>CM060973.1:30930303-31365303 GCA_030765045.1 Tenodera sinensis
GGGGACAGCGTACTCAGAGCGAATACCAATTTTACATACCTACATCAATTTACAGAATTTACAATACACAAAAGGCTATCAAAAGGAAATAATTGAAAATTTTACTGCGTACTCACAATAAAATGAGGCATATTTTGGTTTATGTTTCATGATTCTGTCTGCTTTCTAGAGTAGCTAACTATATTCAAAACGTGCCTGAATTTTTTCAGTTGTGTGCTGCAAATGGCTCCCGAGGAACAGTTACCCAAGTTTTGTATGCTTTTGGAAAATATTTTTTCAATAAATTTTCTTGTATCTGAATTTTTTAAAAATCTATTTTAACATACAGAATCATGAAACCTAAACCAAAATATGTTTCATTTTATTGTTAATGCGTAGTAAAATTTTCAATCATTTCCATTTGATAGCCTTTTGTGTATTGCAAATTCTGTAAAGTGATGTAAAATTGGTATTCGGTCAGAGTACGCTGTCCCCTTAAAGGATTGCATACGTTGCGTATTAAGACACCAAAACAAATTGCAACAAATTGTCACAACCGTTCGTTCTCAAACTTCGGCGCCCTACAGCGTACAAATCGTGTATTTCCGGACAGAGGTTCTTCAGTTTGCCGTACCGCGCAACATAAGCGTTGTCGGTGTATTTTTGGGATGCCCGGTATATAGGTTGCCTTGCAAGCTTTTTAATAAAATTAAATAATGGCTTTCTGTAACGGAGCGGAATTTCGAATTGTAAGCTAAATGGTAATATGTGCCTTCTATGAAAGGTTATTAGTGCCAAATTGGGCTACATGACTCAAAGTAGCTCTGCTGTAGTATTAGTCAGGATTCATCGAACTGACCTGTTAGTCCATCTACCAACCTGCAAAGCAATGTTGTTCACCAAAAGGCGATTGTTGATTAAGACAAATGCTTGAGGCGCTGCAACTAACATACGCGAGGCGAGGCGAGGATTAGCATTACGCCTACTTAGGCCGGAAGATATGAGCAAGGTGTGTAACATAATCAGGCTGAGTGCTACTTCCGGCTAACACATATCCCCATGTTAGCTAATGAAACTCTCACCTGGGGAAGGATCTCGGCTCCAAGACAAATTTCATATCTAACATTTGTATTCAGGCCCATAATTACATCTCTGTAAAGCTCCCAAAGACCTTTTCTTACATTACTGGTTTCATCGAAGGGATTGATCGTTATGTTGCCTAAAATAGTACCCCTCCGGTTTTTAGTAGTGTTTAACGCCCGCTTTTACTACTGCGGCACCGCAGGCGGTGACACTGATGATACATGGAAGGAAAATGGAGCACCGGTGGAATGAGATGGCCGCTTCGTCCACCACAAATCCCACATGCGATTGCCTGGGATTGAAGCCCAAGTGAGAAGCGAATAGTCTAACCACTCGGCTACGGCGCGGCCCACTCCGCTTTCTCTGTGTCCATTGGTCTTATAAATATAAAAGTGAACTCGACGATAAACCACTGTACAGCTTCCAGCCATTCGCCACATGTAAAACTACCTCTGTACTTCATGAAAATAGGTGCGTCATTTAGAGTAAAACTTTGCTTACTTGATTATCTTCCGCGTATGTATGACTTACACCCCCTAGGACTTACAAGCCAGTGTCTAAGGTCAGGCACCTGTCGGGGAGCAGAGGGACATCTGGACTAGACAGAGTGAAGACCTGGAAGCGGGTGGTCAGTCAAGCACCTGGTATGATAGTGAGGAAGAGGATGATATGAAATGTACGGGAAATCGATGATTGGAAAGGTGATGCTGGAGCAATTGGTGGAGTGGCGGGGGAAACCGGAGAACCCGGAGAAAACCCACCCAGACGCGAGTAAAATTGTTTAGTATATATAAATATTGAAGAAAATTCCCGCACTCTAAAATATTGTTTACATGAAAATTTTTTATTTTGTCTAAAATGGCTTTAACGATTTTTATTAAAATCACATATGTTTAAGATATCTTTATAACAAGTGAAATGTGTATTTTGAATTTTCTGGCTATAGCCCACGTAGTCTTGTTTACTCTGGATGACTTTTGCACCGTAAGGGATTGATCAAAGCTTACTGTACTAAAAATATAGACCTTACTAAAGTACAATTTATGTCCAAATATTTTTGTAGAGTGAATCGTTTCGTAGATGTTCCTGGTTATTTGTGCGAGTTTTGGAATGGAACATCCTTACTCAGTTTTTTATATGTTAGCCGAGCATAGAGAACGGAATTTGAAAGCTTTAAAAGATTTGACTATCGCTCAAAGCCTACTGTATTCCCATATTCCCCTTGCACCTACAAGGAAATAAGCAATAAGATAATTTCTGCTGAAGTTTATCTCAACTAACACGAAGAAGATACAGGAATGAGAGTTTATAAGAATGGTTAGTACAAGAGTAGAGAAAGTCATGCGAGTACAACACATGGGAATTTTTAATTTGTCGCTAATTTTAAACGGAGATTGCATTCCTGGAATGTCTGACTCATCAGCTTATGAACAGGCCTTGCCTAAAGATAAAGGGAGCAATTCAGACACTGAATTGGTAGATGAGCCGTAACCAAAACTCCACAAGAAATCCCGGTATATAATTTATCCCAGATCACGTGACAGGAAAGTGAAAACAGTATGTGCAAAGTGTGCAAAACCCATGTGCCATGAACACAGAAGCGAAGTCTGTGAAAGTTACTTCAAATTTTGACCATACAAGAGGTTAAACATACTAATGTTACTTACAGCATTTCCGCTGCACCTCTTATGCAGTGATAATTGACAAAAACATTTATGTAGTTCAAGATTAACACACAGTCTTGATCTTTTGGTCCCTTTGAATTCTAAGGTTTATGTGCAGCTTTTCGTGTGCTCGATGTTGTTAGTGTTAGGGCTTCTAACACTGAGAAAAACTCAGATTGATGCAGGCCTGAGTAATGAATAGAGACTAAACTGACACCCGCACGAGGAACTTCCGACTTATGGAGGGAACCTATTTCTGCAGATTGACAGGGCAATTTAAGATAGGATAAAGTGGAAGGCACTCGGGGTTTAGTAAGAAATGTGTTGCAAAGAGAGTTGGGAATACAAAGCGAACCAGTTCCGAGTATAAAATTAATCTCATTATTTGTGAATGTTTAAAACAGGCTGCTTGCTGTCATTCCTAAGGTTTTGTTTTCACATGCTTTGCTGCAGCTACTGTCTGAGTAATTACTCATTAGATGGGCGCGCGAGTCAGCCGAAAGAGGGGGGGGGGGGGGGAGAAGCATAACTCAAAAGCGAAAAATCAGTTAGGCAATATAAATCCAGGATCTCTCAGGATGCGGCACAGTTATTCACAAATCCCTCCCTAAACTACCCTTTTTAGGAAAAAAGAAATTCTTGATATTTTTTTCCATTTTCCCAAACTGGTTCACAGGTCTATGGTGTGTCACACTTTGAAAAATACCTGCCTTTAATGCATTTAGAAAAAGCATTTTATCAAAAATTTGATGTGTTGTACTCGCACGACCTTCTCTAGTCTTACAAACCCTTATTCTTCTATCTTCTTCCTGTTAGCTGAAATAAACATTTATAGAAATTATGTCATTGCTTATTTCCTTGTGGAATATGGCTTTAAGCGATACTCTATCGTTTTGTAGCTGGACGCTAAATGAAGACTTTGAAATTTGATAAAAGCAAAACTCACACAAATAGCAAGGAATATCTCCGAAATGGTTCACTCCACCAAAAATGCATTTGGATACAATTTGTGTGTTTTAACGAAATCTACAGTAAGATTTTGATCTATCTCTTACGATGTACAGTTATGCAAATGTCAAAGAGTAAGCAGAACGACGTGGACTATAGCCAGAGAATTCAAAATATACATTTCATTTGTTATAAAAATGTATTAACTATATGCCATTTTAATCAAAATCGTTAGAGCAATTTGCGAGAAAATCAGAATTTTTAACCGACTTTTCATTTTTGAGTTAGAATGCCTTTTTAGATTCAGGGGGCCTCAAAACAATTTCCGGCGAAATCCGATATCGAATCTTTGGATAGAATACAGTACTTCACCTACTTATACGTAGTAGAGATAGTAAAAACGTCTCCCCCATTTAATTGACCTAAAATGTATTTCTCGTGGAATCTTCATACCTAATTTGGTGGAATCAAATACATCCCCTACATCCAGAGCTCATTAAAATATAGAACGTCTGTATCAAAATAATCTGATGCCAGCCGCCAGACATCGCTACTACTTCACACCAGTGCTTGTAATTACGCAGTCCGACGACAATGGAGTAATGGTGACGTCACGGAACGCAGCCCGACATGCATATATGTAATGCACGCTTCGAACAAGGAAATTTCGGAAGTCGTAGTGCGGAGTAATAACTTCTGTGACACACGTTTGATTTTATGTACATATCATTAATATATAATAGAGCTTTACAGTTTCGCATATATTTAACGTTAATTCACAAATGCACACTGACGTCAACAGAATATGTAGGGTTTTATCTGTCAATCGCGGTCTGATTTTAGATTTTACAATCTTCATTTTAAACAAGAAATTGTGTGTGTGTGTGTGTGTGTGTGTGTGTGTGTGTGTGTGTGTGTGTGTGTGTGTGTGTGTGTGTGTGTGTGTGTGTGTGTGTGTGTGTGTGTGTGTGTGTGTGTGTGTTTTAAACATAGTACCAATATGCGCAGCATATTACTGAAGAAGGAAATGCTGTCATGTGCAGTAGTCTAAATAAATCTAAACCAGACTTATTTGATAAATATGATTTCAAAATTGTTTGTCTGTATATTTATAACCTCAATTCGTAAAATTTGGTTTTACTGTTTCATGCCCACGTGAAAGGATTTGTGAAAAGTTGAAAATCATGATTCATTGCTTTGAGATCGTAAAACCTTTTGTTAAGAACTCTTCACTTTGCTAAAATACCTGCATGAATATGTAAGAACGTTCCTTTGCGTTTTCGTGCTTTAGAAACGGCCATGTCGTATAGGCGCAGTTTCCACCACTGCTTGTGTAAGTAACTTCAAACGCGTGTTGTTTGAAGGAGGGAAGGTGAATCAGGGCGAGGTATCCCTTTGTCCCTTTCTCTGGTTTTACATCATAACATCAGCCGATGCAGATTTGCCGACCCCAGGCTTATTCAAAATCATTTTTATACAAAAATTCATCCTTAATATCATATGCTACTTCATTTATTAAAACGTGATTCCTCTATCCAGGTTAAAAGATCTGCTTTAAAATCTACCTATACAGAAGGTTCTGAGACTTCTTCTCAGTGTTTGGTGTAACAAACATCGACACGCTTTTCTACACAATTTTATTCCCCATAGGCCGGATACAACTCCTAGTTTTGCACCGGTTAAACAATTTCGAACTTGCTGCTACATAATAAACTTAAACAAAACTCTTCTCAGTCGATTTCGTTGGTCTTTCTATCATTCAGCATCTCTCTTCTGTCGCAAAAACACATGGAAACTTTTCCACAAATTCTCTTCAATAGAAGATAAAGTAACACTTCCGGCTAGTATTTTGTTATTTTCTTTGTTTATTTTTACAAGACTAATTCGCAAAACCATTTTTCATGTTTTTATTTACTCCCCTGAATTTCTCATCCCTCCATTACATTTTACCTTCATTTCAATCCGGTATTTCAGGGTTGGAAGTGTTGGCGATGGGCGAGTTTGGCGCTACTGTATGGGGACTTTGCGAGCTGTGCGAAATCTGGTGTCGAGATGAGGAATCTACAGCACATGTTACGGACTTTCACGCTGGCGCTCTACTCGCCCGGGTTCCAACCATTTCACACCATGAAGTGTTTCTCTTATTTTAATGTAAGTCACGCGATAAGTTAGTGCCATTTCTTAGAAAATAAAAATAATGGAAATTGTAATAAAGTGAAAAGGAATTTTATACAAAATCTTCACATAATAGGTATGGGAGGTTTCGTGGTCGTTATCTATTGTAGAAAAGTTTCATGCTTCCGGTGTTGATCGCATCATAGTGTTCGAAATCTGCCGACGTGGAGCTTCTTCTGTGGACTATTGGACCTATTGCTGTTGCATCTGTAGCGATATTTCCAGATACACTAAAAGAAGGTGTTAAACCATGTGGATTACTGAATTACTGCCAATCAATCTATAACCGACCTAATTATTTTCTGCAGTTTTGACTCCAGAAAAAAAAAAATCACCATTTGAGTACCCTTAAAATTATATCAGTGTCTTAATTTATGCCGTTATTGATAAACAACATCGTGTTTGTTGCATTGTTTTCTGCAAGATTTTCGTAAAATAGATCCCAGAAACATTTGTTGGGGAAGCGTTGTCTCGGAAAACTGCAGGGAGAAGAATAATAGGCATTTCCATATTGAAGTGTTAACACTTTCGAAATGTGCGGTCTATACCATTAACAACGCTGCACATTTGACAGATGTGAAAGAAAACTTCGCTCGATTTAACTCGGGTGCTCAACCGCAGGCAAGTTAGGGTTGAAATCTTTGCACTCGCTGGGACAGAATTAATTTTGGTGTTTTTACAGCACCAGCAAATCCTGGAACTAAAAGATTAACTCTGAATTAGCTAGCTGACGTTCCCTGACTTGAACTGCATCCTTCAAGGAAGGAAACATGACGTACAATAAGATTAAGCCGTCCGTACTAAAAGTATATTCGTGGAATGAGGTCCTATGCGTAAAGAACTGGATCATTTTCCCTGTTTAAGCTCGTTTACCAAGCTGTCCGCTAATTGTTTGCAAAGATAGTCTGCTAAATTGAGCCCATAGAAGTATGACTTGGACCACATATCTAAGAACTTAGAACTGTGGAAAGTTATCCTAAATAATTACCACTCTTCTTTCTCAGAACAATTTACGGTTGTGGAATTTGGCAATGCAAGTAGTTATATACACGAATAGTTCTTTTCGAAAATGAAGCTTTGAAATGGAAAATCAGGTCCCGCATAACGGTTGAAAATCTGGTTGCATAGCCAAAGATAGCTACTACTGAAACAGCTTCAACTTTCAAAATTGTTAGATAAGCTTCAAGTATCTGTTATTTTTACTTCATTACTTTTAACTAAAATATATAAATGCATTGATAATAACGTGTTTCTTGAAATCCCAGAATCACTGCTATTCTACTACAGTACTGTTATCGTTATATCTGGAGCTTGTTTTCGAACAACTTCCTAACAATGATTGTTCGCGAGCAATTCAAAACACAGATTTCATTCTTCTATTAAATCTCATATACATCAGCAATTTTAGGGGAAAAGTATAACGAAAAACTATTTCTACATAGCTAAATCGTAGCACAGGAAGCTTTCTTGAAAGTCTTCGTCCGAAATTCGTTAAACAATATATTAAAGGTGAAATTTATTTCACCTTCCGTTTGGGGGTGTGCTGTTCATAATTTTGTGGTTAAATATGGATATGGGATCTTTCGATGGAATGTAATATTTTCTCTAAATCGACTATTGGAAAGAGTTTTGTATGTAAAATATACCCTGTAGATGGAAATCCAATACGCGACAATTTACAGATAAACCACCAATCACAGAGTCAAGTCATAACAATGTGAATGATAATCGATTAATTCTTTATTCCCCCTTTGTTTTTGAATTCTATGAACACTGCATTAGGCGCGTTCCCGCATCTACACGCACCCACGCACACACATACGATAGAAAAACAAATTTCAAAAGAAAACTTTTTTATAGTTTTTCTCGTGCGCTTCAACATAAGAGCAATACATTCAAATATATTGTTTTCTTTCACAGTGAGTTCATTAAGTTTATCAAAAATTTAAGTTCGTAATTGAAGCCATCTTTACATTACTCCTTTATCAGGAGGTTTAAAAAAATCGAACTCTGTCGTGTAAAAAAAACATTTTTACATAAGCTAACAAGGGCGTATAATTACGTTAAAAACTAATCGAGCTCAAAAGTTATATTACAGCTATGGATTATTTAAGGATTTCAATAAACATTTTGCGTTGTATGCCTTTAAAATTATTTGAGCTCGAAGACCGGGATCCCGGTTTAGAATAGGTTTAGAATACAAAATTATCATGCAAATGCAGGGGGTAAACTGTACCTTACCAGTTAATAAATTGTCTCCCCTGTTCTTAGTACAACAGGGACAATTTGATATTTTGATCTTGGCAGCCCGTTGGTCAAACGGACGCCCAAGGTCAAGCTAGCTCACACCACTGCTTGTAAATACGCGACCCGACGACAATAGTGTGGTAAAAGAAAGCGATCACTTATTTACGAAAAGGTGGCTTTCGAGAAAAATCCGTTAGTTAGTTTTCAATGTGTGTGTGTGTGTGTGTGTGTGTGTGTGTGTGTGTGTGTGTGTGTGTGTGTGTGCGCGCGCGCGCGCGCTTGTGTATCTATGTGCGTGTGGCATTAACCATAAATTGATACTAAAGTTCAACATCTTGGATTGGGGCAGAGGGTTTTCCAGGTAGTCTTCCCCAACTTAATCAACTTTTTGCAGCGAACAATTTTCGTGATTACTAGTGATTTACATGAAAATGTCCCTAACGAGTTTAATTAAAGTATCTTACATTTAAGACATACGGATGAGTAATAAAGTACCTCTGAAATTTACTGTAGATACCATTTGAAGTCCTCTTCAGTCGGAATTAACTTCTTATAATTTTGTATAACTGGTAAACCGAGAAACAAATAATGTAAGTACTAAATTATATATGCAGTTCAAACAAAATGTATGACAAATAATTTTTGTAGCATTAATTACTTCCGAAATATTCCTTTATTTTTTTGAACTTGAAAAAATCCCTACAGTAATAATCAAGGAATAATTGCACAATGTAAAGATGTAAAATTTATGCTAAGGAAACTGCTAAGGAAATTTTAATTTCACCCATTTTCATTCATTCACTGTCCGATACGATACTACGTTGGAGAATATTAACAAAAATAAAACAAATACAAAAAAGAAAGAAAAAAGGAACAAAAGAAAGAAAACAAAACTTCTGTGGTATGATCGAGTAACAAGAATGTACGAGGAGACAGAAGCATACGTGGATGACCTACAGTGTCCTCGAAGTCTGAAATATCATGGATGATGGATGAGAAGGAATTGTCTGAAGGGACCGGAACGCAGGACACAGATGGAGAATGGGAATAAAGGGTAACCGCTGAAAAGTGGAAATACCCTCAAAAATAAACAAACATTGTAAGCCCTGAAGTATTTAGTTTTTCTTTTAGGTAAATGTTATGCTTAAAACTGCTCAAAATAATTATGAAAAACACAATTTACAGTATCCTACCTTCTTACTTATGAGTAAAGGTGGGATTTATGTGTAGTACAAAGTGTGAATATATGCATGGATCTATGCACTAAAAATCTGGTAAATATGCTCTAAAAACTTCAATATACATTAAAATAAAACACATTAGTTCAGCTTTTTCAGATTTATCATTTTTTGTAATTAACGTCCTCCAACATTGTGTCATATCGGACGAATGAATGAAATGAAATGGGTGAAATGATGCTCAAATGAGCCCGAGGTCCATGGAGCTTTAAGTTACCCGACATTCGTCTTCTCAGGGTAGGGAAGACCTCGGAAAAAACCTTACCAGGATAACTTACCCTAAGCGAGAGTGGAACTCGCGACCTCTTGAACGTGAGGCAGACACGCTAACCATCGCGCTACAGAGGCGGGCACAGTTTTATCATCTTGTTGATCAAATTGTACCTTATTCTTAAACTCAGTCATTAACAAAATTAATATTTATTACTGTTTCTGCCCCTCTCAGTCTGTTTTACCATAACAATAAGATACATTTCAACTTTGTTAATCTTACCGACGTATTCAAATTGTAGCTTTATTCTTATTTTCAGTCGTTAGTATAATTAATATTAATTACTATTCCCTCTCTCTCAACCTGTTTTAACATTGTTTTATTGCAGTAAACAAATATTTTTCATATTTTTCCTGAAGGAACAACGGATGTTTGCGACGAAATACAACCAAGTCGAGTTTTATGATGCGACAGTCGTAACCAACTTTAAAGAATATATATATTAAGCTGTTGAGTGGTGCATTTTTTATATTAAACAGGAAGTGCCCATTGTTAGCTACAATCTCCTCGTTTTCAGTGCCCTTGTATGGATTTATAAACATGATAGATAAAAGAGCAATAATTTTCTCGGGTCTTTTTCTATTCTTGATCAAATGAAATATTTGTATTTCAAGAATTATTGCTGAAAAAGTAAAATATAGTTACATATGCACTAACACCTTACATGCACTATACAGCTTCCGTAATCAATTCATTACAACATGAAGTAAATGTATTGCTTACGTGCATATACATATTTAACTATCACAAATAATATAAACGTCCGATCTAACGAATACATTTTCGAACGGAGCGATAGAATTTATCTGGGAAGGTCGGACCATTGAATGATATTTAGTTGGACTATTTAATAAATGGTATACCACAAATATTTAACCAGAAAATGTCAAGTTCTATAAAAAAATAACCTAAAATATAGTCATTTCGATTAATGTAGTTCGACCTAGCACTGCCAACTAATGAGAACAAAACACAAGAACTACATGCATTTCGATCTTCTCTTGTTTTTATCACACAAAATCACTTTATAATCTCAAATAAGTCTCTCTTGATTTTAAAGGTTAATAAATTACCTTCCTTCAAGAATGATAGATTAATTTTAATTATTAATAGAAAAGTTGTCAATAACACAGTTGTCAAATTGAAATGTACTGCTATTTTTATTGTTAAGCGATTGCAAGAGTAGTAAATTGTTTTTCAGCTATTTAAGGGATACAGTTGGCGACAGTTACTAAACAAAAGAATGAACTAGTGGTAATTTGTACAAATAAAAGGAATGACCAGGTATATAATAATTTAACGTGTTCATGTATGAAATAGTCAAGGAACAAAAGATGCAATATGCAAAACTCCGCGCTCTGTTTATGAGTCTTCTGGTGGACTCGCAAATTTTGGTTACTTGTGCATTATGTAAAGTAACACACGTTCAAAGTTAAGGTTCCTTTGCGTTACTATAAATCATCTCTGCAGCAATGTTATTAATTAGCAAACGCGATGTTATTATGCAACTTTGTACACACAAAACGCTCGTCTCTAAACAAGCAACCTCAAATTAAACAGCGGAACTTGAGTGTGTGGCAAACGTGAGAAATCATAAGTACTTACAAGGCGCTCCTGGTGGTGATGCTGGCAAACTGCTGATTGTCGACTGACTCGGAGATTGAAAGTGTCGCCGATGAAATTCCTTAAAACACAAAGAATATAGGGCGTTATATCTAAACATAAAATATTTGTGGTATTTGAAAATATGAAAGATGCTTTCGGCCCTACGGCCCTTTAACTTCCACGAATCTTACGATACATTCTAAAGAATATTGTAGTAAACATAAAAGAAAGAGAGGGATACTAAGTAATTCATATTTATTTATATACATATTACAAACTACACAAGAAGAAAACATGGCTAAGCCCTCGGCAGCTACTTAAAGGAATCGCCGAAATTAATGTTTCAGGAAAAAAGAAGAGGTGAAAGAAAGAAAATTAAGTACATAGATAACACGTGCCTCTAGAATGACACTATTAACAGATAATAAAAAATCTTTAAAGTGATAATGGAGATGTATGTCAACAGACAGGAATAAAAGAGAAAGCGAAATATGAAAAGTATTTATGAACGCTTTTTTATTTTCTCTACTACGTACGTATAATTATTGTATTCCAAGCAAAAATTCGATGTCGAGATTTGAGCGGAAAAGTATGTTTTGAGGCCCCCCCCCCCCCTGAAAAGTCGGTTAAAACGAAACTTAGTATTCAAGTTTAATATTTTTTAAGGGTACGGCACAAAGATTTTGAAGAACTTTCCTCCACCCTAAACTACCCTTTACATGGAAGATTTTTCCAAAATTCTATTTTCTCTAAAATGGCTCTGACGATTTTGATTAAAATGTCATATGTTAAAGATACTTTTTGGACAAATGAAATGTATATTTTAAATTTTCTGGCTGTAAACAATGTCCTGTTTACTGTTGACGACTTTTGAATAACTCGTAAACCATAAGAGATAGACCAAATCTTACTATACAAAAATGTAGATCTCCTTAAAGCACACAATTTATGTCCAAATGATCTTTTTGAGTGAACCATTTCAGAGATATTCCTTGTTATTTGTGTGAGTTTTGGAATACTTAAACTTTCGTCAGCTTGAAGATCGTTATTAATTTTTTTATATCTTAGTCGTGTAAAGCAACTTTAAAAGATTTGACTATCGCTAAAAGCCTACTGTATTCCCATATTACCCTTGTACCTAGAAGGAGATCAGCAATAAGATAATTTCTGCAAATATGTATATCAACTAACACGAAGAAGATATAGGAATAAGAGTTTGTAGGAATGGTTAGTACAAGAGTAGAGAAAGTCATGTGACTGCAACACATCAGATTTTTTTTTCATTTTAATATATTTAAATATGGTATTTCATACAAAATCATTAAGTCATTTACTTACTTTAGCACAACGTTTCTCGGAAT
Organism: Tenodera sinensis; assembly: GCA_030765045.1. Taxonomy (NCBI): domain Eukaryota; kingdom Metazoa; phylum Arthropoda; class Insecta; order Mantodea; family Mantidae; genus Tenodera; species Tenodera sinensis. The sequence continues at coordinate 30,942,875 of CM060973.1, forward strand.
TGAAGATCAATCTGATTTTCAGTAAGATTTTCTTTCTTTTTACTAGCACACGATGCAATATTTAATTGTTCAGTTTCTTTAAGTTTTTAATACACGTTCATTGAAGGTGGATGAAAATATTTGAACAGATTTTTCTTGATCATGTAAATTTTGGACTTGACCTTTTGTAGCTTAATGTTTCACTAGGTTTTAGACCATTATTTTTTACAGAAAAAGCATCTTAATTTCACACAAAAGTTAATAATGAACATTAAAAATGTTGAAACTTTTCACGAGGGGCGTTTCCTAAGTTACTTGCGTTTCATTTATTTCAAAATTACTTTCCTTAAAAGTTGTTCATTTACTTGGATACATAGGATCGAAAATAAATCCTCTACTAAAGATGAGCTAAATAAACATATTATTAACATCATAAACATTCTTTTATAATAAATGAATAAATGAGTTCAGTGATACGTACCTCCCATTTCGCTGTCTACAATGTACTAACACAAGAATGTATGCTATACGTAATACGTGAACCTTTTCCTTGGCTAGGAAAGGACTTCCTTGTTCGGATTTTGCTCAGCTATGTCCAGACAAGCCCTCGTCAACTGATAAACTGAGCTCTGCGGTGACGCATCAGATTAGCTTCGCTTGTAACCATGCACCAAATCACCTAAACCGAAGCATTTTGTGCTATTTATATGACGAGTTTAACATTTGAGTCATATCTGCGCCATTGCCTTGAAACAGTTGCCAGTCGATAATGGATTCACTCGTTCACTGTTGAGTTAATCCCATGATAACCATTACTTTTGGGTATTGCTTTATACACGTAGAATTATTTGCGTTCCAAAGACCGTTGTACCCTGACAACCCTTCAGGTGCAAATTACACCACCACCACCACGACAACCACCACCACGACAACCACAACCACCACCATCACAACAATCACCGCCGCCGCCGCCACCACCATCGTCACCGCCACCGCTACCTCCACCTCCACACCGTCACCACTACGACCACCACCACTACTACCATCACCGCCACCACCACCACCACCACCACCGCCGCCACTGCCACTGCCACCAGCAGCTTTTCTTTTGTTATGTGTGTGAGCTTTATTGCCCAATGTGCGGGTGTGATATTTACTATGTTAAGAATGGTATAAAATACTTATTTTTGAAAGATAAACACTCGTGGAAAAACTGGAACGCTGTTGCCGAGGGCAAGACCCGCTTACTAAACGACCTAAACGTATGTTTTATAATTAACAGAAGCATAATATTACCTAACGATTCCAAAGACCGGATTAGCACTATTTCTAGACAAAATTTAACTGGCACTTGCATTAAATTCCAATTGCTTGCACTAATGGAAAGTATATTTTTAAACCTGCATGGGCCTTATTTCCCTGATAAGCATATCGTGAAATGACCCGTAAAATTACTCAATGAGGCAATAAAGACAGCAATGAAATTACTGAATAAACAGCCATCAATGAATATTCTGTAGCAAACGATCGTTAAGTGCTTTAAAAAACGGGAACTTTGAAAACACCAAAAAACCGGTCGCTGCAAACGTCGAGGTTTGCAATTTTAGCAATTTAGAAGTTAAATCTTTTTGTTTTACCCGGTCAATGAACCTCCGGCACAAATACAATTTTAATTATGATAAACAGTAACTCAGATTTGCCTAACTTTAAAACATCCACTTTTTAAGCTGTTAATTAATTTGGGCTTTCAGCGTTTAAAGAAATACAGGGTTAATGTGATAAAAGGCAGAGACGATATCGCACCATGGAGACGAAAATATTTAAGGAATAAACTATGTCATTAGGTTATGTTTCTTACACCAACTTAGCTCTTAATGCACACTTTTCTGCATAAGATGGGTCTGTGTATTGCATAAGTGCATCTATGCAATGCTATCATTAAAATAGCTATTATAACGACATAAATCGTTCGAAATTATCCAAAATGCCAGAAAATTAATGATGTAATTACCATAACAAAAAGCAATGACGTCATCAACGCCATCACATAATGCGCCTGCAAGGAGATCTGAAATGGTGACTCGCAAACTAATGCATTGTCAGTATTTTTCATGTTTTCTTTCGTAAATATCTTTATATTTTTCTGGAATTAATAAACTCTCAAAACTCCCTGCTTCATTAAAAATGTCAAAAAGAAATCCATATGGACCTAACTTGATGTTTTAACAAGATGCACATTTTTGTATAGTAAGATTTGGTCTGTCTCTTATGATTTACCAGTTATGCAAATGACACGTGGAGCTCTGGATGTAATTAAATAAAAGTAAAGCGTTAGAGGAAGTCATCTGCTGTTACACACATGTGTTTTCTATTGTAGCGAGTTCAGATTTGTAATGTGCTTGTATAAACCATTAACTAAGCCTACATAGTGAAATAATGTTGGTACAAAGCAAACATGTGAGGTACTTACTTGAAGGTGGCGTTGGTTTGTTTACCATACTGCTTCGAACTGCTACACCTCCAACGCTGAAACAATAATATCGCATCAGCCAATCTAACTTACCCTCTCATCATAATATCTGAACTAACATTTGGTGAACCTAACTTCAATCAGTTTCAATATTGTGCCTTTAAGCTGTACTAACGCTTGGTTTATACAGCGGTTCCCTTCGCTTAGATTTATTATAGTTTAAGGTCATAGTAAGTTTTAGTGTAGTTATCTCTTCCACTATTTCTACTATTGGAATGTCTTTAAGCATTATTAACGTTTGGTTTATATAGTAGATATCTTTGCTTAGATCTTTTATACAGGGTGCAAGAATTTTGATGAATCAAATTACAAATGTAATATACATAGCTATGTTGTAACAAAATGACAATTTGGTAAATCCCACTGCTGACACCAAAGTAACAAAAACGACAAAATCCAGTGGTTATTTTATCTTACTTTATATCCTTCCTTAAGGGACTGAAAAATTATCAAATTGACCATTTTTAGCTTTATGCATACAAATATACAAATGTTTCCCAAACCTTCAATCATGGGTTGATAGAGAAATTTTTTAGATTTCGCCATTTTTAAAGGTCTAGTAAAGGGCTCAAGAGAAATAAGTGTTTAAGCCATGAATCTGCGTAGAGAGACTAGCAGACAAAAGAAAGAAGATATCACAGACAGATAATCTTACCCATAAGTATGTAGAACAAATTGCTTTTTCTCGACTTTACATTTTTAATACACTATCTACTCCATGTGCATTAAATTTTGTGCTATAATCCTGTTTAGCTTTAAAATATTAAAGTTACAAAAAAGTTTTAAAATATTTTAAATGTCCATCAATGCAAATAACTTAATAACTTTAAAAGTAATTACTTTTTTCTTCATGCTAGAAATTGATTGTGTTTTAGGCCAATTAAAGGTCGAAAAATAATAAAACTGTCGTGATGTTTTAGACTTTGATGCACAGGGAGTATTTTGAATATTAAGGTATTTTCACATTGGCAATAAATTGAATAAATCCCTCAAAACTATAAAATATATTCTTCTGGGTCCCTTAAGTTGGCCAGTAAAGCCTTTAAAAGTAGTTTTAAAATGTTGTATGGTTTCATCCACGCCTTTCTATGATAGCGGCAGATGGCAACGACGCCGAGGATGCGGACAGGCAAAACACCGCAGTGTGTGTGTGTGTGTGTGTGTGTGTGTGTGTGTGTGTGTGTGTGTGTGTGTGTGTGTGTGTGTGTGTGTGTTTCAGTTGTGGGCAGCATAACTCAAAAACGAGAAGTCGACTACAAACCAAAGTTAGTATTTAAGTTTAATGACTTTTAAGGATGCGACTTGAAGGTTTTGAACAAAATTGCTCAACTCTAAACTACCCTTTACATGGAAAACTTTCCGAAAATTTTTATTTTCTCGAAAATGGCTCTAACTGCTTTGATTATAATGCCATATGTTTGAGATATTTTTATGACAAATGAAATATATAATTTGAATTTTCTGGCTATAACCCACGTAGTCCTATTTAATCTTGATGACCGTAAGAGATAGACGAAATATTACTATAGAAAAAATGTAGATCTCGCCGAAACACACAATTGTCCGAATAAACTTTTTGTGGGGTGAACCATTTCGGAGGTATTGCAGGTCATTTGTGAGTTTTGGAAAACTTAAACTTTTATCAAATAGAACATCGTGATTCATATTCCACTTGTACCCACAAGAAAATAACGGTAACAACTAACACAAAGAAGATAAAGGAATAGGAGTTTGCATAAATGGTTAGTACAAGAGTAGAGAAAGTCATGTGAGTACAACAGATTAGAATAAATCCTCGTAGCAAGTACCGGAAGAGCCAATGGACCAAGAACCGGCTCGAGAGAAAATAAACTTCGTCTAGCCTGTACTTAGTTCTCTGGTTCTCTTGTAGTCTGACTAGTCGTATGATAAATTCACACATTATTATTTTAAAACCCTTAATCGTCGTTTTAAGACTCCGATTCAATTAAAGGAAATAAAAGTTATAACACAAGTACACTTCTTGACGTTTCTACCTAAGCTATATATTTTGACCTTCTTTAAACTTGATTTATGTGCAAAGACGTTATTAGAGAGCCTGTACTCTCCCAACTTTAGTACTTCCATCTCTGTCTATAGCCGCTAACTCATTCTGCAATTTCCACTTCGCAGTTACTTCATTACGCGTGCATCTTGGCTGTAGATTTAATTTCCTTTATCATCCATTTGTCTTTGTTTGCTAGCCTCTTCTAGAACTGCTAATGACCTTAACCTCATAAACAAATATCTGAACTGCAGATTATTCTTGCTCAAGTGCGCAGATGGAATTTCGTTTGTGTAATTTATTGCTTTTTCCTGCTATCCCTGTTCTTCAATAGAGGTCGGCCATATGCACCAATCTCACTTAATAACAAAAGACAGTAATGGAAGAAACAATATGTTTCATTTCACATTTTTCCGCACAAAGGCATATTTATCTCACTTCTTTACAATAACTATTATACAGATTATACACCAGTATATATTATAAGTATATATTATACACAAGTATACACAAATGTCTGACGAAGAAAAGCGAGTAGACAAAACAGTATGAATGTTGCTTTTCTATTACAAAAGTATAGATAAAATGGTATGAATTGTTTGGAAAGAGTGAGTAGAAAAAGACGTGCGAACGTAAAAGAAAAGTGAGCAGAGAAAACCATGTGAATGCAATGCGTTGCATTTGTATTTCAATCATATAGAAAGTTGTAGGATTTGTTTGCAGAAAAAGGAGCAGAGAAAGACGTGATTTCGTTTCGTAAAAGAAAAGTGAGTAGATAAAGACGTGTGAATGCAGTATGTTTCATAATAAAATTAAAGAAAACATATATGACAATTTTATTGGTAATTGGTCAACCAGTGTTGACCTTTATTACTTTCACACATGCCAACATCCATTTTTAGATAGACACACTAATCTGTTGAAATCACTCGCGTTCTAATTATCATGAAGTTGTTTGACCAAGTCGGAAATCTTTGCGGGACTGTGTAGATACAGCTCACCAAAGTTTCATTGCAATTGGATAAATTATATAGGAATGTATATAGGACAAACAAAGAAACATTTATATTTTATATATGTAACAACTGAGTATTGGCAGTGGGATTCCTAGAATGGAAGAGCAATATTCCTTTCTCACTATAATGAAATGTATAGGCCGCGAAGCAACACCTGAGCAATTCCCCTACCTGCGCAATGGTAAGTATTTCTTCACCTCAAAGGCATTATAACGAACAAAATGATTTGGCTATACTATCGCTGTGTGCCAAAAATTACTTTCATGTGGACTGCAATTGTTTCAGCTGCACGCTGTTATAGTAATGTTTACTCATTCGCGGCAAGGTTGCCCGCCGTTGCCGAGAGGGGGGGGGGGAGGAAATAAGCTTCCCCTATGTGCAACAATTGTTGATATCTCACCTCATAAGCTATAGTATATAGTATAGTACCTTAAAGTGTACATAAACACAAATTTGTAATTTCAGTCATAGTAAATCTGTTTAATGAAAGTTTGCCACGAGTGTTATAATTATGTGAGCCAACCTATAGGCACCTACCTTTAATTTATGCAAGACCGAATTTGTTGTTGGGTTTTAGTAATTGGGTTAATTTATATTACCATGCATAATTGTAATTACCTCCTATCAGCCAGGACAAAGGTCACGGCTAGCAGAAATATCCATTACTGTGACACATTATTCTTTTGTAGCAACTCATTAATTTATAATGTAATTATTACTACTTTTTCTGTCGTATAATAATGATAATATAATAATAATAATGTTAATAGCCACTAGGTAAAATATTAAAATAGTATTCGTTAATATAGAACATATATATGCATACAAATACTAAAACCTCAGAAATGTGTAATCATCTTTGACAAATTCGGCCATACTGTAACTCAACTCTAACAAAAAGGCAAGAAATTGTGGGTTATTTTAAATTTAATCTAGACAAAAACCGTTGAATCTGTTTAAATACGCCAAAGGAAAAAGTCATTTATTCAATTTTCTATGAATATAGCCATAAATCAAGAACTTTCAATCAATAATAATTCAGCCAGGTGATGATAAAAATTTTTGATAAAAATATTTTTTCTAGAATACTATAAACTTTTCAACATTTTGGTATTAGATTTTCTTGTTATTCACAACATCAGAAAATCGCTGTTACAGTTAGACGGATCATTTCACTTCCATCCTATAAACCGGGCCTATTGTATCGGTACCTTCTCAATAAACAAAACCGTAAACTGTAAAAAAAATTGTCCAATTGTGACATTTAGTTGTATTTGCAACCCTGGATTGCTGTAATACAATAAAACACTCTTCACTTTTTCATTTTTTACTGTCCAAGAGAGAGGAACATCGCTGCACTTGACATTACAAGCGGGTGGTGCTCTAGCAGTTGAACAACCTGAATGTGACAGACAGACACGAATAAAACAGTGAAATTTCTCTTTAGTCTCGCAATGCACAAAGGCTCCTTTATGAAGGTTTGTACACTTACATGAAAAGGGTATAACAGCACGTTGCACCAGCTGAAAAAATGGGATATTTGACTTCCTCTTAGGCATATCGAGACGCACCGTTACGGTGTTTCTTTATGTACTGAGCTAACGAAAGTGACCAGCAGTGTTACCAGCTTGTTTTCAATAAAAACTAAAATATCTCTGTAGGAAATAGTCTGAGACAAAAACATAAGATACAAAATGTGTTCCAAATACAGAGATGTAACGCTAGTTTAAATTAATGTAATGATTATTTATTTATGCCAACAAACTTAATGTTGATGTTTTTAAACACACAAGCGTGTATGGACAGTGTTTGAGAGGTATAACTGGAACTTCAAAATGCAATGTCACAGCTGGGATTTGAACCACAGACCCTCCGCTGCCCTTCCACTCTGTATTAATAAAATGTGTATTTGTTTCAACAGTCAACTATAAAAATACCATTGAAAAGTCTTGAAAATTCAGCTAATTATGTTACATAGTATTCTAAATAATGGATCGTCTATTAACATGAAAGAGATACGTAATTTCGACTCCCTTTAAAATCTTAGCTCTGATTGCATTATTTCCTTTTATTTTTATTTGAAAACGCCTCTGTTCCTGCTCTTCTGATTTATGGTTACTCTTTGATATTCAAACTCTCGTGAGATTTTTATAGTGTGCGCGTATATCCTCTCTCCTATTAACTTTATTGCTATTCTTTATATTGTACTAAATTCCTACATTCGATTTTCTTGAGTGGTAATTTTCCTTCCTTTATTACGGCACGATGATAATTGAACATAATATTTCTTGCCAAAGTAGTCCGGTACTTTCCTTACACTTCCCTCTCCTTGTTTTATGGTTGTAGGTGAAGTTCTTCTTCTTACTTTATTTTATTACGAATAGCTATACTTAAAAGTCTGTTTTAGATTTGCCATTAAGTTTATTTTATATTCAACTGTCCTATCTCCATCTTCAACAGCAATGACATAGGTAAATCTCTTACTTTCCTTAGTCTGGAGATCTTCCATTGTTTCGTCTGACATTATAGTTCATACCATGTTCCCTGCACTTAATTTGCCTTCTAGTGATTTTGGAATTTACGAGTTTATATACAGAATCTTATTCATGATCTTTCCTTCATTATCATATAACACTTTATTACTTTCTGTTCTACATATAGTAAGCAGAGGAAGTATTGTATCCCACCCAAAAATTCTATGTCCAGATTTCACCGGAAATATATGCTTTGAAGCCCCCTTAATCCAAAAAAAAGGTATTTTTGGAAAACAGGTCCGTGTGTGTGTGTGTGTGTGTGTGTGTGTGTGTGTGTGTGTGTGTGTGTGTGTGTGTGTGTGTGTGTGTGTGTGTGTGTGTGTGTGTGTGTGTGTGTGTGTGTGTGTGTGTGTGTGTGTGTGTGTGTGTGTGTGTGTGTGTGTGTGTGTGTGTGTGTGTGTGTGTGTGTGTGTGTGTGTGTGTGTGTGTGTGTGTGTGTGTGTGTGTGTGTGTGTGTGTGTGTGTGTGTGTGTGTGTGTGTGTGTGTGTGTGTGTGTGTGTGTGTGTGTGTGTGTGTGTGTGTGTGTGTGTGTGTGTGTGTGTGTGTGTGTGTGTGTGTGTGTGTGTGTGTGTGTGTGTGTGTGTGTGTGTGTGTGTGTGTGTGTGTGTGTGTGTGTGTGTGTGTGTGTGTGTGTGTGTGTGTGTGTGTGTGTGTGTGTGTGTGTGTGTGTGTGTGTGTGTGTGTGTGTGTGTGTGTGTGTGTGTGTGTGTGTGTGTGTGTGTGTGTGTGTGTGTGTGTGTGTGTGTGTGTGTGTGTGTGTGTGTGTGTGTGTGTGTGTGTGTGTGTGTGTGTGTGTGTGTGTGTGTGTGTGTGTGTGTGTGTGTGTGTGTGTGTGTGTGTGTGTGTGTGTGTGTGTGTGTGTGTGTGTGTGTGTGTGTGTGTGTGTGTGTGTGTGTGTGTGTGTGTGTGTGTGTGTGTGTGTGTGTGTGTGTGTGTGTGTGTGTGTGTGTGTGTGTGTGTGTGTGTGTGTGTGTGTGTGTGTGTGTGTGTGTGTGTGTGTGTGTGTGTGTGTGTGTGTGTGTGTGTGTGTGTGTGTGTGTGTGTGTGTGTGTGTGTGTGTGTGTGTGTGTGTGTGTGTGTGTGTGTGTGTGTGTGTGTGTGTGTGTGTGTGTGTGTGTGTGTGTGTGTGTGTGTGTGTGTGTGTGTGTGTGTGTGTGTGTGTGTGTGTGTGTGTGTGTGTGTGTGTGTGTGTGTGTGTGTGTGTGTGTGTGTGTGTGTGTGTGTGTGTGTGTGTGTGTGTGTGTGTGTGTGTGTGTGTGTGTGTGTGTGTGTGTGTGTGTCAATCTTTGGACACCATAAATCATAATAAACAAAAAGTCGGTTTAAAACCAAAAGTTGATGTTTAAGTTTAATGTCTTTCAGGGATGCGACACGAAGATTTTGAAGAAAAGTCCTCCACCCTGAACTACCGTCTACATGGAAAATTTCTCGAAAAATTTTATTTTCTCCAAAATGAGTCTAACGATTTTGATTAAAATGCCATATGTTTAAGATCTTTTTATCACAATTTAATTTTCTGGCTATAGCCCATGTATTCCTGTTCACTCTGGATGACGTTTGTATAACTAGTAAACCGTACGTAATAGACCAAATCTTACTGCATTTAGATGTTGCTAAAACGCACAATTATGCCCAAATAATTTTTCTGTAGAGTTAACCATTTCGGAGATATTCCTTGTTATTTGTGTGAGTTTTGGAGAACTTTACTTCTATAAAATGGAACATGGTTATTCATTTTTACTTTTTGTGCTACGTATAGTAAGTAAATGAGGTATTTTATTTCACCCAAAAATTCGATGTCCGTGTGTGTCTGGCTTTGTGTGTGTCTGTGTGTCATAGGTCATAATGCTTTGGATTATTATTTTAAATTTATTTTCTATAACGACAATTAAATCTTCTTTCTTTGAAATCTCTTTTTATTAGTAGGCTTGAGCCAACTGGCATTTATTGTTGTAATTCTTGCGCAATTAAATATTTTAGATCATCTGATATATTTTATATTTATAATAGTTTGTTTATAGTCTGAGTACTCCCTTTACACTGTGCTCTTTGTAGCAGGACTAGCTTCGGCGTTTAGATAACATCTAGCTTTGGAACATTCAATAGAATTTCCAATGCAAGTGTTTTAAACACAACAGTTATAATTAAGCAAATTAGCTTTAGAAGCCTTGCCCGCTTAATTGCCAGTGCTGACTACTGCACCAGACCAGGAAACCATAAGTCACCGACCATACAGGCAACGCCAGGTTCAGGGCTTCAGGCAAGATCTAACAGCATCTGTAAGATATTCACGCTTTGGCTCCGGGTATATACTACGTTATTTTCTACCGCTGTGGGCTACCCAGTATAGGACAAACGTCCGCATGGTTGCATCGCAATGAATAATATTGCACAGGCTATTTCCAAAAGTTCCAGATATAATTTCATTTTTTGTGCACCTATTAAAAAGAAATGGACTTTCAATGAAAATATTTTTAGCATTTTTGAGAAAATCATATGTATACAAACTTTCTCAATATAAATTTAGTTTTAGTTGGGGAATTTATTGAAAATCTTCACGTGTCAGATATTTAGAAGACACTGAACTTATCAAATTTGAAACTTATTGAAAATTTGTTTGTTGTTCACACGTGTACACGGTTTGTGTTCTAGAAACATTTATTCTGGGTCCAGAAGATCTCAAAACTCATATATCCGATGATGTCATGATATTAAAATTTTACGTGGGATACAATACTTCATCTTACCTGCTATAGTTATATATAAGAAAAACTCGTATTGAAGTTTTTCTAGCCATACCATTTTTTGTATTCCTAGAATCTTAAAACCCACTGTCGAACTTTTTATTCAGTGCACTTTTTTCATTTGAGGGCTCCCAAGAAGACGAAGTATAATCTTGTAATTAATGTGCTTTAAAAATACAATTGCCGGTGTATAGAATAGTTATAACACATTAAATTAATAGTCAACTTCAAGGAAATATAAGTAGCAGGCATAAGTATTTTCATATTAAAATTTAAGTAATACTTAAACGCGTTCATTGTTAAAAATCTATCAAAATGAAGTTAAACGTTTTCTCACTCGCCAAACTATGAACTTTTTATACAAATTTCCGTACATTTTCTTTGATTTTTCGGGAAGTAAATTCTTGTTCTCATTTATTCCTCCTTCAGGATATCAGGAAATGAACTAAATTCTACCTCAACACACGAATAACCATCTTGTAAAACTTCTCGTCGAACTTTCTCACCACTCGCGTCTTAATAAATCTTATTATAGGACCGCTTTATAAATATCTATTCCGGTGAAATGTCCATATCAAATTGTTGGGTCAACAATACCTCTTCTCACCGGGTAAGTGGTGGATGAATCAAAAGTGTATGATTTTTAGGATTATTTTGCAAAACTTTTAATTCATATCACACGCGTCAATACGTCTACAATGTAAGGCCAATGTACAGTGCATGCCGTTGGTTTGTCATGTCTTTTGTTACCTTTGCGCCTTACTGGAGCGACAACTTCTCCAACTTAACAGCTGAGAGGTTAGTATACATTTAGGCGCAGAAAGCATTTCGTGCATCACAAGCAGATGTGAGAGACAGTCTTGGATACATCCTCAGTCTATCTCTGATTGCTGCAAGGGCTTACAACGTGATATATTGCAATATCAGATAATATATACACAATAAGCTTAGACTTGGTATGAACATACTAAGTGATTCTCCTGAGCGTTATATAAGTGGTGCAAAATGCATTATTGTTGAGACATTCCATTGAGTGTAGTTTCTGCGAAAACACAAAAGAGAAGAACTGTTTGGCGTCATCGTCGGATGAGCTGTTCTATTAGGAGATGTAACAAACACGAGAACTTAACATTTTAAAACAGTGTCACAAAATTTTCATTTAAGAAATTACTGGTAGTTTCAATTCAAAATATACATATTTCACTTTTAAAACCCTTATTGATAATATTATTAGGGGTAAAACTAACGAAAGATGGAAACCATTACTATACCATTACCATTACTATAAATGGTAGAATCAACAAAGGAAGGTCAACAATATTATAATTAAAGTGTTTTATGAGATAAGGATATTACAATTAGAACATATGGTTGAGAGACTTGGTATTTGAAATCAAGAACACTAGATAAATTAAACTCTACATAAATTGATTTTTGGTGACGATCTGAAAGAATCTCAAGGAGAGCCAAAATCAGAAATACAGTTATAAGGGAAAAATGAAAGTAAAAGGTTCATTGGTAGAACAAATTAAACACATCAATTAAGATGGTTTGGACACGTGAAAAGGATGGATGTGGACAGACTACCGAGAAGATACATGAATGAACTCCAGTGGCGTGTAGGAAAAGGGCAACACCTAGAAAAAAGGAATAATACCAGCAATGAAGGAAAGGAGATTAGAAGATGAATTCTGGGAACACAGAGAAAAATTATTTGTAGTTGTTAAACGAGTACAGGAAGATGCCAAAGATATTGTAAACCTGTAATAAATAAATACTATTATTTATAAAAAATTTCTGCTGTTAGAATTTTGCACAAATGCAAAATTCGAATTGTTTATTTGTGCACTTTTGTGGCCTTGTTATATTTTACCTTGGTTCGCAGTGACTTTTGAAACACGCTGTGTATTATTAATAAAAAATATTCTCATTTTTTCAGACTATCACTGGTGCTTAATATATGACGACGAATAAAGGAATATAGGAGTACAATTGTGCTTTGCATCTTTCAAGCTATACTCGTGGTCTGACCCAAGCCCTTTAATCTAATGTAGATAAAGATGGGGATCGATTCCTTGCGAGGCCAAGCGAATGATGGATTACAACCCCATCTTATAAATATAGTCCCTCCAGACTGTCCATACCGATAGAAGCGTGCAGAACGATATTTTGGAAGTGCAAGTGCTACTAGAATTTGCTCCATGTTTATCGTGCTGGAAGAGCTGCAAAGTTGAACTTTTGCTTTGAAGTTTACATATAAATTACGTAGAACAAGAGAGGGAGGGAAGGGGGGGGGGCAGACAGTGAGAGTGATGGTGGAAGAAGAATTAAAATACAATTCTTTTATGTGTTTTGCTTAATGCACCTATGAATATTGGCCTCAGACAACTAATTTGGTCATAGAGTAAATAGGTCGAATATGTAAGGTTTTAATTGCTCAACACATCTTCTATGCCTGCTATGCCGGAAGACCCTCGTTCGATTCAGAGTGGGAACCTTTCTTTAGCCCGGAATATTCTCTGTATTCCCCAGAGTCTGGAAGCATGAATGTGTGTGAGAGAGAGAGAGAGAGAGTGTGTGTGTGTGTGTGTGTGTGTGTGTGTGTGTGTGTGTGTGTGTGTGTGTGTGTGTGTGTGTGTGTGTGTGTGTGTGTGTGTGTGTGTGTGTGTGTGTGTGTGTGTGTGTGTGTGTGTGTGTGTGTGTGTGTGTGTGTGTGTGTGTGTGTGTGTGTGTGTGTGTGTGTGTGTGTGTGTGTGTGTGTGTGTCTGTGTGTGAATTTAACTCGAGACTTCGAGGTTAGAAGGCAGACATATTATGGGCATGGGTTATACATGTTTGAAACACCCGTTATATAAGGTGTAATTATTTCGGTGGTGTGCAGCAATCACACTTTCAAGCCTGTTATTGACAGAATAATCGGTAAATCAACTTATGTTCTGTGAAATAGATTTTCGATATAGAAATAAGTGCCAAAGCGAAGAATGACATCACCATCGTAATAAAAACAGGAATTGCACATGTTGCATTCCGGTTCCAATCAGTCAGTCCATCTTCTTTGGTCTTCCCTTTTACCTCTTTCCTTTTGAACTGATTTCTAGTTTCATTCCTTTCCCATGTTGATTCCACGTTTTTCTGTAATTCATCGGTACGACAAAGTTTTCAGTTTGCGGGTAAATTTTAATACCTGATCTTTGAAGTCGTTCAACTGTCACTGCCTTATAGGACCTAAATGTTTACGACATTGTTCATTAACCGAAAATATAGTTAAGGTTAGAGAAAGTTGTTATGGTATAGAAGACCATAACGATACATCTTTTCAAGGATTCCTTCACATAGTGTTGTAAAGTGTTGATTCCTGCCATGTCGTTCCGTGTTTACTGCGAGAGTGTACGCCAATCACAAATGCTATTTCCTAAAACACCACTAGAAAGCGAAAGTACGCGACCTGTTTACATCCAGAAACCAAGTAAATTCCCTGACCAACCTCAACGCAACGTTGTCAACTTACCTCACTTATGAAAGAGCTGCTTGGAATATTTCTTCATGTCTTTTAAGCGATTAATTATTTTGAGACCCAGCACCTTACAGCACGGAAGATAACAGTGAAAACGCACTCGATTGCTAGAGAATAAAATCAGGTGATTCATCGTGTTGTGGCATGAAATATATATTCCTGAAATATCCCCAAAGCATAAAATGTCTTTTTCTAATCCAGTTTTATTCTTCAAATTGAAGCCTGATTAATTTTAGAGCTTAAGGCGCAACTTAGGAGTTTACAAGAGTGTCATTAGCTTATCTAGTTTATAAACCATTAAAGGTAGTGATTAATCTAGTTCTGCGTATTCATGGTATCCATTATTTAATCTCTAATTAGTAATAACAGCATGCTTTTTTTGACGAGTGTTAGTGTTGTATGTTGAAATTTAATCAACGAATAGACGTGTTAACATCTATAAAGTAACACTTTCTAGGAGCAAAGCCACATTACAATAATTAGGAACAGGCAAGGTAAAAGTCAACAGAAACCACCAGCGTGTTCCGTTGTGTTGGCTGACTACACAAAGGCAAAAGCAATTACTGCTTCCAAATTCCTAAGTGTTTTGCTAAAGAACCTGCATGTGCATGAATCGATCTTGGCTGAATCAGAGCTTGAGAGCGAGTTTAGTTAGATGAATGAAAAGGCAACAATGTTCAATCATAGCTTAAGAAAAGTAAAAATCATCCTTCACTTGTATTCGTATAACAAACATCACGGAATAAATTTAACTATGTATAATATTATACATTAAACTGCATACTGTATACAGTATTAGAGATAATTTTTAAGACATCAAATAAATTGTTATGACGCAATTGTTATGCACATCGGAGTCAAGGTACCTCACATCATACACCATACACGGCGTCTATCAAAAGCGTTCAAGGTCAAGTTGTCTCGCGCGACTGTTTGTCACACGTGACAATGAGCGCGGGGCGTGAAAGGGTTTTCGAGATTATTCGAGAGGCATCCGGTAGCCGGCGTGTTTATAGAGGTTCCAGATAAAGTGAACATCAAGAAAGGTCCATATTACGTCATCCTTACCTAGTTTTAGTTTGTCAATGAGTGTGGAACAAGACAACTGTGTGTTTGTGTGTGCACATGTGTGTTTGTGTGCACATGAGCGCACAGTCGTAGTAAGAGAAGCAGTGTATCGTGGAGGATGACAACAAGAATTTAATAAATGTTGGGTAATGGTATCCTTAGTTTTTGTGGAACACAGAAAGACCTGAAAGACAAAATTGTGTTAAGGTTACGACAAGGTAACAGGTGTGAGTTGCAATATCACTGCGCTAACGCCAGTAAAATGAAATTGTGCTGTTGCGCATTCAGTTAGGAGAACATAAAGAGAGAAAAACAATATTGCGATTGAAACGAAACGATTTATTATGTTGATCAAGTAGTTTTAAAATGTTTTAAACGCTAAATGGCAATGGAATTTTACTGATTTATTTATTGAAAAAGAGAAACAGTTTAATATGTTAATCATAAGGCAGCTTAAGAACATTATGTGCATAAGATAAAGGAAGATTATAAACTTTAAGATTATGTAATTTGCCTAACCACAGTAGGTGACTGTAATAATTCATGTATGCAAAATATCTTTAATATAAGCAAAATTAGGAACCATTACTACCGCACAGGGGGAACGAAGCCACCACTGCGCTTGTTGTATCAAAACAACCTTTGTTCCTTGGCAAGAAAATGTGGGGTAAGGCACGTTCAATCGCTAAATCTCCTTTGTGCCCATACCAGGCTTATAGCCTCTATCGTTTGTTTCTGTGGCAGATTGTTGTTGCATATTTTGGACTGCCCTTTTGAAGTCCGTCGCATTGGAGTAGCAGACGAGTTAAAAAATCGACTGTAGCTTCAACCCCGACCTGAACCCAAGAACTCCCAACTGCGATCCATCTCTGAGCAATAGAGATTTAATGAGGTGACGAATTGGACAGCAAGTTTTAAAGCATCCTTCAAGCAGATATTATGTGGATTGTTCAGTTTAATAATCGAGGCAATACACTGGGGTGTTGGTCTTAGCTTTGGTTCAACAGCAACATGCAGAGATCCCCAGGCGTTACGTCATTAACACACACCGCTATATACCGGGTGACTCATAAATATTCCCAACAGCAAACAATCTATTCGAAAATATCATCTCTTTTCAGATTTATCGATATAGAATATTGCTTCGACGGCGCCGGTCAGTTAGATCTATCGCCTAACACTAAGGCGGCCCGGATTCAATCCAAGGGACCCCCATGTGGCATTCTGGGCGTCTGGGCGGGTTTTCTCCAGGTTCTCCGGCTTCCCCCTACTCATTCCACCAACTGCTCCATCTTCACCTTTCCAACCATCCATTTCGCCTGTATTTCTGTAAGTCCTCCATGTGGGGAGGTTAATCCGAAGAACATTGCTTTATTGCTTCCTGTGGTCTCCAGAGAGAAAAGCATTGGTAGAAATATTTTCGTTATATATCTCCTCATAGGTGCAAAGGCAGTATGGAAATACAGCAGATACTCATAGCACAAAAACGAAAAGTTCGTATTTTCCAAAACTTCCGCATGAAGATTTTCAGCAAGATCTCCGACCCCACACTACCCTTAACAGAGAACAGTTTTCAACAATTTTGATTTTCTTAAAATTGGCTCTAATGATTTTTATTAAAATATATGTTTAAGATATTTTATAATGAAATATGTATCTTGAATTTTCTGGAAATGTCGTCAGAAGTTCTCTGCAGTCTGGGTGACCTTTGTGTATCTGGTAAATCGTAAGAGATTGGCAAAATCTTACAACACAAAATTAAAAACAAAACAAAAAATCTAGATTTTGTTAAAGCATACAATTTATGTCTATACCTACATTCTTATCCCTTCTGTTTTTTTTTTCTCTCCTTTTTAATGTGAACTATTTCGGAGGTATGCCTTTTTGTCTGAATTTTGCAATGCTTATACTTTTCTCAAATGGGAGGTCGTTATTCACATTTTATGTTTTGGGAATTTCAGTCATTACATAGTAACATATTTGAATATCACTTAAAACCCATTGTATTCCCATATTCCCCTTGCTCCTACCAGAAAATTAGCACTAAGATAATTTCTACAAATATTTATCTCGATTAACATAAAATAGATGAATAAGTTTGTAAGAATAGTGTGTATAAAAGCAGAGAAAGATATAAGATATTGCCTTCTGTTCTTTCTATTTCATATTTATGAAAAGAGAATATAACTTCAAAGTCATCACATAGCGACTAGGTTGTAAAAGACTTGACTATCAATTTCGGTCATATATTCTTATATCTGTATCAGGGGAGAATAGGTAGTGCCGGTGTAACGTCAGCTCACACCGCTGTACATGCTCCCAGTGAAGACGCGTTCAGCGTGTGACGTCACCGAGCTCTATACTGCTGCCGCAAGTGAAGATAAATAGTTTGAGACATGCCGGATGCAGCAATATGGAAATACGGTATAATATCAATGCTGATAGTTTAACAAAATTGGTCGCATATTATAAACAATTATATTGCGGCTCTATGGCATGAGAAAATATGTAACAATTTTAGTTAATGTGAGGGACATTCGTAAAATAGAACACAAGTCATTTTCTCTACAGATTAGAAAAGTTTGTAAAACGAGAAAGGCCTGCAAATGCAATATATAACAATTTTCTTATTGTGAAAGAACGTAGGGTAATATATTTCAAAACACATAAAACAACCTCAAATTCTAGAAGAGTGAATGGTGTGAACAATTACGATTAGTTACATAAGCAGAGTCGTGTTCTATCAGATAAGCATGACTTCCATGTTCTTCACGCAGCATTATGTGACAGAATATTCGAAAAAGAACAGAACAGCTGCCTTTTTCCAGTCTCCTGTCATTTAGTATTCCGTGGAGAATGCTCTTCTACGTATTCTGTGAATTGCAGGGGGCTGTTACTGCTCATTTTATCGTCGTTTTCGTGCAGCATACTCGCGTATGACCTCCTTTTGTTGAATAACGCATATTTATTGAACAGCTGTGTCCATAAAATATAGCACATCATGATAACACATCGTCTCTGACCCAATTCTGTCTTTTTTATCGATTCTAGAACTAGTTTGTGCATTCTTGATTGGGTTTCCTCCTCTATGTCATTGCAAAGGCAGTTAAAGTTGAAACAGAATGTTTACTGTATGAGGCATTCTTAGGGCATTAATTTTCTTTCGTTGTTTTATGAAACACTGTGCTTGTGGGGTTCAGGATCAAACATAACGTCAAGCAATTAATTAATAGGTAGACTTAGCTAGTAATTAATATCCAGCATACACAAATAAAGTTTTATGAAGTGATTGATAAGAAATGGCAATAAAGAACGATGATAACAAAAAGACGAGGGTATTGATTTGACTCGTTTCTTATCTTGTTTATTAGAACAGCGAAATATAGTCAGTGATAAAGCACAAATAGATGATCTATCGCGTCTGCCGCTATGAGACTTTACTGATTGCATCTGAACAGAGTGTACAAACACTGTCTCGCCGTGTTTGTGCGATAACTCCACGTCAACAGTTGGACAGTTTCACATATTTTCCGATACGACTCATGGCTTTGCCAAGTACTGTGTGTTCATCAGCTCTTGGTCTAAGGGGAATGAAGGGTAGGGGAGAGAAATTCCATGTAGTGTAACCTGAGTTTTGTAAACATCCGCGCAAACATTGTTCTGCAGCTGACGTTGCCAACTAACCTCCAATATTATTCCCGCTGTGTTTACTCGTTAATTTCAGTTGTAAAATCGTACAAGCGACTAGTTTTCTGGTGGAAGTCATGAAAAAAGTTAATAAACTTATTAAATTGTGTAAGAATTCGAAGTCGAAATGATGAAAAGGTTAATATTTTGATAGATGAGAAGTAGTTGGTGGCTCAGGGCGTGGTAAGCTATTACCAAAGTGCAGAGTGGGTAAGGGGTATAATTCCAGGTAGACGTATACAGAGCCGAAGATCTAGGAATTAATCAGCCATTAGGGGTAGTTGCAGCAACATGTGGCATAGTTATTAATCGCATCACACCTCCCTCATATGACCAGAGGCTCCACGGCTGCAGCCAATCACAGGTGTGCACCGTTACCTAGTCGAATGTAAACAGTAACAGACAGGCAAAAGCTTACTAAATAAACAATGTGGATCTCTTTAAAACATACAGTTTATGTCAAATGTTTTTTTCCTTTGAGTGAACCATTTCCAAGACATTCTTTGTTACTTGTTTGAATAATACTTATACTTTTCTCAAATAGGAATATGTTATTCGTATATTATCTCTTGGCCTTGCAAAGAGAACGGAATTTAAAAGGCATCGCATAATAATCAATTGTTAAAACACACACCGGAAGTTAAGACTTTCTGCCAGCACCAATCAGTGGTCTCACTGCTAGGCGCTGCTGCCAAATGTAGCACCGTGTTACCGCAAAGCGACACTAAGTACTATCAATTGCTTCAATGTAACTTACACAATTGGAAAACATTCATTCCAGTAACGCGATGGCATTAAATAATTCAATACTTTCTTCACCGGACTTCGTATATACATAAATATTGTATAAGTAAAGGACAACTAAAGCGTATTTATTTTGAAGTACTGTATTACCGACGGCCCCGAGACAGACGACAAATGATAACCATTATAAACGTCGCTCACTTTACAAATTACAGACTAAGTGTTACATTTATGTTTCATGGACCGCATGTAACCTCATTAGCTGTAATGTGGGACAATAGAGGCCTGACGCAAAGATCCATGACGTCACGTTGGGAGTGCCATGAGATAACGTATCTCGGTTCTCGGCACACAACTAGCGATAACTGACATCACGAGTAAATTATTTATCAGTATAACTAATGTGGCTACCTTTTTTTTACGTATCCATAGCAATGGCCTTCCCCTCTTACTCTTTACCACTCTTGCTTCACACGTCCTGCATCTTGTTTTAAAATCATATAAGGCAATCAATCGTCTGCAAACAATCTTATCTGATGTAGGTGTATTAGATAACTTTGTGAGCAGCATTAGCCACTGCCTTGAGCTAATACCGCTTCCCCTAGGCGCTGAGAAACTACCCTGAGTGAAAAAGTTTCCTCACATTTACTTCTGTTTGGTTTACGATGCACTAAAAGAAAAAGGATTTTGTGCTGTACCCATGGGGTTGAAGAACAATATGCTCTCAAAATCAAACATCTGTAAGCCAGTTGGGAGTCCAGTTCTCTGAAATGAACTGTTAACCCGCTTCACATAAACTGCCTATGTAAAATATACTTTTCAGAGAATCTGATTCACTTTGTTCAGAATGACTCAACATAAACTCAACTGCACCAGAATTCGATGGGAAGGCTTATTAAGGTGAGATGTCAATTAAATGCAGGATATTACGTAATCAATCATAGCTGCCTTATCTTCAGTCATGGCTTTATGAAAATTTGATGTTTTACTCCCTTATATGTATGCATATAATATAATGTAACAAAAAGGAATTATTCCTCGAATCTTTCAATTCAAGAAAGTATTTTTAAAAAAATAGTCTGCTTGTATGTATTCAACATACAAAAAATGCTATAAGCATTGTGACAAATGACAAGTCCGGTTACTTTTTTGTCACTTTATCTCTTCTAAAACTGAATCACAAAAACACAGTCTTCTATTTTATCGTTAATACCATAAATAATTTGTCGTGATCTTACAACTGTTCTCTCTTCTCGTAATCTTGACGCATATGTCACTATCAATCTACTCTCTCTGTCTCACAAACAGCTGCTTCGACGATACACTCACTAAACACTTTCTCAATACTCAACTCGGAAGATGCTTCAACACCTTCAACACACCAGGTGACGTTTTTGGTTAATTTACGTCACGTTCAAATTTCCAGATTACTGAAATACACACATTTCGGCATTTAATTAACCCAATATACCTTAATCTGTTTTCCAGTATTTCTAGCTATATATTTTGTTCTTTTACTGTTGTGATCGGCTGCAATAGATGCGTCACCTGTATAAAGGGCCTATATATCCCTTTTTATGTTAATATGCCGCGCTTTAGTAAATCCCAAAATGCCCTATTGGGCCCCTACTACTTGAGCAGCCGGCAGGATTGCTCAAAGAAAAAGATATGTGAGATTGCATCAAAAATGTCGTAAATCGTGGACAATTCTATTTCAAGATACATATTTATGCACATTTATCTATTTATTTTCTCCTCTTGATTCATACTTTCTTGCTGCCAAATACGCAGTTATTTTGTCCATCAAATTTATTGAAACCCCTCTCCAGAGTACGTACGTCTGCTAGTGACGTATTCTGTAATGATATTAACAAATATTTGAGCTGCCAATAGGCCTGGACAAGCGAGAGTAACGAACCATATGGGCTGCCTGTAACGAGTAACGTGTATGTAAATTCAAGGGATCCAAAATGGACGGCGTTATGCGCATTCTTGCTCACTTGGGGAGAAGGAATAAGGTTTTGTCTGGGCTTTAACTAAGTTACATATATGGCACATATGATACCGCTGCACCCACTGGAGGTAGGTGCGACATTTATTATTTATGTCCATCGACGGGAGTGTGTGTACATTGTCGACCTCGGAGAATCGATGTCCATAAGAAGTGCAGACAGCTGGTCACGTGAGGCAGACATCTCTCACTCCAATAAAACCTGGCGACATTAAACCTTGTCTCTCCCTAATCTACTTTCTCTACTGTGTTATTTGCAGTTAGTAGCGAACACATTACCTTCCATCCAAAAATAGTGACACCAACATTTCACCGAAATAGAGTAATGTTTGTCGTCCAAGGGTTACCTAGCAACGTCGTGGTGTGAGGTAGCTTGACTTTGAGTGTCTCTTAGATGGCGACTTACGTCACAACATTTTTATTTAACCAGTCTCACTATTACGTATAGCATTCCACCCAAAAATTCGCTGTCGATATTTCACCGGAAATATATTTTGAAGCCCCCTGAATAAAAAAAAACAGTTTTAGAAAAACGTCCGTGTATGTCTATGTATGTCAGTCTGTGGGCAGCATACAATGAAAAAACGAAAAGTCGGTTAAAAACCAAAGTTTATATTTAAGTTTAATGTCTTTCGAGGATGCGACACAAAGATTTTGAAGAAAATTCCTCCGCCCTAAACTACCCTTTACGGGCAAAATTTTTCGAAAATTTTTATTTTCTTGAAAAATGGCTCTAACGATTTTGATTAAAATGACATGCGTTTGAGACATTATTGTAACAAATGAAATGTAAATCTTGAATTTTCTGGCTATAGCCCATGAAGTGCTGTTTATTCCGGGTAACTTTTGCATAGCTGGCAAGCCGTAAGAGAACTTTATCCAAAAATACTTTTACGGTTTAGGAAACCTAAAACATATATTTCCACTAAAATCCCAATAGAATAGAATAGAATTTTTGGGTGTAACACAATACTTTCCCTAATTATGTACGTGGTAGCAATAGTAAAAATATGACGAAAATAATTTTATATAAAGTGTCGGTTTCATTGGGGGATTTTTTTCCCGTCTACTTTAAACGTTGCCTATCTAAGCATGCAATACACACGGGAGTGACCTGAGAAGGGGTTTTCACACTGAGCCAGCTATTGTATGTCAGATCCCGGGAGGAAGGGATGAAGTGAGAGGTCTCGACAGGCGTGATAGAACACAGGCACGAACCAGGCAACCACCAGTCAGGCGATTATAATCACTCATCTGCAGAAAAAAGCAGTTCAAGTTTACAAAGTGTCCACACAGCAACGCTAAACTCGCTCATCGCCAATAGTTCAACCCTAAAACACCGTATTGAGAAGCTAAAAGATAATAAAGGGGCAGAAATTTTGGAGCATGTAGCTATCCTTGCCGGAATTTGCCTGGTGATTCAGGAAAACCGCCGGAAAATAAAAAAAAAAAAACTGAGTCAGGAAAGTCGGTCGCGGAGATCGAAACCATGACCTCCCGAATGTCGAAAGCTGTTTCTTTGGGATATTGAATTTTTAAGTGGGTTACATTGTTTCCTTTACCAACTTGGGTAAACCACAAGGGAAAAAAATTGAGGGAGATCAGAAAACCGCAGTCGTGTCATGATTTCATGAATTGAATATTGAACTAGTAGTGCGACAAGGATAGGGCATAGCATTATTCAGTTGGCACACTTGTTGTATGTAAAGCAGATTGCATGACCACGCCTCACCAAGTTTAGCACGAGATGCTATCGACTCTAACATCTTCTTGGTGTCAGTTTTGAAGGCGTTGCAAACGCCAGAGGGAACCTTGATTTTTCTATTAGCTGCAGATATATCTTATACTGATATGGCACGATGTCATGCATGGTTCTTGCTAAACACCTCCAGACACCCGGACAATGACTTCTTTCCGACCTCAAACGTAGTTTGTATTGAATTGATTAATTGAGAATCTGCCCTTGAACTTGGCCATCGCTCTTTTATCATTTGGCAATCTCTAAGATTCCTTATATGTCCTTTTCACCACTGTTATCACCTACTCTGTTATGTTCTCCTTTTCCCTAATATTCCTTATTATTTTTTAAACCACCAAGTATGTTCTAACCTTATTCTTTACCTCCCCTCTTTTTTCTTTTTTGTATCCTAATCATCTGCAAATGATCCCTCCATCACAATGATTCACTTTCTCTTCCTTTCCACATCGTGTGTGTGTGTGTGTGTGTGTGTGTGTGTGTGTGTGTGTGTGTGTGTGTGTGTGTGTGTGTGTGTGTGTGTTTCGGTCAGTCTGTGGACAGCATAACTAAACAACGAAAAGTCGGTTAAAAACCAAAGTTGATATTGGTTTAATGTCTTTCAAGGATACGACACGAACATTTTGAAGAAAATAGCTCCACTCTAAATTGTTCTTTACATGGAAAATGTTCATAAATTTCGTAAATTTTGATTTTCTTGAAAATGGCTCTAACGATTTTGATTAAAATGCCGCATGTTTAAGATATTTGTATGAAAAATGAAGTGTATATTTTGGATTTTCTGGCTATAGTCAATGTAGTCCTGTTTAGTCTGGATTTCTTTTGAATAACTCATAAAGCGTAAGAGGTAAACAAAATCTTACTGTACAAAAAATGTAGATTTCCCTAAAATACACAATTTATGTCTGAATAAATTGTTTGTAGAGTGAACCATATCGGAGATATTCTTGTTGTCTGTATGAGTTTCGGAAAGCTTAAAACTTCGGTGAAATGGAACATCGTTATTTATATTTTTATATGTTAAGCGTGCAAAGAGAACGGAATCTCAAACTTTGAAAGGATTTGACTATCAGACAAAGCCTCCTGTATTCTAATATTCCCCTTGCACCTACAAGGAAATATGCAATAAGATAATTTTAACAAATGTTTATCTTAAGTAGCACGAAGAAGATATAGGAATAAGAGTTTGTAAGAATGGTTAGTAAGAGTAGAGAAAGTCATGTGAGTGCAGTACATGAGATTTTTTGCATTGTGTGCAACAGTTGATAAATGAGTATACTAAAAATAAAATATGAATGCTTTCTCAAAGACAGCACGGTATCTTAAAAGTCCTATATGGTCAAATCTAAAGCAAACTTTTATTTGAGTGTTCTAAAAATAACCCTCCCTCAATTCATCATATAATTGGGACGCATAAAAAACACTAACCGATTTTAGCATATCAAAAGCAGAGGAAGGGAAGAATCGACGTCAATGAATAAATGCAGAATATAAATGTGTATTACGGAAATGAAGCAATAGAGAATATTTCAACCAAATGGATGAAAAACAAACATTCTATTCCAATGTTATTTGTAGAGAGCTGCAGGAAAAAGGACGTAGACGACGTCCCAAACTGAGTCTAATTCGTAGTGATGGAATGTCAATTGCTGGTTAAAATTGGCATATAATATGATAACGGTATCGAATTACATGTAATTGACGAGAATATTGCAGTGACATTGCACAGGAATGGAGAATTGTTTTAAATATGATGCCATGATGTTTTAACGCCCTACACCAGCACCTAGATTGCGGGTTCAAATCCGCCCAGGCCGATGGTTAAGTGAGGTTAAATAGTTATACTCACTCTTATACACATTATTCTTGCAAATGCTTATTTCTCTATCTACCACACTTTAATCGACATAAGCATTGTCAGAAATTACCTTACTGCGAATTTTCTTGTGGGTACTGGGAATACAGTGATAGTGAAATGATGGTTGGCATGCGCTGCCTTTGAAATTCTGAATTGAATATGCTTCAGTGAAGCTACAGTGAGCTAGCCTAACCTTAATAAACATGTCAGCAAACAGTTTATGTTAGGATAACAATCTCCTCTTCCCTGTGTTATGTATACATAGATTACAGTCGACTGCAAAGTTTTGTACGGTGCTATGTATGTCGCCAATGTTTTAACAAGAACTAAAGCGCGTCTCACCCTTAAAAGACAGTACACGTTAAATGGAGCGCAGTGTTGCAACATGTACTAGTTGCGAATCTCTCTCCGCGAGCGACTCGAGGTGGCCTGAGTCCTGTACTTAGTCCTTCAATTGCTGCTTGACGAGACGGCCACTTTTAACTTTGGTATCCCTCCACGCCTTTGTTACTGTATGACCTAAATTTACAAATGACTCGTCTGTATAAACAATTGATTTCCCCTGGTCCCTAAACCTTTTACGTCTTTTAGATATTTATGTCGCCATCTGATGATATCGATATCGTCTCTTTCTATTAATATGCACTTGTTACCCTTTCTTTCATATTCGAACCCCAAATCAGAGTGGCCCTTGAGAAATTTGGTAGGGTCTCATCACTGTTGAACTGTGACAAAATTATATTCAGCGTGGGTGGAATATTTGCAAACTGTAAAGAATGAACAATTCGCCGCACTCCACCTTGCACTATTCAATCATATTGCGTTAACCTAGCGTTTTGTGCAGTCCCGCCCTTTTTGCTTTCTTTTTCGATGGCGTTCTTAGAAGTCCTTTCATTACTTCCTTTTTAATCCTATACACTACTGCTTCTGAACACCCGATAGCCTTAGCTGTTTCTTTTACTGCCTTAAACGCATTTTACTTCAAAAATAATCTAACACATTCATAATTATTTGGCGTTCCTTACTTCTTAATTTACCAACATATCGTCCCTTCCTAGCTTCACCCTCCATAACTACAAATATTTACAAAAATATTAAACAAATAACGCAATAACAGCTCACAGTTACACACACGGCTTCTTTCGAACTAATGTTAGTGCTGCTCCTTATACTATCTTCTGTGTCAGGCCTGACGCTGAATAGATGAATACCCTTTGTTTGCCTTACTGGATAAAAGAAAGAGGTTACTGCCTTTTGGTTTATTTTAAAAACTTTCTCCAACCTTCCTCAACATTTTTTCTCGCTGGTTCCCTGATGTAAACTCAATAACAAAAAAGTTTCACACTGCGTAACTTTTGCAGTGCACATATATAAAATTTTCCGAAAACATTTAATTTAAAAAAGTATAACACTTAACTGGGTAAACATAGAGAATTCAAAGTAGGCAGGTAGTAGCACTATAGTTTACTCTACCTAAGAAAAAAATATAGATGCATTCTAGCAGTTAGTTTGTTAGTTAGTGCGTGATGAGTGTAGAAACAGCAAATATCGGACTTCTATTGAAAAAAACGTTTTCTGAAGAAATTTGGACCTATAGAAATGTATAATGACTCTGAAAAGGATATAACCTGATAGAGAAAAAAATTCTGCATAGGATAATGTGTTCAAACCTGAGATTTATAACAAATGAATATTTATGCCATGCTATTAGGAATCTGGCAACAGAGCGAGGGTAGAAAAGGACGCGGCTAATGGCAACTTGTATGCGCTAGATAGAGACAGAGATGTCCCATTTAACTCCATACTGTCTTCTAAGAGTGAAACGCTATATACTTAGTAACGCGCCAATGCTGCCTATAATGACAAAAGTGAAAGGAAAACCTCTACTTAGTCAAAGGTTGATAGTGCTATCACTAGAAGTGCGATAATTTTCCTTGTAACTTGTAGTTACTGTACTACCTCAGCACAGAAACATAAGGGTAACGTACACAACATCTGACTGCCGTTGCTGCTTCCTTGTGACATTATTCCTGTAAAGGTGAGTAAATTACCCGCATCTAAGCTCTTGTTTAAAAGTGTGATTTGTCAGGAACTAATGTGCGACATATACCAACCTTTCAGGACGAAGAGATGAAATGAAGTACCCAGGGGGCTAAACACCACAGACAGACAGGTCACAGAGGCACGTAGAAGCCCCTGACAAGTAAGGATTGTCAAGAAAACTCAAGATGGGCGAATGCTGGGATGGTTGCTCTTCTCGACATTCCTGTTCCTCACTACCTGTAGCCATAATTTCCTTGTGGGGTGCTCAGGTGGTTTACAGTGGAAAGACCCCAGCGTCACAGTAGAAGCAAACTTGCATACTTTTACATAATTTATATTTTAACGCCGGCCCGGTTCCGGAAAGAAGAGAACCAAGGTCAAGCTACCTCACACCACTGCGCGGCCAGTAATAGGCGTATCTGTGGAGTGGGCCGGAACAGATTATTCCAGACAGTTTCAGAAAACTATTCGCGAGCAGGCCTTGTTTACGAAATTGAATTTAGAGAATAATGCTAGTCTCTAAGTGTTAAAACGGACACCGTTAGCAGTGTGTTTGTGCCATACTGAGCGTTGAGACAAATTTGAGTGTGTGTTATTAGACACAGTTTTGGACATTTAATCGTCACGTCGGAGTTGGAGTGTTATAATATTTAGTAAATGAATCGTCGGAGATGTTTGTGTGAACAGTCGAGCAGTAGCACTTTGGGGTCAAGGTTATGAGAAGACAGAACAGCTGTAGGTTGCAAGATCGCGATGAGTAGTAAGTTCGGTTAAGAATAAAATAGAACTTTGTTGCTGTGTTTCAGTTTTAGAAAGAAATAGTGATAGAAAAAGTAGCAGAAGGTGCCATTTGCCACACTGGTGCCAGAAGTGGGATTTGTCACATTGTCATTTACTACAATATTTACAATTTAATCATGTGTTTTCTGGGGCTCTTTTCTCACTAACGTTTGATGACGATGTGATGGAAATACTCCAGGAGCTGGAAGAAGCAAACACCATACGCTACTTGTATAACACATAAGGAAGGATAACGTGCTATTAAGTGGAGTTCTAGTTGCATGCTAAGGAGTTTATCGGTGAACATATTTCTCAGTTAAACATGAGGGAAACATAAGTTGGCAATTCTGTGCGTGACTGTGTCCAGTATATGTGTTGTGAGATATCTCTTACATCATGATAAGGAGGCCCCACAGTGCTTGTGCAAATTCAACATCTTCGGTCCAATATTGTTCAGTGAGCTAATATTCTCTTCACAACAGTCTCCTATAACTTAACATACCACAACGAAATCTCACTGCAGCTTAAGGTTTGATAAATACCAAATTTTTATTTCCTTCTTTCTTTTCTCGGTCTCTTTCATCATTTTCTTTTTTCTCTGTTTCTATTTCGTTCTTTGCCTCTTTCTTTCTGTATTTCTTTCTTTATATTCTTCTTTCTTTGTCTCTTACTTTTTGTTTCTTTTTTCTTTACTTCCAAAAACTCTACTACCAAAAACAAAGGATTTTGCTTTTTTTTCTACGTACTTACAGTAAGTGAAGGAAGTGTAGTATTCGACTCGAAAAATAATCCCATCCTTAATATGGATAGTTCTTTTCGAAAAGTTTAATTTCCTCAAAAATGGCTGTAACGATTTTGTTTAAATTCCTGAGAAGTGGAATATATGTCTTGAATTTTCGAAATAGGCTATGTAGTCTGGTTTGTTCTGATTAAGTTTAGCATAACTGGTTAACCGTAAGAGACAAAATCTTACTCCTGAAAACGGTAGCTCTCCTTAAAGCATATATATCAAATACGTGTTTCTTAGGAGTTAACCATTGCCAAGATATTCATTGTTATTGGCATGTATTATAGATTAATTATTGTAATATAACTATATGACTTAGCATGTGCCCTCAAGGGTATGCCATGGTAATCCTGAAAACTTGGGTAAATGAGCGATCTATTTATGAAATAACCGATAAGACATTCAAGCAGTCTCATTGTGGATTGTAGGTATAGAAAAAATCTTGTTGTTTAAAGAAAAAGTAAATGGAAGCTCGCAAAATCTGCTAGCCATACATTTAAAAAATGAATGCTTCGATCCACTACCTCTCACTGTCCTTAAGGAAATTTGTGTGACGAGTAAGTCAGCACTTACCTTGCACTATAGACTTTATGTTGAAGGAGAGACGACGAGTCCAGAAGTAAACAATGGGCGCGTGCCTTCTTACTTCTTACACCTTTTGATCTAGAAAACTCGGTTAATTTTTGCAGCAAGACATGTCCCTAGCGTAATATATAAAACCCACTGTTTTTTCTAACATATTAATATTTTTTGTAGGTTATCCGGCTTCGATTTCCTTAATTCTTACACATACATCTACCACTATGGTTATAGCTTTAGACATGAATAACTCTGATATTTCTAAGGAGGTTACGGCCTTGGATAAGCAGCAAAACTTATTCTTTGTGAAATTTAAACTACTCAAAAGATCCACTGAAATTGGGGAGTGAAGAACCCTATATATTAAAGAACCCTTTTCACTCCTCAAGCCCACCGGGAGTCTAAACAGTGTCCTTTGTAGCAGCAGGGAGGTGTTCTAGGAACATAACTGTGAGGCCAGATAGCAGAATTCTATTACGATGCTAGAAATATTGCAATGCTTGCAGCGAATCTACTCCTGAGAGAAATAAATCTGATGTGACGCATTCATATGGCTTCATACTTCATGTGGCAGTAAGTTCTTAGAAACCTCGTTCTTGTTAATATAGATAAACTTTCGTTTCGTTTTAGATATAAGAAGAATACAAGTAGCTAAGCTGACAGTCGAATTTTCTCAAAGACAGTCACTGCGACATGGATGTGAAATTCTGTTATCTTTGCATGATCATAAAAAGTATGGAAGTAAAGGAATAGCGATTTGAATTTGAGAAAAGCATGAAGTAACCATTTGAATATTAAAACCGTTTCACTTGACATAAATTGTGTAACTTGAATTTTCTTCATTCTGTAGCAAGATTTTCGACTTCTTAAGATTTACCAGTTAAACATACGTGGTTTTGGGATCAAGAAAATATTCCCAGAGAATTCAAGATAATTATACACTCAGATTGTTATTAAAAACATTTCAATAGCACTTGAATGAAATTTACTAAAGTCATTTTTGAGAAAGTAAATAAAATTTTCCATTTAAAGGTTATTTTGGGGTAGGGGGCTTTTCCTCAAAATCGTAGTAACGTATGCTTCAAAGGTCCTGAATATAGAAATAGGATTGAAATAGAGGGCGTTCGGCACTGGAGTTGTGTTTATTGTACCCAAGAGGGCACACCAGAGGAACTAGGTGAGAGGAGACTCTGGGCGAACAGGTCTGAACACTTCCACTCATTTTCTTTTACTTTAAATTCTAACTTGAGTCTCTCGTTACTAAACCTCTACTTTTGCAACTGGTATTCCAAACATGTATTGTAACTGGTACTCTATTGTTGGGTTTGTTGGCTCCGAAAAGTGTATTCTTGGTAAAATCTCACATGGAATTTTGGGGCGTAACGAAACACTTTCTGCTTACTGTAAGTACCTGTTCGATTAAGTAAAAAGTGAGTAATATTTAATTTAGCATGTTATATAAAATTACAGCTTATCGCGTGGACATCTGTATTCTCCTGCATATAAATAATTATGCATTGATTTCAGGTAAAGTGTCATTCACAATATACAGGAAATACTAGACAGACAAGCTGGGCGTGCCTGATTCCTATCGTGAATCATGACAAAAACGTTTTATTCTCAGCGGATTATGGATTTAGTATGTACACTCTTATCGGACATCTGAATGTGCACGACAAGGGAAGCAGTTGAAATATACAGCTTTCCTTGAACTGCTAGACCACGCTTGCGTGTACACCATTTCCAAAAATAAATAATTAGCAAAGAGGGAAGATCTCGTTATCTACCAAGTCGGTGAAAGTAGGTTGAGCGAGAAATAATTAAAAGTGCACATTAATTATAAGTTTTAATGGTTTTTGTGGAGAGGCTTTTAACCCTACGAGTAACCAATTGTTATTTTCTTTAGCAAGGTAGAAGAACTGTTACATTCGGCTCAACACGATTTCCTCAGAAACACTATTTCTAAGGGTTTTAAACCTCTCTTAACCATGTTGTGGCAACATAACTCCAAAGAAATACCATCCAAATATCACACGTAACAATTTGACAATTCGACGAATCCCACTCCTGACACCATTCTGTAAAAATGACTAAAAGTCCAGTCCAGTTATTGTTTCTCACGTTATTTTCTTCTGAAACTTACGTAAAATAGTGACGTTTACTGACGTTAACAGTCTACAGTCTTTCGTGATATTACAACGCACAACTGTTTTCTTCCCATAGCCTTAACTCAGTCGTTTCACTGTCTTTCTTTACTTTCTCTGATCATACAATCACACAGCACTCATTAAAACTTCTTTTCACGACGTATCTTTCATTACGACAATATCACATACAGCTCTTTCTCACTTACCAACACACTGACACTCATATCTACAACCGTAACTTGTTTAACTCGTTGCCTCAGGGATGTCACACGGTGCTTTCGCGAACTTCTACAAACACGCCAGCTACCGAACACTTCTCGAATGTTCCAGCAATCCTTTAAAACGCGCCGCACTGATCGTGTATACGTGACTGACAACAAATGGTCGCGCGAGGTGGCCTGACCTTGAGCAAGTTGTTACACGGCGCGCCAGTGGGACGGGATAGCCCGACCCCGACCGTACTTTGTTGTACTGCCGCTGCCATAGTATTTTAATTGGGAATCTCATAATGTCGTAAAGGAATACGTTTTATGATCTGCATCTATTTAGATCTGACTTACTGCGAAATGCACCGAGCGAGATGGCGTGGGTACAGTCGAAAATACGAGATGCATTTGGCCTGAGCAAACACCTCGAATGCTTTAAAGTTTATTTTTGCTACCTTCTTTGCAACTTCCCTATAGTAGCCCAGAGGAGTACATCGTAAATACATGTTTTGAACCCCTGATTCCAAAAAGAAAGCAATTTTAGAAAAGAAGTCCGTGAATATGAGTACGTGTGTGTGTCTATCCATCCACACTGTCTGAACTGTATAATTCAAAAGGTGAACTGTCGAATACATATATATCTAACTTGGTGTTCAAGAGGTTGCGAATTCGAATCTTGCTTAGGGCGAGTTATACGGATAAGGTTTTTCACCGAGGTTTCCCCTTATCCTGAGAAGACGAATGTCGGGTAGCTTAACTCTCTATGGACCTCGGGCTCATTTGAGCATATTTCAACACGTAGTCTTGGAGGATGTTAATAATAAAAACAAACTTGACAATCAAGTTCAACTTCTTCCAAAATGTGGCACAAACATTTTCAAGCAAAAATTCCGCAGTGTGATTAAATGCAACATTTTAGAAATGCATTTTCTCAAAAATGCCTCTAAGGATTCAAATAAAAAAAATATATGAATGCATATATCGAGTTTTCTGAGGCGCTTGCTTTGAGGTACTCTTATAATTATTTTACAACATAGGCTCTCCCTCCTCAGTCCTTTCTGCAGAGTTTCAACCTCTTAATATAAACTGTTGAACAGAAAAAAAACTGTAATTCAGAGTTCTGGCAACTGAGAGCCCACGTGGAGTCAACATGTGACTGTCACTTCCTTAAAATCACGGTTACTATCGGTCTTCAAGACGTTCTTTCTTTTCTCTGACGGGTGAAGATGGATTTATGAGAGTGATTAGTTGTGGTTAGGGTTTATTTCATGTGTGAAACAATTGCACTCACGTTCCCTAAACACACATAACAGGAATGTTATGTAATGTTGTATAACTTGTAAACCTCAAAAGATAGAAAGAACATACTGAAGAAAAATACAGATCTCGTTCAAACACAGTTTATTTAAGCCTTTTTCGTGATTGCTTGATTATTATTGCTTTTCATTTTTCAACACTTAGTCGTTATGTCGCGATTCTGATGTTTCTTGCGTCATTAGAACAGCATACAATAGTTTTCTTACAAGACATTACTTATTGGCCATATTACCCGGATAATACGGGTAACTAACTGCCATTGGTTCCAGTTAGTCCGGGTAAACGAGGTTTTATTGTGTACACTTTTGTACGCCGACATCATAGAAGTCTGCCGCCTGTGAAGACAACAGTCGTTGGAAATTGCCAATCGCCGATCTTCACGGATCTGGAAGCCCACGATATTAACCAAGTCTGTAATCATTGATGCCGGCCTGAACGTGGTTCATTATGCACACTGTCCTATTGGGCCTGGAAAGCTGTCACCCATTTACGCATTTTGCTGTCACTCGTCGCATTGTAGAGGTACACTTCGCAGTGGACCGAACCGACATTGTGAACAGCACACTGCAGCACTGCCCATTTAAATGGCTTTGTTTCACGCGTGAGGTATGTGTGGAGTCAATGCGCAATCAGGTTTCAATGCTCGCGCAAAATTCAATGCTTTATGAACCACCCTTGTATCTATTTTGGAATATTATTTTCAAAAACTCATACACTCATAAAATACACCAATAATCAGAAATCAAGAAACTTAAATTATTTCACTATGATTAAATAAGCAGTGTCATACTTTTTAAGTAATTACTCCTTAATTTAAAAGCGTGCATACTTTTATCCTAATTTTGACAAAATATATAAGCAACAAATTTTGTTCAATATTGTTGAAATTTACTACGTATATGTAACGGAATCAAACATGTCCAATTTTCATACAGATGTGACAACAATAAGGCAGTTAATGATAGTTTGTAATATTATGAGTTTAATTGATGTCTCCCTTTAATAGGCAAGCTTCATATAATTCCTGTTACTGTGTGGCCAGAGGTGAAATCGAATATTTATTTTCGTACTGCACATATGCAGGTAGTGATTATTTCCAGAGCAGCATGTTTGCATAATGCAGTATTAAAGCTAATGATACTAAAGTGCAGGCAAATAACCCTGTATCGAAAGTCAATGTTCATAGCTAGCAGGCCTAACTGTTAATTTGTATTTAAAAGAACTGGGGTATCATTATCTGCGTATATTTATTAATATGTGTTGTATTGTGGCCAAAGGCAATTACTGTTGATCACAGGAATACCTCAGGCATAAGTCTAATACATTAATATATTAATAAATGTGCTAAATATCTTCCGTATATCAGAATCAGTGCAAAACTAAGGGCTACAGGCTGAAATATGTCAACAAAAAGGGATCATTAGTGACTTCCGCGTAAAGGAAAATCAGAACATTGTTTCTCAAACGGTGGACCGGGATCCAGATGTGGTCGCCTGCTTTTTTAAACATCGTGCTAATTTTTTTGAAATTAAATTAACTTGATAAGTAGGGCTCGGAAGTTCATGCCCTAAAAAACACTGAAATATGCATGAAAATATGCTCTTAAAAACTTCAAAATATGCCAAGAAATATGCACTATCTCATTAGAACAGTTCATGTCCCTTTGCAGTAGACGAGTTAGTGTAAATAAAGTTACCTTATTCCTTAGAGGTTGAGGCAGAAGTGGTCCCGCTGCTACTATTAACTGCTAAATTGCAGTTCACAACCAACACTACACACATTTTCAACAGTAAAACGTCGTCTATTGTCTGGCAAAACACTTTTGTAACGTGAAAAACTTCTTTATACGTCACAAGATGTTATAGGGGCATATTTAAATGATGTTAACTGTTTCACAGAGAGAGTCAAGTCTCTTTGTGTGACAGATGGTTTTCTTTCGAGGATGTCTCGAATATCGCACATCTGTTTATAACCAGAAAACCTCTCAGATAACGTACTGATTATTCTCTACGCACATACATATAATGAAAGGATGGAAACAGGGGATTCACTACATAACAACATGACTCAGCATTGCTTCTCGCCACCTGGCGAATTACATCATCATATGCAACACTACCAATATGAAAAATACTACCCAGGTGGAAAAAAACCGTAAAAATCATTAAACTATGCTATATAGGGGCTATAGTATTGAAATAATATGCATTTATCGAAATCAAGAAAATATGCAGTTATATGCACCATAAAATCACGTCCAAATTGCCCGCCTAGATAGCGTGATGGTTAGCGTGTCTGCCTCACGTTCAAGAGGTCGTGAGTTGGAATCTCGCTTAGGGTAAGTTATCCAGGTAAGGTTTTTTTCCGAGGTTTTCCCTTATCCTGAGGGTAACTTAAAGCTCCATGGACCTCGGGCTCATTTGAGCATCATTTCACCCATTTCATTCACTCACCGTCCGATATGATGCAATGTTGGAGGACGTTAATAGGAAAAAAAACAAACAAACAAACAAACAAACAAAAAGAAAACGTCCAAATAACTTAAAATTCCATAATTCGTGTACATAATGTAAAAGCATACATTTTTAACCCCTATGAAAAAACATGCAAATGCATGAACTTCCTAGCCCTATTAATAAGCTACAAATAAATACACATAAAATACATGATGGACATTTTATTTCATTATAGGCATCAAAAGTTGAAAATATGCCCTTAAAATAAAAAAATATGCACAAAAGTGAATTTTCTTCTAATAGTAAAATACACTACTTCCTTACATTTTTTATGAAGCAACAACTATGATATTTTCACTCCTTTGCTCCTAATTGAAGTTAATTATATTTTATACTGGCATTGTCATTAATCTTCTGTGTAGTTAACTAATTAATATGAAATATAAGTCAACAAGCATTTAACATTCAATCGCATCAATTTTTTTACAATAAATAACCAAATATTTTTCTGAGTTTTCTGGTAGAAAGCCCTTCCTTCTGTCACTTAAAATGTGTTTGAATGAAGGAAATGATATCTCCACTTCACATGAGGTCACAGGGGAGTATCGCAGAGAGACTATGTCACTCACAGAGTAAGAATTAAATTCTTTTTCAGATTCACCTTGTAAGACACTTCACAACACGAATAAACTGAAGTCCTGGATTCCTGCTTCGATTTCCTGCTTTGTTTTGTCACCGTGGTCAACAATAATGTACAATAAAGCCGATTTTCAAACTTCAAAGGATCTCGCCAGTTGAAAACGAAAACAAGGAAATTACCACCGACTGTAGGTACATTGTATTAGTGACATGTGCTAATCCCGTGAATATGCATTTCTATGCACTATAAAACTTTGCCAATTGATTCTAAATGACATGAAACGTATTTTTCTCTTCCATGCATATGTTTATATTTGAAGTAACAAAACATACAAACATGCAAAAATCCGCCCTCTACTAATTACCGATCAGGTATGAATTAACTCCAGTTTTCCTCAATGTTTAAACAAATATGCCAACACGTGTGCAAGCTTTACATCTCTACAGTCACTACACAGTATAGCCATCATAAATGTATACACTAAATCTTTACAGCTTCGTTCCTTTCCTTCTTTTGGGGACGAGAAGGTAAATCAGAACTAAAAACATTTGATTAAAATTCAAATTTCCTTTGTGTGTAAGGGAAAACATTCTTACAGTGACTAACAGGGATTATAAACCTTCATCAACAATGAAGGACCGCATTGTTCACACTGCTGCCAATACGGATTGCGGTTGGGTCTGCTTCTGAAGTTCAAGAAAAGGGGGTTGTTATTATTGTAAAAAGGTTGATAAACTCTGAATTAGAGGAAGTGCAAAATTTTATTTTATTTTATTCAAAATTGTTAGAGCTATTTTTAAGAAAATAAAAATGTTCGAAAATTTTTCCATGTAAAGGTTAGTTTAGGGTGGAGCAATTTTCTTCAAAATCTTTGTGTCGCATCTTTGAGAGACGTTAAACATAAACACCAACTTTTTAAATCGACTTCTCGATTTTGAGTTACGCTCTCCACAGACAGACACGCACACACGCACGCGCATACACACACACACACATACACACACATACATACACACACAGACACACACACAGACACACACACAGACACACACACACACACAGACACACACACAGACACACACACACACACACACACACACACACACAAGCGCGGACCTTTTTCTAAAAATGCAGGGGGTCTCAAAATATATTTCCGGTAAAATCTCGACATCAGATTTTTCGATGGAATACAATACTTAGTATATGTATTAGAGGAAGCAAAAATGGTGGGCTTGCATCCTATGTTTCTTAGCTTTGTGTTCACTTAGAAACGTTATTTACAAATTCGCCCAAATCAGTAACTTGACTTGTAGGTTTTTCGCGCACGTTGAAATTCAGGTACTCTATCCTGTTTATAAAAAGATGAAGCTGGTTCACTAAAAAGTCGTGTCACTCTGTAAACTGCCCACACCACAAGTTTCCACACTCAATTCCTTCTATACATTGCCTCTATTTCATATCATCCTCTTCCCCACTATCATACTTGGCTGACCACCCGCTTCCAGGTCTTCACTCTGTTCCTGTGCTCCTCGACAAGCGTCTGACCCTAGGCACTGGCTTGTAAGTCCTACATAAGGGGAGGGTAATCAGGGAAAGAAGATGCTTTATCACGGTGTTCAGGGACGTAAGATGAGTGTCCTATATTTTCAGCGTTGGTAAGAGGGGCAAGTCCATGATTCAGAGAACTGGTATATAACTTAATGGAAATATCGAAATTAATTTTCCTACAGCTTAAGCCTGTATACGAAAAATTAATACGGGAGCGTTTCTGAATAATACTAATGCGGCATTATTATGAATCCTACGAAAATATTTTAAGACATGATTCTTAAACTTTGGCTCATGTTATTCGAGATAGACGTTCATAGAAATTGTTTCATTTCTCATTTCCTTGTAGGTATAACGGGAATAGGCTTAAGAATTAATCAGCTCTTAAAAACCGGCTACTAAACAATGGTTTTCAAATTCCATTCCCTGTGCATGGCTAAGTAAGAAATAAAAATAACCAAAAAAATTTTATCGAAACCTTCATATCTAATCCTTGGAAAATAGTGAACACCCATACCAGGTTTGGTATTTGATATCCTTTCATTTTTGAGTTATGCTGTTCACAATTGCACAGATTTTTTTCTAAAAATTCTTTTCTGTTATTTCGTGTTGAATTTTATTTTTTATTGAAGTATAATGCCTTCCCTATCTACGTGGTTTAGAGGCATAAACTTTTTAAGTTATGCACACCTAAAATCAAAATAATACTAAATTGCGGAAAATTCAGATTCAAACACTAACTTAGTTTAAAAGAAATTAAAACTTTAGGTCTTGAGGCTTAAAATATTCCTGAAAGATCCTTTATAAGAATGTGCAAATAATATTAAATCGTTGAGTTTTAGCCACTGGAAGTGTAAATGCCTTTCTATAAATTTATTTTGTTATTTATATATATTTATATCTTTGAGCCTTTCCGCTTGTCCTATTTTTACATAAGGGATTTTTGGGGATGGCCATTATTAATCACAGCTTCGGTTACAAAAAGTGGTTTGTTCATAAGAAAAATATCTGAGATAAATTGTGCTCTTTAACAAGATGTGCGATTTTCAAAATATTCCTTTTTGATAGTTTGAATTTTCAAATACTCAAATAATAGGTCCTAATTCTTTTTTATGTCTTGGTTATGTAAACTAAGAATCGAATTTCAAAGCCTATACGTAGTGAGCAGTTCTTAAAAATGTTGACTTTAGCTTAAACTTGCTGTATTCTCCTATTAGGAAATACATAATGAAACCATTTTTATGAACATTATAAGCATTAATATGAAGTAGAGGGAAGAATAATCGTTAATAACCGTAGTTTGTTACGGTTTTTATACTTTGTTCATATTAATTTATATCGTAGACACTATTTTTGTATAAAATCCAAAAGTTCTGTAATGAACTCGGTTATAATGAGCTGCAATAATTTATAATATATATTTAATGGGTGTTTGCAAAACCTGAAATACTAAGGTATGTTCCATTAGCTAAATTGAAAATTTTAATATGTATTTATGTTCATCCGGTGAATCATGACATTTTTATTTATGTATAGTTGAAATTTACTAAGATGTTAAATTTGATTATTTTGTTCTATTGAAGTGGTTTTACATATACTTAAATTAAAAAGCTTGAAGCCGAGTTTTATAACTTTACAAAACTTGGTTTTGTTGAATTGTTTGCGAAATCACTTGTGTATTACATAAAACAGGTTAAAGGTATTGCTAGTGCAAGTGCACTGTTATACTGGAGTTGTGCGAGAAGGTGTTTTCGAGATTCAAAGCGCGTACTTACGGCTAGGGGAGTCCCGCATCTGCCCAGAACACCGGCTAACTGTGTTGTGTGGAGCGGAGGGCTTGTGTTACTTTCAAGTCTGGAGCCCAACGTGCGTGTCCGACTCGCCAACAATCGATATGTATGCTAGCTAACATCGATTCTTGATAAGCTCGTCCAATTATGTAATGAGTTTGTTAGTGAAGTTTAAAAAACTATTCTATGGAGTTTTTATACACTATTCATGCAATTTCGCAGTTCAACTTTATCCCTTATGTTGATTTCTTATATTAACAAAGTATAATATGTTACATTCATTTTATTTTCTCTTGTCTTCTTCAGAAATGCTGGAATATGAACCGTTACTTAGATAACCGAGTGGTTATTGTTGGTTTAAAATTCCTTTTTCAATAATGCCTAGAGAAACAACTGAGCGGCAGCACTTTTAAAAAATGGTAAAGTAAAAAAAGACTCAAACTTGTAATAACTGTTATCTCTTGGAATTAAATAATTAATTTTAAAAAACACCATAATACAAAATCTTGTTTTAAATATTGATTTAATTATGTGGCACTAAATTTATGTGTTATGAAACAGGTCAAACCTTCTAGCCAATCTACAATACATGTTATTATAACATGTTCAAATACTACCATTAATGGTGAAATTTTCTTCACAATTAAAAGCCTTCTAAGATTGTTGAAATAAGAACGAAACAAGACTTCAGCAGGTGCAAAAGTGTTTATAAAAGATGTTCAAAATGCCAACGTTGGACTTCGGAGCTTAGTTGATAGGGTGATATGATTGCCGAGTACTCTCAAAAATACCTGGTATATCGTTAATAGTATCAAACTCTAAAACAATCGTGCCCATTGATGCCTCTCCCCCAAGAAAAAAAGCAAATCCAAGGAGGTTAGATCTGGGGAACATGCTGACCATGATAATGGTGCTCCTCTACCAATCCAGCGATCAGGGCACGTTACACTTATAAAATCCTTTACATTACCGGGATAATGCGCAGGTGCCTCGTCCATTGGCTGCTGCATTCCTTAAGGAATACCTTCCAGAAATTCTGCCAAAATGTGTTGTAAGAGCTGTAGGAAATCTGTGCCGTTAAACGTGGAGGTAGTAAATAGGGCCCTCTGAGTGCGTCATCCAGAAAGTCAGCCCAAATGTTCAATACAAACCGGCGTTGGTAATTGTAAATCTAATAGCCCTAGCATAGTCAAATAGAGCCCTCTAATCATGTCTTAAAATTGTTCGGTGTTATTCTGACTCACCCTATATTAACATGACGAAAATTTACATATGTATGTATAGATATTTCTAATACATTTGTAGAAATTATCCCATTGATAATTTTCTAATAGGTGCAAGGGGCTTTGAAATTTCGTTTTCTTTGCACGGCCAAAGATAGAAAAAAAAAAGAGAGAGAAAAGTACCT
Source organism: Tenodera sinensis (assembly GCA_030765045.1). Lineage (NCBI taxonomy): Eukaryota > Metazoa > Arthropoda > Insecta > Mantodea > Mantidae > Tenodera > Tenodera sinensis. The sequence goes on from CM060973.1 coordinate 30,984,041, forward strand.
ACAGGTATTTGAAGCACAAAGCAATCACCCTGTATCGATTCTGGCCTCATCGCTCAAATATTTAGCAGTTCGAATGGCGGTGTTTTTAATTGCTGGGCGATAATTCAGTAATGTATCTGAAAATATCGCTACAACCTCCAATGTATGAAGATTGTACCTCATGACACTATAGTATACACGGATTTAGCACTATATATATCTATTCTGATGTTGTGAATGTAACTTCCACACATTAGATGAAGGCTGACTTCTCCCGCTGCCATGTTTTTGTATAGTTAGGTAAACAGAGAAGAAGCAGAATGCAAAATAACACTGAAAAATGTCTGCTGAGTACAGGAACGAGTTTCCTTCACAGCCGCGTTATTAGTACATATTTACTCGCATCTCTGCGTGTAAACATGTTTTCATACAGCGATGAGACATCTTTTGTTTACCTTTCCTGGTTTTTACATCAACCCAGCGGTGCTTTGAGAAATGGAGATTATTTATCTCAGTGAATCAAAACTATAAAGGTTGAACGACTCCACCAGTCCATAAGTCAGTAAACAACTCCGATTAAAATATACAATCCTGGAAAATGGTTATTTATAATACAAGGGTTAAAAGGACAATTTTATTTCGTGAGTAGGTATGATTTCGAAACGAGGCCGTATGCCGAGTTGAGGGAATCTACGAACAAAATAAAATCCTTTTAACCCCTGCATCATATACTGTTTTTAGACACTGCTGAATATTTATACACAAATTATAGATTATATATAAATATGTGGTAATGTTTTACCTTTTTCATGGTCATGACGGTCATCGGGCTGCGATGTTCATTTGCCGTGCATAGCATCAGTGTTGACAACATGATGACTTTTACAGAACTACAACATTCTATATAAGCAGGCCGTGGACATAATAAAACGAACTTATAGAGTTTTTGCAATAGGTATATTTATATATTCGAGGTTTCTTGATTTTTGGGGTGTAACAATTCTAATTTCACTCTCTGTTGCTTTTAATATTTCAATAAGTTCAGCACAGTCCATATTTACATTCAAAAGACTTGCCATTTTATACAAACATTGGTATTCTGTTTTACTACATTACCTTTCATGAATTACATACGTGAATCTATCATATATTTTACTTCGTGGAGCGTTATAAATAGCCATAGCCAGTGCTGCCACCAAAATTCCCGTCTCTAGGAGACTGCGGAGCGATTTCTCGATAACCCTATACTTTCAACACTGTCGTGAAGTCCTAAAAGGAAGACTTTTACTATCAAATGTCTAAAAAAAATATTCATACACCATTGTTCATGTAGAGTAACTATTTATTAGAACTAAATATTAAAACTAGAGATATTATTTGGTAAACTAGCAATATGGGATTTTCTCCCGATTCAGTGTGTATAAAAGGATTAACTAAATTAGTGTAGATATTTTGCAGAAAGTAAATAAAACTGTACCAGCTGGCTTCACGCAATGGGGTAAAAAGCATTCTACATTTATAAAAAATGACAGTTTACATAAATATACCAACAAGGTTACTACCTTGTGGGCATTCCTGCTCTGTATATCACTTCATTATTAACATTGAAGTCTGTGCCAACTCCGGCGTTCAACTTTCTGTGGCCCATGCCGTCCTTGATTGTCCGCAGTACACTACTGAGCGCCAGTAGTAGGATAGTAACTACTCGAATCTATTTATGACACCTACAACAGGAAGTTGGACAGCTCTTCAAAGCCCTCTCAGTTCTATAAAATTCAACAAGAATTGGAACATTTCAAGGTCCATTTAGAGAAAAACACAAATAGGCATTTTGCATATAAGCAGAGTAGCAATTGTATTTACCTTATGCCAGGTAGCACATTCAAATATAAAAACATTCATTTATCCAGCTTTTATGTTTTTCTATCTGCTGTTCACAAATAGAGAAGTGGGGTGTTTTATAGATTTCTGTGGTCAGATACCAGTGCTTCAAGTGAAATCTCTTTAAATGTAAAGAAAAAATTCAATATAATATATATTTTAAAAACGGAAAGTAAAGCGCATTTGCAACTCGCTGAGATTTCCAAAAGTGCTTGCTAATTTCTTGTAACCGTTTAAATTTATGTAAATGTTAAACATTTACATTTACAACGCGGCATCAAAGGTATTTGGGTATTTAGTGCCGCAGAAAGCAACATTGGCACGTGGCATAGTAAACATACGCGTTGCAAGCAGGGACATTAATTTCTTAGAGTATCAATAAATGAGAAAAGTGAGAAAAAAGCAGATGATGTTGCAACACTGTGTTTTTCCCCAAGCGGAGTGAACATCTGTTTGTCATTTGTGATTTCTACGCATTCGTTGGCAGAAGTCACATTGGTGCAATGTGAAAGGTCGGCGACAACAATCGGTGCGTTATCTGACAGATTTCTATTAACAAACAGAAAGTCCAGGACAACCTTTTGGGCAGTACGATTATAACTAGAGCCCGGATTTTTATGTAATTTACATATTTTAAATCCTGCATAATATTTCAATGAGAAGTAAAAATGTTGCCGAATTATGTCATTTGGGACTCCCTTACAAATTTTTATTTTACCTTTTTACTTTCTCTACTGGTAAGTAGGGGAAGTATTGTATTCCACCCAAAAATTCGATGCCACGATTTCACCGGAAATACATGTTTTGAGGCCCGCTGAATAAAAAAAGAGCATTTTTAGAAAAAGGTCCGTGTGTGTGTCTGTATGTCAGTCTGTGGACAGCATAACTCAAAAACGAAAAGTCGGTTAAAAACCAAAGTTGGTATTTAAGTTTAATGTCTTTCAAGGATGTGACACGAAGATTTTGAAGAAAATAGTCCCACCCTAAACTACCCTTTACATGGACATTTTTTCGAAAATTTCGATTTTCTTGAAAATAGCTCTAACGATTTTGATTAAAATGTCATATGTTTGAGATATTTTTATGACAAATGAAATGTATATCTTTAATTTTTTTGACTATAGCCCCTGTAGTCGTATTTACTCTGGACGACTTCTGCATAACTGGTAAACCGTTGAGATAGACCAAATCATACTATACAAACAATGTAGATCTTGCTAAAATACACAATTTATGTCTCAATAAATTTTCTTGTAGGGTGAACCATTTCGGAGATGTTCCTTGTTATGTGTGTGAATTTCGGAAATCCTACCACTTTCGTGAAATGGGTCATCGTTGTTCATTTTTTTTATATGTTACGTGTGCAAAGAGAACGGAATCTCAAAGCTTTAAAAGATTTGACTATCGCACAAAGCCTACTGTATTCCCATATTCCCCTTGCACCTACAAGGAAATAAGCAATAAGATAATTTGTACAAATGTTTATTTTAACTAACACGAAGAAGAAATAGGAATAAGAGTTTGTAAGAATGGTTAGTACAAAAGTAGAGAAAGTCATGTGAGTGCAACACATCAAATTTCTTTACATATTTTGCACATTACTACATATTTTGACGATGTTACATAAAACGTACATATTGCCTGGGTTTCGTTACAACTTTATTACTTTTTAAAAAATATTGTAGTCACACTATAAACTACTGTTTTCTCAAGTTTTGCTGAAAGCAAGAAAAACCAATCTGCAGAATAGGATGCAAGTTAAATTAGGAATGCTATAATAAGCGCCTCGCCTCGTTCTGATTGTTGACCGTTTATAGCAAAGCAGGTGCCGCTCGACAATGTTGACCTCCAGTGTTACGTTTCTCGTAGCGCTTTGGGCATTTACAAGGACTGGAGAAATTAATTGATTGTTACCATTGTCGCGATAGTCGGCATCTTGTAATATAATAGCTGCGAGGAAACAAAGTGAGCCGCTGGACAACCATCAATATAGCGAGGCGATAATACTGCAGTTAGTCTCTTGCAAGTCTTTGTAAAATGGCACCAGTTGCGTCCTCGCTATCCTGCAAGTTAAATTCATGGGTGAAATTAGATAGCGCCTTTACAACCGACGGAAAAGTGAATGATTTTTTGTTTTTTAACGACGCTGTCAATTGCCAGGATCACATCAGCGTCGCCGGTGTGCCGGAATTTTGTCCCGCAGGAGTTCTTTTACATGCCAGTAAATCTACTGACATGGAGCTGTCGTTTTTAAGCACACTTAAAAACCATCGACCTGGGCCGGGTTTGAACCCGCGACCTTGGGATCAGTAGGCCAGCGTCTAACCAACTGAGCCACCCAGACCGACCCGACGGAAAAGTAATAGTCTGTCAAGCATGCGGTAAAACAATTGGCTGTTCCCTGAAATCTCAATGGGAACAATATATCAAAAGTGCTCTTCTCACCTATAGTTTTCTCGAAAGCAAGTTCTGTTGACACAAATGCAACAGGAACCGTCCGGAAATGATTTTTTTAAAGACCCGTGCAGTGCAATGAGTTCAGCTAATATTCCGTAGCATAAACTTCAAATTCCTCAATTTCGTTCCTTTCTAGAAAAATATTGCAAGGAAGTTATTCCTGACAAATCTACTCTGAGGAAAAAGTATCTTCATGTGTGTTACGGAGAAGCACTTGCTCATATGCGGAATGCAATTGGGGACTCCTATATTTGGTTTATCGTCGATGAAGCTACAGAGGACATGGATCGGTACATAACAAATTTAGTACTAGGAAAACTGGATTCCGAAAGTCCAGCAAACCCATCTACAATCTGTTGCAAGGTGCTAGAACAAACAAATAATTCTACAATTGCAAGATTTGTAAATGATGGGATGAAGATTCTGTGGCCAGTGGGGGTGTGTGTGAGGAGAAGGTTTAATTATATATTCACATGCCGCAGCGTACAACTTGATTAAAGCTGCTATTGCCCTTAAGATTTTCTACCCGAATGTGCCTGCTTGGCCCATTCATTGCAACGTGTTGCTGAGGTAGTAAGAAGTAATTTTCCCTGTGCAAATAAGTTGATATCAGCAACAAGAAGGGTCTTCGAGAAAGCACCGCACAAAATTCATGCTATAAAAAACCCCTGTGTGAGATGTAGGTGAAAAATTCAAAGCTGTGCTAAACAGGAATCCAGGATACTCTGCGCTTGTGTCCGTGTCTAAAGTGCTAAATGGTGAGTGTCGATTTACCAAAACATTTCTCTGCAAATCAGATTCCTATGCTAAAATATGCTCCTGTTGCTTCGCGTGACGTGGGGAGAACCTTCTCTGCTTATAAGAACATTTTATCCAATAGGAGACAAACAATGACCCTTGAAAATATTGAAAAGGATATGGTTATTCACTACGTTGAAAGAAGCAAAAGACCCAAAATAAAAATGCATGGTTCATTGTATGTCAAGAGATAAAAAACTAAAAATGCATCCACATTATAAAAGTTAATTATTTTGAATTGATTGTGTCACTCACTGATAAATTGGTTCATTATTTCAACATTGCTTTACCTAATAAAATTTAAGTAAAATAATTATTTGAAATGAGTAAGTTTAATAAACATAATCCAAAACACATTTTTTATTTCGTGATTACCTACTTGAAAATAAATTTTAGGTAAATTCTGCATAAGACAAAACATTTTCCCTATAATTAATTCTATATTTAGTAAATTTTAACTCATTGTAATTAATTTATGTACTTATAGATCGATCAAATTACAAAATTCTAGGTAACTTGCAGTCTGCATTTAGATTTGAGGTTGTAATCTTAGCATTTAGATTATTACATAATTTTACATATTTTGTTGATATTACATATTTCATTACATATTTTGATGTTTTTTGTTACATAAATATGTACATATTTCGCACCTTGATATTACATAAAAATCCGGGCTCTAATTATAGCTGTGTGTGTGCGTGCGTGTGTGTACAGTCAGTGTTGAGAGAGTTTGGATATCGTCAGTAGACATTTAACCATCGCGCCAGAGTTGTTTATTGTGAAAAGCAGATTCAAGTTAAGCCTGTTTGAGCGAGTGTGAACGTATCGTCGGAAGAAGTTTGTGAGACCCAAGAGGACAACTGAAGTACGTGTCAAGAGTTTTATCCCACAGAACACCTGCGAGTTGCAAGGTGACAAGGCATTGTAGGTTGCATTAACGATAAAAATAGGACTGTGCTTTTTATTCAATTTTAAGATAAATAAAGAGACATAAAAAGTAGCACATGGTGTCAGAAGTGGGTTTGTGACGTTGTTTGTTACAATATAATACAAATAGAATTGAGTGATTCTATGCCTCAGTGCATAAGGAATTCCTGTGATTCGGTAAAGCATTTTATGTTGTTTGCAACACCCCCCCCCCCCCAATGTAGTCGATCAGCAGCCCTTGTTCTACAAAGCGATGGCTGGCCCCAATTATCAGCCGAATGCACCCAGCCAGCAGGGCCCTTTACAACAGATGATGACATTGCTCCTTGAAGGTACTCACAAACGAAGATCTGCATATGGAAATCGAGTTACAGACCCTTGGTTATATGAGCCGCAAACGCAACCCCAGCGTTAACTTCATTTTAACTTAACCACGGTATTACTTTCCTAAAAATAGTTGGTATTTAAGTTTAATGTCTTTCAAGGATGCGACACGAAAATTATGAAGAAAACAGCCCCACGCAAAACTACCTTTTACACAGAAGATTTTTCGAAAATTTTAATTTTCTCGAAAATGACTAACGATTTTGATTAAAATGCCAAACGTTTAAGACATCTGTATAACAAAATGTATATTCTGAATTCTCTGACTATAGCCTATGTAGCTCTATTTACTCTGGATTACTTTTAAATAAGTCGTAAACCGTAAGAGATAAAGAAAATCTTATTGTACAAAAACTGTGTATCTCGATAAACACAATTTATGTCTAAATACATTTTTTGTAGAGTGAACTATTTCGGAGATATTCCTTGTTATTTGTGTCACTTTTGGAAAACTAAAAACTTTCGTGAAATGGAGCATTGTTGTTCATTGTTTATACATTAAGCGTCCAAAGAGAACGGAATCTCAAAGCTTTAAAGGATTTGACCATTGCTCAAAGCCTACTGTATTCTAATATTCATCTTGTACCTACAAGGAAATAACCAATAAGATAATTTGTACAAATGTTTATCTCAACTAACACGAAGAAGATATAGTAATAAGAGTTTGTAAGAATAGTTAGTACAAGAGTAGAGAAAGTCATGTGAGTGCAACACATCAATTTATTAAAAAAAAAACACGATTACAATAGTGGGAATTCAGTTGGATTCATTGCCCTATTAAAAACAAAACATTGTAAAGCTTACACGGTACGAAGGTTTTTGTAAAATATTGTGACAAAACGAAATAATACAGTCCAGTTACTTTTATATCACTTTATTTTCCTCTAAATTTTTGTACAAATACAGTTTTCTTCTCGTGGTTAACACAGTGTTATAGTCTTTCGTGATATCACAACAGTTTACTTCTGGCAACCCTGACTCGGTCCTTTCAGTGCCTTTCTTCAGTTTCTCCGTCGCTCATACAGTAATTCGACAATACGATCTCTCCACGCTCGTTACTCATTATCACACTGACTCTCACTAACTGCTATCACACGGATCTTTCTCGACTTCCACAAATGCGCCGGTGATGACGTAACCAGATGCCACCACGTGCCGCTTGCTGCACGGACCTGTTCTTCCCTAATCTGGTGCCCGAAAAGAATGTGAATGGAGTGTCCTTATGCCCATATTTGGTTTGGAATATGAAGTTTCATACTTTCTCCCTCTAGTCATTACACAATCCAAATTCTCCAGTTCCAGGAGTGCTCATATGATGATTTTTATTGCCTTAATGAGAGAATGTTGATGGAAAATATCGCACAATTAATATTCAACGACAATAATGAAGCTGCGTAAATATGCCTTCGGGTTTATCGCCATTGGCTACGTAAATTTGCATTGTTAATCTTTCTTCTGCATTGAAATACGTACAGTAGCAATGGGACGCAATGTTTAAATAGCATCAGCTTTTCGCATTCCGGGACACTTGCTGTTAATGAGCTGTTGAATAGCTAATTATATTCAATTTAATTGTTTTTTAATCGCTTAAGTAATTATGTCCAGTTACTTCTTTTATTAATGAATTCCCTAATTACAAAGTACAGTGGGAAACGTCGCACCTTTTCTAAACCTATAATGAGACCAAGTTCATTACCATCTGTTATAAATGATGTAATGGAGTTAACAAAAATAGTAATTACATTCACAGTTTATCGTCCTTTTTCATGGTGCGCATTGCAAGCGTGTCGTGTACATGTTTATACCAATCCAATTAATTTTTCTCTGCAACAAACTGTTCTAAAGAAGAGTCAATTAGCATTGAGTAACATTTTTGCTTTCTCTAACCTGTACATTGTGTAAATAAAGTATTGCATTCCATCCAAAAATTCGACAGTAATTTCAGGGAAATACAGGTCCTTGAATAAAATATCTGACGAGTTACACTCACATGACTTTCTCTACTCTTGTACTAAACATTCTTACAAACTCTTATTCCTATATCCTCATGTTAGTTGAGTTAAACCCTTGCTCATTTTCTTGTAGGTGTAACGAGAATATAAGAATACAGTAGGCTTTGATTGATAGTCAAATCTTTTAAAGCTTTGAGATCCCGTTCTCTTTCCACGCTTAAGATATACAAAATGAACAACGATGTTCCATTTCACGAACGTTTTATGTTTTCCGAAACTGACACAAATAACGAGGAATATCTCCGAAATGATAACTCTAAAAAAATGTATTTGGACATAAATTGTGTTTTAGCGAAATCTACATTTTTGCATAGATTTTTCTATTTCTTACGGTTTATCATTTATATAAATCATGAAGAGTAAATAGGATTACGTAGGCTATAGCCAGAAAATCCATTTGTCATTAAAATATCTTAAACATATCGAGTTTTAATCAATTATTAGAACCATTTTCGAGAAAATAAAAATGTTCAAAACATTTTCCTTGTAAAGGTTAGTTTAGGGTGTAGGAAATTTGTTTGAAATATTCGTGTCGCATCCTTAAAGGACTTAAATACTACCATAGATTTGTAAGAGACTTTTCGTTTTTAGCATTGCGCACACGCGGGCTTTTTCAATTTTTTTTTTTTTTTTTTTTTTTTTTTTTTTTTGTTTGAAAAATGTTCAAGCATGTGTGTGTGAACAGCATAACCCAGGCATGGGCACGAGAGGAGGAACTTGCCTTACTCACCCTACATTCCCTTGCCGACTGATGAAAGTTGTTTTGATACAAGAAGAACGGGATGGTTTCTTTCCTGTGAATCGTGATAGTACTAACTGCTGCGATATTATTTTGTTTATATTAAACATGTTTTGTATACCAAAAGTCGTTTAAATACCAAACTTCTTTTTAAATTGTGCATCTTTCAAGGATGGGTTTCATTAATGTTGCAATATCAGAACATACTTGCATTAATAGAATTTTTGTTTATGGTTTCGATTACAAATACGTAAATTAGTGTGTTAATAAAAGTCCTCGTTGTTACATCTATGTATTTATTAATAAATATGGTGCCATATTAAAAGTTTTTATTCTTTTAATGCCTTTATGCTTGACAGTGTACCAATCAAAGGTGCAGATGTCGATAACGATACTGCTGTCCACCAACCAAAGGTGTACCAGTTCATAACGCTACTACTTTCAAAAGATTCGCTTTTGACAATAAATAATCTAGCATCCGTGCACTTTCGAGGCAGCTAAAAGCGAAACTATCGATTTTCGTATGTTTAATCGAATAAGAGCTAGTTGGACTTTGGAAACAAGTGTTATATATTTTAAATAGTATAAAGGCCGTCATCGCATAATACGCTGTAATTATTTCGGTTCCAAATTATGGCTTGCTAACTAGAGGACTAATTTGTAATATACAATTAATAAGAGTCATGACAGAAGATATAGTAGAAATAGAATAGAGAATGCGACTTGAGTGCTGGTTATGAAACATCGTCTTCAACATCTGCTTACAGAATTATTTCCAGAAAAGGCGAAAAATTGTAGTAGAAGGGAGAAGAATAAAATCTGCAAGGTTTTCTGATGGCTTAGCGCCGTAAGAGCAATATTGCTAGGAATATTGCAGCGGACGAAATGACAACGCGAGCTGCCCGGAATAAAATGAATTAAAAAAGGAGAGAGGAAAAAGAACGAGAGTAGTTTTTGGAAGAAAAGCAAAGAGGTTAGCTTACAGGTAGAGTAATTGGTCAACATCTTAGCGCCGTATGTAAGGAGAAACTATGCTATTGTCAAGAATAACAGTAGAAGGGGAAACTTTCAGCTATAAAACAAGAATTTTCCTTTGTTCGCAGCTGAACTCCAAGGAAGAGATTAGTGGAGTGAAGTGTTGTAAAGAGCAGAAGTGTTGATATTGCGAAGGAGTGAGGAGAAAATATCGGATGTAGCTATTATAACAATCTGGCACTTTCCAGTTACCTTTTCTGCCTTCTAAAACTCGATCTCAAAAATCTAGTTTTCTGTTTTACGGTTAACACAATGGACAATTCGTTTAGCTCTCTATGTCTCACAAACAACTGGCTTCGACGATACACTCACTAACGTTTTCTCAAAACCCAACTAGGAAAATGCTTCAACTCTGTTTACATTACACGCTTTACAGCGTGTTTAACTATTGACCTTAGCAAGACCTGGCAACCTCGTATTTTGTGTGCACCAGCTTCTTGAACTAGCCACCATTCTTGTGACCACTCCATTGTCGTCAGACCGCATATTTACAAGCAGTTTTGTGACGTAGCTTGACCTTGAGCGTCCTTTAGACTCGTAGCCTGTGGCCCGCGTACACAGAAAAAGGGACCGCGTGAAATGAATAGCTAAAATGTTTAATACATCTCTTTTACGGGTTTATTGGAAGGAAAAAATGCTGGGATGAAAGGAAATTAGCTGATATATTGAATGAAAAATAAGTGTTTGCCTTTGTTCTTCGTCGAGGGGGGGGGGGCCTCATTGCGATACCGAACCCTTTTCTCTACTATGTATACTAAGTGGGGGAAGTATTGTATTCGAATCAAAATTTCGATTTTAATAATTCAGAGGAAATGTATGTTTTGAAGCCCCATGAATCCAAAAAAAGCAATTTTAGAAAAAGGTCCGCGCGTATGTGTGTGTCTGTCTGTCTATGAACAGCATAACTCGACAACGAAAAGCCGATTAAAAACTAAAGTTGATATTTAAGTTTAATATTTTTCAACGGCGCGACACGAAAATTTTCAACAAAATATCTCTTCCCTAAACTACCCTTTACATGGAAAGTTTTTGAAAATTCTGATTTTCTCAAAAGTGCTATAACGATTTTAATTAAAGTGCCATAAGTTTAAAATATTTTTATAGCAAATGAAATGTATATTTTGAATTTTCTCGCTATAGCCTATGTGGTCCTTTTTACTGTTGATGACTTTGGTACAGTTGGCAATTTTTACTATAGAAAAATGTAGATGTTATTTAAACAGTTATGTCCAAATGCCTTTTCTGTGGAGTGAACCGTTTCGGAGATATTCCTTGTTATTTGACTTTTCTTAAACGGAAGATTGTTATTCACTTTTTTCTCCCTTGGCAGTGCAAAGAGAACGGAATTTCAAAGCTTTCATATTATAGTGACCAGCTTTAAAAGATTTGACTGTCGCTTAAGCCCTGCTGTATTCCTGCTGTAATATGAAGAAAAGGATTTTTTTTTTCGTAAAGTGCTCTAACGATTTTTATTAAAATAGGTTGCTATGAGAACTAAATGTGTATGTTGAATGTTCCTGAAGATTCTATGATCCTTTACTTATTTTGCAAAGTTTAATAGTAGTACAAGTGGAGATAAAGGTTCATAAATTCTACAGAACCGTCATCTACTGTTTCTATACTTGGGGAGAAACTGAACTAATGTTGCTATCAATCTCGTAGATAACATACAGAGTAATGCAGCTAATGCAGTTGTAAATATACATGTTATGTATTCACTACAGCAATAAAACAATTAGAGACCACCCGGATGGCAGTTATGCGTTTCTTTGTTTTTTGACAGCCTTATCACTTCTCGCAAGGACTTGCATAACCCTACGTGTCATAAGAATTTATGTAACGTTGTGAATGACCTTTTTCTGTACTCTCTGATGCGCACGTATACACGCTGACACTGAAAGCAATGTTTTAAACCCAACTTATATTTTCGCCACAATAAATTTTGAGCTGAAGCTTACGTCTGATGCAGCTCTCCGTATTTTGTACTTCGCGTATGTTAAATTTTTCATGTCATGGCTTCCTCTCTCGCGACGTTTTCTCATTCATATTTTATCTGGCGTTACAGTTATGTTTCCTTTTTCCACTAAATAAGCTAGTGTTTGGTTCCATAAGTAGCATGACGATATTCATTATTATTTACCTAGCCTTACACATTAGGAGAAAAACAAAATAATGAATACTGCAATAACACAAATAATACAGTATAGTAAACACTACAACTATTACCGGTAGTATTGGTAGGGAAAGAAACGTATTACAAAACACAACGAATTAAATTTTGAATTTTCACCTTTTCCGTTTTTTATTGTGCTTATACTTTGTACTTTAAGGGCACGCTTTCGTTTTATCAGTACGACCCTTTCTCAGTTACAATAAGCTTCTAAGTTCAACGCTTTCGGTATCTAGAGGAATCTAGTAAAACATGGCCAAAAAAGGATAAACAACACGATCGATTTTGGATAGCGCCTGATAGGTATGCAACACATCTAACGCACTGGTAACGCGGGTAGCTTCTTAACTGGGAAAGTACCTTCTACTAGGAAAATTAGCGTTGTCTACGCTTACTTGTGATTACATATGATAGTCTACCGTACTTTTAAAGTTTAATTGAGAACATTCTGCTCAAGGGATTGAAATATATATTTTTAGCTAGTTTGAAAATTTAGCTTCTGGGTCAATACACTTCTTTAAGTGCTGTGGTTTTTAGCGTCCTACTCTGGTCGTGAAAGACTTATTAATTTGTCGAGCCTGAGTTTCATTTACGTGTGGTAAATTTACAATACGGTACTACCGGCTTTGCTTCCCCTCCGAATAAATCCATACTAACGATTAGTATGCCCAAAAACTCCATCGCCCCCACCGGGTTTGAACCCGCGACCTTGAAATCAGACCTTACACTGCGAAGGGCGACAAGGGTAGCTACAAAAGGAGAATGAACATGGGCCTAGTCAATACAGTGATGTTGCTCTCTCATGCGCTTGCCAAATAAAGAAAATTATAGCACAATGTTTAACATACTTTTTGGGGGGGTTTCTTTGTAGATAATATTGCTGATAGGAATAGCTTTCTGGTTTTCTTAATATATGCTACACGCTTGTGTTGTTATATGCTGAAAGTGGTTCTTTTTTAATAAATGCTAACCAATAATTTTAGTAAGACTTCTAAGCTTCTCTCATAAAAGTGTACCATATAAATAATCCTCGTAACATACAAAACATATTTCACAGTGTTATCACTTTCTACTGCTCTTGGATTAGTAATGTGCTTTTAAGAAGAACACATTTCTAGGAGATTACTTTATCAAAAATATATTTAAAACATAACACAGACCGGCAGATTTCTCTCTCTCTCTCTCTTTTTCTTTATCTCGCTGTTCCTTTTTCTTTTGATATATTTGAAATGCGTGCCCAAATCTTCCATTTTTGTATGAAAAAGGGTTCTCTAGACATAATATGACATCTTTGGAGCATACGTCATACTAATGTGTCCCAAACCTTCATTTATACATTTTTAGGTCCTACAAATTTATATATTAAAGCGTATCAAATGGGAAAGATTGGTTTGACAATGAATATGGCTTTGTGAAAATTCAGCAAGATGTAATATTAAATAATATTTACATTATTAAAAATACTGATAACTATATTACGCTTTATAAGGGTAGAAATACTCAGGAAATGAAAGTGATTTGCCTAATGAGTGATAAATATGCAAATGAACACATATATCACAAAGCTGTATACATATGATTCAATAGTTAATAAAATCTTATACAGGAATATGGTAGATAAAAAGAAGAGACAAAAGGAAATTATTGACAACAGAGGAAATGGAATTTCTAGGGTGGTGAGAATTGCACGTACAGTAATTCAGGAGCAAATTGAGACACACCGCATTATAATAGATGAAACTTAAAAAAAAATAAATAATAAATAAATAAAAATTTTAAAAAAATGGGTGATATGGTCATGTAAGAGATGGGAAAGGAAATATTACCAAAGATCCGAACAGAGATAAAACCGCATACTCAAGAAGAAATCTATTGTGAAGTGCAAAAAGACAGAGAAAAAAACACTCCTGAAAACCTATGAAAGTGTGGACATACATAAAAAACCATGAGAAAAGAGGTTAATACTGTGACGTTGCCAGAGGCAGCACCTCAGAGGCGCTCAAGTCAAGCTACGGGCATGGAAATACATGACTGATGATAATGGAATGGCAAAAGAAGGCGTTTTCAGATTGTTCACGAACTTTCTACTGCCAGCTTGTTTGTGAGAGTTTCCAGAAAAGTTAGGGTTCGGAAAAAATCCTCTGTCATTCTGGTCTATATAAGCGAGCGAATCTATTTTTCTGATAGAGCCGTGAGCGAGACAACTTACGAATGTGTGTGCGTGTGTGCGTGTGTGTGTGTGTGTGTGTGTGTGTGTGTGTGTGTGTGTGTGTGTGTGTGTGTGTGTGTGTGTCAAGAGAAATGGTTTTGGGACATTTAATCGTCACGTGTGAAGCATTTTTGATAAATGTGGTCGAAGTCAGGAATTTATGAGATAGAGCAACAGAACTGAAAGACTTAAAAGTGACAAGGGAAATAAAGGTAACTGGAATCATCATTTGTCACATGGATGTTAGAAGTGAAATTTGTGAAATTGTGTTACATTACCTAGGAATCGTTATCCTAGAGTTAATATATCTGAAAGATTAAATGTTCCTCGCCTGATTCAGTACATGGGTGTGGCGTGTAAAACCACAACAGATGTGTAATGTGCAGGGATCCCCTGATACTTAAAAACTGCTCTATCATTACGAGAATACATCGGTTTTTACCAGGAATTTAAAGAGTAGAAATAACAAACACCGCAGCATGGCCTAGGGCTACGTGATTGTGTTCTGCTGAGAACAGCTAGGAAACATTCGAAACTGATGCATAAATAAAGCGAAATGGTATTAATTACACATTTACCTACAACGCGCATAATGAGTAGCCTACAGCGAATTCTCCTTGTCTTCTCTTTGTTGCAAAAATGTGGAAAGTTAGTAGAAACTATCAACAAAAGCGATTTCACTTTTGTTCCCATGACGCAATAACACGTACAATTATTGTAGAGTGATTGTAGTGTTAAAATGCTTTGTTTCTCTTTGTTAAAGCGAACCACAGAAAGAATTTTTTGTTGCAGGAACTTTTACAGTTTAACACGTTAGTGTTTCTTCGTTGAAGTTGTGGACATACTCAAGATAAATTAAGTTGGATACTAAATTTAATGAAAGGTTATTAATGACGTATTTGACGCGAGCTGGTGATTATTTAAATACATACAATTAAGCTTCTGAATCTCAGCACAAGAAATTGCGGCAACTATTGAAGCATTATATATACATTAACACCTGGCGCCCAGCCGAACTGTTTCCTCTACACAGGGAGAGGGCGACGAGGCGAACCTAGCGATCCGGGCAGCAACTTCCAAAGTAAGGCTTCCAAACCTGAAAAATGACAAGGTCGGGAAATGCGAAATGAAAGGAAAGGAATACGTGGAAAAGAGATTACTGTGGAAATTAAATGAAATTCATAAAGAAAGTAGTAATGTTATAAATATTTATTTTATTTATAAATACAGCAACTTGCAAACCAAGGGAAAAGGTAACTACTTCAGTTACTATTTCATACACACATAGAGGCCTTTAATTATCATATGCGAATTACCACCTGGTCATTTCTTTTAGTCAGTGTCGCCAACTGTATCCCATATATCGCTGAAATAAAATTTATTACACATTACAATCGCTTAATAATCAAAATGGCTCTGCATTTCAATTTGAAAACTGTTTTTGACTATTGTATTTTTAATCATCAATGTATTTTTCTACGAAAAGCTTTTTTAATTTGAAAACAAAGTGAGTTGTTTTGTTTTCCTCAGTTGACAGTGGTGAGTAAGTGGAACTACACTAATGGAAATTAAAATTAATATATTTTAAGTTTTTTAATAGAGTTGAACATTTTCTGATTAAATATTTGTGATATAGTAATTAAATTAATAATTTATAAAATATTCCAGATAAATATCATTTGAAGGTCTGACCTTCCCAGATAAATTCTCTCGCTTCGCTTGATAATGTATCAGACCACTAATAATGTTACCTGTCATTAATTAGCTGTATGAGCTGTATTTTCATTTAGGACATTTTGGTTTAGGACGTTTTGGTTTAGGACATAATACAGTTTGAAATAATGCTTCTGTTATTCAAATAACTACACAAAAGCATTACCTCCCAATTTATTATTTTATTTAAAGCTGGTTTATTCTTCCTCCTGCAGTTTTGCTGGTGTAAGTTGAATCAAGTCAACTGGAGAAAACTTACTAGTCACATTTGATCTTAGATCAAAGTGCCTGAAGTTAGAGCAAGATTTATACAACGAGAGTTCTAGGTTCAGCTTGACCGAAGGTCATTTTCAGGTTCACTTGGATCATCTTGTAGGCATATTTTACTATACTATGCTATACTTTAATTCAGGGCCTCCAAAAGGTTAAAAATGCACCGGATGCAACCCAAAACGCAGAGATTCCTTGCAGCGTGCATTATAGCGATTCGGTTAAGTTCGGCTCAAGTCGTGTGCTAAGCAAGGAAGCGAGGAAGCTTATGTTTATAGACGGCTTACGTATTGGTGAAATATATAGGTGCAACAGAGCTGCTTAATAAGAGCAATCTGCTCAAAAGATAGCTCATTTGAATCAGAGTAGCAACCTTGTTATTTGTTTAAAATTAGTTACCTATGTCTAATCTGCGGTCTGCTAATTGCGTGTGTACGAAAATCATATTTTGAAAGAACGCGACGTAAGAAATGGCTCTGAAACTGTGGAAAAGGGAAGCGATAAAGCGACCGAGACAAGCAAGCATCTGAAGGTTTGAACTGAGTTCAACTTTTCGTAGCCGCACTTTGCACCGTGCAATGCACTGGTGCATGCTTCCGGAGAGACAGTTAATTTAACTGATAGACACCTTAATAATTCCTTCTTTGATCGAGCAGTAGGAAGTGATCCATTTATTTATGAACACTTTATTATTTTAACCAAAATTTATCAAAAAATCTACTGGCAACACTGGAGCACAGAAAGTATACAGAATATATTTATATTTGTACAGTCCATTTTGGATTAATTATTCTTCTATTTACAGACGGGGAAATTCTGAACTGCAAACAACACAAGTATATGTATGCATTAGAGGTAAATGTTCCGGACACTAAGAGTGTGTTCAGTGTTTAGGTCAATGATACGAGCTCAAGGATGTTAACCCATGAGAATAAGAAGGAGCATAATCAAATGAATGCTCTTCGTGTTCAAAAATAGGAGTCGCAGGAGGAGATATTGATTCAGGAACAAATTTCGCTTCAGGAGGTGATGTGGCGTATTTGTAGACCGGTTCAGCCACTGACTCGGCACCAAACTTGAGGATAGGCGCTGATTCAGTATACTTGTAGACTGGTTCAGCCACTGGTTCCTCGGCGAACTTGAAGACAGGTGCTGATGCTGCATACTGGTAGATGGGTTCAGTGGCGAATTTCACAGCAGCCCCGGCGTGGTACTTAAACACTGGCTCATGCACAGCTACTTTGGGAACTTCGTGTGTGACATGAACTGATGTTGTGGTTGCATACGATGTTGCCAAAGGTGCCTTCACTGCTAGTGGAGTTTTAGTGTACCTGAATATTGGTTCATGAACCACCTGTTCCGAAGCTTTAGCAGCAGCTGAAGGGTCGTAATTGATTGTGGCAGGAGGAACAGTATGATGCAATGGGGACACAGCATACGGTGGGACTATGTTTGGTATTCCTGCATCGCCATAAGTCGCCGCAACGATCAGCAAAATAACCACCACCTGGAACACACAGAAGAAACAGCTGACTCAGTTTTACTGGCCTACTTCAATAATACCATGTCTTGGAACTGTGTTGCACTTGATTTTGACTTCAGCATTACACACTAGGAAAGATTTTTCAGCTCAAAAAATGGAACCGAGTGATTATATAAACGATTTTATGCTATGCCACAAAAAATGTTTTTCCTATTTGTTCTGTAGCTTCTGGACACTACTGATCTTATCGCGCTGTTCGATCACATACACACAATCACTAGTTGCCCTGTAGCCCTGGACCCTTCTTGTGTTTTACCGCCATTATTACGATCAGGTACAAACACAACCGCTGCCCCTATCAAAGTCGCACAGCTCCCCTCTCGTCCTTATACTGTTGAACGACACAAATTCAGTACTATTATTTGTTTTTAAAGTAAAAATAATTATTGTAAATAACCAAAGGCACGTGTTCTAATTCTGTGCAAAGTAGCTATGAATAGAAGCTAAACTTATGAAAATACTTATGAAAAAGTATTTCATTACTACTTAATTTATCAAAACTGTACGAACAGTAATAAATACATTCATGTTGTTGTCAATGAACGATCTGTAATAATAAATATGAAGTACCCAGTTTCTATGATTTAACTACAAAACCAGAATTCTTATTTTCTGTTAATTTACATAATCTTAAATGTTTTCCCTTTCATATATTAATTAGTTGTTAAATATTTATTAAATGTCTTTGCAATTCGTTGTACATTTAACCACTACCTACTCATTAACAGGAACAAACACATTTGGGTAAACATTTACACGTGATCGTGACGTCATGCCTGTTTTCCTATCCCAAATACAAGATTTGCCACGCAAGTGTGCAGAGTAATTGTTTATTACTAGTGAGTGTTTATGCATGGACAAGCTTGCATATATGCGCTCGTCATTTTGTCCATATTCAGTCAACAAAGTTGTCAGTATCATGAACAGTGGATCTGCCTGCGGGAGAAATACAAAAGACACCATCAGATGTTTATCACATCGCAGCTGATGCCTGAAAATGTCACAAGGTGCAAAGTCGCCACTGTGCAGTTTTCAGTTGTATGATTTCAATTCATAGCAGAAAATACCTCGCCAGAGTTAAGATTACAAACGATATTAAAATATAACTGTTATCTGCGTAGTGTTTCTAAGGATGAAAACCGAATAAAGTATCAAAATGACTTGATCACAAGTTCTTTTCACCACTACATAAATAAATGAGTGTGTTTAGAGCATCTATCCTGAATAGTGCTTTTAAAAGAAGTATGATATATTAATTTCATATGACCTTTTCTGCCCACTCTTCTACAAACTGTTCTTAGAAAACCTTATCCTTTTATCTACTTCATATTCATCGCTTGTCTGTCACTCACGGTCTACGAGTTAAGAAAAATATAAAAACGTAATTCCAAATTCAATGGGCTAGGTTCTTGGCGGTTTTCCTTTAATCGTTCATAAATAAATTTGTTAGAGGTGATTTGATGCAAAAGGGTGTAAAAGCTGTTTGTCCTCGCCTGCATGGAGTGTTTCAGAAACAAGTAAACTAATGTGACACCGGCCAAAGCTCCCAACAAAGGACATTCACGGCCAAGCTATTTCACACCACATACCAGGCGCGCCGCGTATCAAAGGCGTTTAAGGTCAAATTTCCGTGCACCACTCACACGCGCAAACCCATAACAATAATGAACGCGGCACGTCGAAACAGGCGTTTTTCAAGTCATTCGAGAAATGTCCGGCGATCGGCTTGTTTGATGAAGTTCGAGAAACATCTGGCTACGTCATCGTTGGTACAAAAGGCTGCGGATTGCGTGACGGCAGGCAGTTTTTGAGTCGCTCACTGTGTCAGTGAGTATGAGACAGCTGTGAAAGACATGTCTCCTTGAAGTGAAGAGGTTTCAACAAGTGTTGAGTGACTGTAGCGTCGAAGTTAATGTTTGAGAGACAGTGAAAGCAATAAGTCAAGCCTCCAAGAAGAAAACAGTTGTGAACTGTAATATCGCGAAAGACTGTTAATGTCAGTGGAAGAGAACTGTGTATTCGTACAAAAGTTTTATAAGAAAATAAGTGAGATTTTTATTGGATTCGAATTTTGTGGTTTTGTCACATTAAGTTTTCATTCAAAAAATAGACCGAGTTAAAAAGGAACTGACATGTTGCACTCACATGACTTTCTCTACTCTTGTACTAACTATTCCTACAAACGTATTCCTCGATCTTTTTCATGTTAGTTGAGATAAACATTTGCAAAATTACTTTATTGCTCATTTCTTGTAAGTGCAAGAAGTGGGAAGACAGTAGGCTTTGAGCGATAGTCAAATCTTTTAGAGCTTTGAGACTCCGTTCTGTTTGCACGGCTAAGATATAAAAAATGAATAACGATCTTCATTTTTGGAAAGTATAAGTGTTGTAAGTTATATTATTTATCTCCAAAATGACTCACTCTACAAAAAAATTCATTTGGGCATAAATTATATGTTTTAACGAGATCTATATTTTTGTATAGCAAGATCTGATATCTTTTACGGTTTACCAGTTATGAAAAAGTCATCGAGAGTAAACAGGACGACGTGGGCTGTAGCCAGAAAATTCAAAATACATTTCATTTGCCATAAAAATATCTTTCGATTTTAAGCAAAATCGTTTGAGCCATTTCGAGAAAATCAAGGCTAGTTTAGAGTGAAGGAATTTTCTTCAAAATTATCGTGTCGCATACTTCCGGTGAAATCTTGACATGAATTTTTGGGTGAACTACAATACTTAGTATGCATACATAGTAGAGAAATTAAAAAAGGGGGAAGAAAAAATAACAGACAGCAATTTCAAAGGAGCGCTTTGAACAGTTGTAAATTGGTACATAATGCGAGATCTTGCAATCCTGTCTTGTACCAAAGGAGACAACGCCCAATAGAAATCTTCCAGCTAATCAGTTAATTAACCTATTGAGCTCTTGCACCACGTGTGCTAAAGGGTGGTTCATGATATACCTACCGCTTGGAACATACCATTACGTCATGGATGCAAAGCAATCATTACATGGTTACAATTATGATGATGTTGTACATGGTGATGATGATATTGAATTCCTGTACGTTATCCTGACACACCATGACGAAGAAATTGGGTTAACGACGGTGAAGAGAGAACTGTGTTTATGCTTCAGTTTAGAGGTAAGCAAAGTGACAGAAAAGGTACGTGGACTGAACCATTGTCATTTTTTTCAGATGGTGTCAGGAGTGGGATTTATCAAATTGTCAGATTGTTACAATACCATTGATCATTTTGTCTTCTTTAGTTTGATTTATAAGGAATTATAACGCTCTTGAAATACCGGTGCACTGGATAAATTATAATTTTATTGTCTCTTGAAATTTTTAGATACATTACATTCCTTCGCACGTTTTCGAAACACCTTTATATTTCACATTTTCTTGTGACAGCCTGCAAAGGAATAGTATCAATGTAACAGCAAAAAATTTGTAGAGTCTGTCACATATTATTGGCTTGTTTTATAAACAGCTGAGTGTTTTCTCAGGCATCTGTGGTTACCTCTGTTATGCACAGATGTATCCCATTGGGTAACGCTACGTATTTTAACATAGCGTTACCCAGTGAAAATAATTTCTGTTTACATGTAGGTAGAGAAACCTGTCAAAGTTTCATTCTTTGTCGCACGACAAGACACCAAATAATCTAAAATGCTGTAATGTAAGACACGAACACACCGGTATACTGAGTCAGAGAAAGTTTACAATGATGGACGGCTAGCATTTTCCTGATGCACGGAATAACATATTTAATTCATTTGCAAACGCAAGCTCTCGTGTTTTGCGGCAGATCTCTTTGTGGTTGACGTGCATAAAAAATCTATAAAATGTTTGTCGCATATGTGACACATTCTCCTACATATAAACAAGGTGATCTGTAAAGCGCACAACTGTAGAACCACCATTGTTTCTGTTCAATAACTATTCATTGACTATATAAGTGCTGAGGCTTTCACGGCCGGCATTATCAACTATGTTAAGTAGATTTTCCGGGTTTGTGGGCCGTGGTCGAGTTGGATTGCCTTCCTCCGACGTTTAGCTGAAAACTGCGTCCAGCATCTTCAGGGTCAACCTCTGTTATTTTGGTCTAACTTAGCACTGCAAACTTTCATATTACTGATCATTTTTGTTTCTTATTAGTGTCCTTGGTAACATAAATTTTTCACAATCGCTCGTTCTCATGAATACCAACATGAGATTATCGCTAACAAATCTTTTCTTAATAAATTGATCTCAAATTATATTGTTGTTCTAATTGGGTTGGACTCGGCAGTATTGTCCCTCCCAGCTCTGCCAATACCAGCAGGAGAGCTACGAGATGGCGAGCTGAAGTCTGTCACCCCATCTAAGTTATTCGGTATCTGCTTAAGCATAGTTTTCTAATAATGTTAGCTACACTGCCATAGTGCATTCAGCAGAAGATTAAAACACAGGTCTGCTTCTGCTATGAAAATTAAAACTGTAGGAACTACACGAGTACTGTGATGTGATCTTTACTTTATTTAACTAATAGGAATAAAGTAAATGGATTAGCCGTTCATTTTTATACAAGCTGGCAGGGTTATAATTTGCTAGCCTCTGGCTCCTCCCGCGTACCCCAGCTCCTGGCGTCACTATCACCTGAAACTGCTGTCTAACGGCTTCAGGCCTTCAGGAGCCTTAGAGTCTACCACTCCGGGGTCTCCTACAGTATTGTTTCACCAAAGTTTCCACACTTCGCCTCAGGTCGAAGATTATTCTAGGCTTTTGCGCGTATTCATTATCCTCTGCATAAATTCATGAAATAAATTACGACGATGTGAGTGAGAAGCACTACATAATTTATAGTCCAAGAGCCCGTGGCTATCAGACCTTCCTTATTTTATAAAAGCTGAAACTTTCTCAGCGCATGCCCTCAACACAGGTAGGAACGATGAGCTGCAATGAATTTTGGATCATCGTGGCATAGCAGCTTAAAATCTTCAAAGTATAACGCCTAATTTTCTTATATTTTCTTCGGGATAGATAGCTTGTATAGCAAAGAAAATAGCAATGATTATTCTGAGTATTAAAATCATTGACAAAAATCCACAAGTATACTTTTGTTCTCCAAGTATTTATAGAAAAATTAATCGCTAATAACGCAAGCTATATAGTGTTTACAAATGTTGTCTAGTACTTAGTCTGTGTACCAAAACGATACTTTCAAATCCGGCGGAGGTTTTTTATTTATTTTTTTTTGGGGGGGGGGGAGCGTGTAAAAATTTGTGATTAAATCTGTTCGTCCCTTGTAATGTCGCGTGCTTTGAAAGAAAAGGCCCATAATCAAAACTATCGGCCATTTCATGTCCTACTTCTTTCCCGTGGCGCCATCCATAGACATTCGGTTAATCACTGGCCCACTATGTGCTGAATCGATAATTGTGGAAATTGCCGCTAGGGTGTCCGGTTACACCAACTGAGCGACAGAAACTGATTAAATACATATGGTATATTGCATAATTGTATGAGACATATTAGAGTCTCTCTTGCGTAATATTTTCAGCAATGTTTACCGAATAAAACCATCAGGATATTAACTCCAAAAACACACATTTCTTGTTATTTATTTTGGCTGTGAATACTGAATTGTATGAATAGCGAAAACGAGCATTAAAATATGAATATCTTAAGTGGGAGTAGTTTTATATTCCTATTTTTGAGAGAGGGAATAAATGAAATATTTTAAATTACGCATACATCAAGACGGGAGATAAGCTAAAGTAGCAATCATGAAGCTTTAGTAAGATGTTTAAACAAATAAATTCAACTTTGCTTTATTTTCCTTTTGTTGATAACAAAAATGAAGGCATCTTTTACTTAATTAAAAGAGATACCAAGCACTGAATATGTTTACAATTTCAATTCCCGTCAACTAGTAAATATATATATATATATTGTGAGGTAGGTGTGGCCCACGCTTATCTTATGATATCACATGTAAGACAAACTCCCCCCACCCCAGGATTAAAACTCCGCAGATATAGTCTTTAATGTATGGTGCATGAAAACATTTCCACTATTGTGAACGAGTTCTTCACTTTAATCGTGAATACACATTCCAAGATTGGCACTACTATCGTAAGCGTGACTAGAAGCACAACTCCTGCTTCAGATACCGCAGTGTACCTGGAATTGTTTATTGACTTGCTGCATTCCTGCCAGAGACCATGGCTAGTGAACAAATATGACACTAAATACAGACACATTTATACTGTAGCTTCAGCTTATCGATCTGATGGTATAAAAGTGCAATCACTCTGTGGTCAACGAACTCTTGCATGACAGGAAATAAAATTGCTGTTTGTGCATGCAATTGTGGTTGTTTGATGGTAAATGGTAATACATATTTATTTAGCTAAGGTTTTCAAGTGCTGGCCAGCATAGAACTTATGTCAAAGCCTCTTTCAGGCAGAGAGGCATCTGCCTGTCCTCTCAGATTCAAAATTGTAAATTAATTGCACACACGCGCACACACGCGGACATTTTTCTAAAAATGTTCTTCTTTCAGGGGGCCTTAAAAACACACATTTCTGGTGAAATCTCGACATCGAATTTTTGGGTGGAATACAATACTTCCTCTACTATACTTACGTAGCAGAGAAAGTAAAAAAATAAGTTGACATAACTTCACAAAAATAGTTTATGTAAATACTGTGATAAATTGCCTCCATTTGTTCACATTTAAATCACTCCTTTTATTATTTAATTCCTTTCTTACATTTAAACTGATGTCAAATACACACTTTTACAATTACACACTCAAAACCCACAAGAACCAACAAGACTAACTTAATCCTAGCAACGTGACGTCAGCCACGGAACATCAAACCCAAGGAGTGCTTCGAGCACGGATGCTCGGCGCTTACCTAACGTTGTATAGACGCTCCGTGTCAACGCAACAATATTTTCTTTAAATCAAACTAATTTTAAGCACTGAGTTTTTCGACTATAGCAAGTAACCTTTTGGGTCCTTGATTAATCATGTTAGTAAGTCAGTATCACATCTTCCTTTACCACAGAAACATTGCACCAGTATTAAAATGCAATATAAATATTCCTTATTGATCCTCAGATTTTGCTGAAACCGGCTCCGATTCCATGTTTCTGGTTAGGGTTAAACTTGTCTCGGGATTTTCACCATATGTTCAGTCACAAGCTTGTTTAGTAACGAGCGCTCAGAATAAGAAGGTAGTGCCATCTATATGTGTACCTCGCATTGTTACTGACAGCATTGATATGGTTAATAGCGTAGGGTTTATGGATAATATGGCAGCAAATGCCTTTCATACTTATATCTTGCTTATACTACATATATGTATTTAACATAATTAGAGAGTTTTTAGTAAACCAATCATTCGCATCACGTACGCAAAGCTTTGGTGGATTTACTTAGTATTTTGAAGTTCTTAGGACGAGAAGAAAAGAAAATCCTTAAACCCTCTTATTTGTTCATTACATAATTAAATGTTTCAGACTTTTTGGCACATTTTGGTGTATGATTTAGCCACGTACTTTAATTATAAGCGTATTTAAAGTGTTTTAATGATAAATGACACATGTTATGCTTATCTTCCTGTCCACCCATTTATTGAGTTTGGAATGTCTAAAATATTTTACCTAGAAGACTGTGAGATAGCTTCTTTTTTAGCGTATTTGCTGCTGCATGTATTGGAATAACTCAGTTAACTTCGTTATTTCTTGTAATATTGTTCGTTTGAGTTTGTTCTGTGGCTTCTCTTGTGCTTCAGCTGTTTTCTCAGAAGCTAATGTTATTAAAACATTTGCCTTCTTTTCTCAGAAACTACTGGAAATATGTGCATCAAACTGTCACATATTGTAAATCTAACCTCAGATCAGAAACAGTGTTTCACTTTATTACCTTTTCTTCTGACCGTTTTTATATTACAGAAGTCAAAAGTACAGGGGAAAGTAATTTCATGGGTAAATTAAAGTATTACTGTAGATCACTGGTGTCTCTAACAAGCATGTAATGTGCTTTAAAAGTTTCATGTATTTGAATTTAGTAGTTTCAGAGGAAAAAGGTCAGCAACCGTGTTAAAAATACTCTAATTCAGCGTTTACTAACTTTTGATTAAATGTTCAGACTTTTGCGTTTCATCAAGCTTTCACAGAGAATTGTTAGTTAACTCTGTTTAGTTCCAAAGACAACTGTAAACAACAGCTTTTGTGAAGGCGTTGGCCAATCTATATGACTTGTGAACGTACCCCGATGCACTTTTGTCCACGTACCGCAGCGCTATCTGTTACGTCTATCCATATAATTTTCCTGATTGCTTTAGGTTAGAATCGCCATATCAAAGTAGTAATGGGGCTATATTTACACGCCGAGTAAGTAATGGTTCTCCGCTCGAAAATGGTTAATTCTAGAAATATATTACAACTAACTCAGTATTATTAAAAGTCAGTATTATCGTGTGCGAAAAAAGATGATGGACTATGGTGGTTTTATACTAGTAGTACCAAAGTAACCGGGTTTTAAGAGCATTTATAATGGTTTAAAGTACAACGGTGGATACCACATTAAAACTGAAATGTGTAAACTGTGTTTTCACTAATCAAGGTTCAAGCAGACCGCAAGCAAAAATACTGTTTGTAGCTTGAATCAATTGCTTCGGAAAGCTTCCAAATAAACTCACAGTAGGTAGCTTTGAAAACCCCAACATTTACCATTAAATGCGAAGTATCAGTAACATACTCTTGTGTTCTAACCCTACTTAAGTGATTGCTGCAAAATTATTCTCACTGCTGGTTTGTAAGTTTTGTATTGCTTTAAAAGTGTCTGCTTTTGCAAGTTTTCATTCTTCTATTAGAAATTGCATTTTTAAGTGGCATATACAGCCATTTTCCGACTTCTAACATTGTTAAACCATTGAGGGGTGCGCTAATATCGAGTTTACCTTTATGCTAAAGCTAACATTACTCGACAAAAGAGAATTTGGGTTAAGTTGTGTTAAATCGGTTTAACATTGGGTTAACATTTAACATTGGTTGGTTAACCGACCATAAATTGTACATTTTGACAATAGTTAAAATTTGGTTAGTCAGTCAGTTCCCCAGTTAAGTCAGTCACTTAGTCAGTCAGCCAGTCGCTTAGTTAGTTAATCATTCATTAGTCAGTTAAAGTTGGATGTTTAATATAAACGAAGGTTTTAAACTTAGAAATTTTACGAGTATGTTTGCATTAAGTGAAACCCTTAGATGCTTCCTGTGGTTTGGAACATGGCGCGCGTGTAAGATTAATTTTTTTTTTTTTTTTTTTTTTCCTCCCAGATCTAATGAGTTGTGTTTCAGATATTTCATGTGTGTAAGAGTCTGATGATTTGGTACATTCATACCACTTTTTTCACCCATTTCCACAAACCGTGTTGACAGCCGTTTATTTTTCTATCTACTTCTGCTAATGGATATGGAGGTTAGGAAAAATAGTTTTGACACGGGATGCTGAACAGTAATGAACATTTTAAATACTCGGTAACCATGTGCAGGCGGTTAAATAAGAACCGTTCTTGGGAATACAAAAAATATTGAAACATTTTGCATGCAAAGAAAAATTTAGGATAGGAGGTTTTTCTTGAAAATCTGCGTTTAGTGGCCTTGGCAAATGCAGAACTTAGAAAACGTTTAGTATTTACTTGACTTTTGGTTTTTGAGTAATGCTTTTAAAAGCAAGAAACCTTCTTTGGTTTAGTGAGCCCCTAAATGTGTTTCCGGTAGAACCTCAATGTTGAAATTTTGATGAAATGCAGTGCTTCCTGTACGCGATATAGTCGCAAAATCCCATCTGCCCAAAAGTGGATGTAATCGCCAATATAAATGCTCACATGGTTTTAAGACGTGCTTAATGAATACAGCTTGGCAGAATTGAAGTTTTCTGGAGGTCAGTGTTTTGCCAGAGGTCTGTTACGACCTAGTTATTATTTCCACCCCGGCCATGCTTTGACATGGCGGGTGCCGTGGGAACTGGAGCGTGTCTGTTAATTATTTAACTTGAGCAACAGTAACTAAAACTGACAGTAACCTGACAAGTGACAAGTGAATAAGCGCCTTTGTACTTCAGCGTTACTGACCAACGAGTACCTAACAGCGAACTTTCACAATGAATTGGTATTTCGTGTTGTAACGTTTTCTCTATAGCTTCTTCTTGGGTCTTCATTTCTTTAGACATTCCCTTCTTAAACTTTTAATGTCCTTTATTTCGCAATCTACTCTATTATACTGTGACGCTCAGACTACTGCTTGTAAATACACGGCCCAACGACAATGGAGCGGTCAGAACAAAGACAACTATGAGCGCCACAGAAGAACGCGTTTCCAGACTATTCGAGAAACTTTCTGCTGCCGGCTTAGGTACGAGAACTTCGGGAAAAGGTGGATTTCGAGAAAAATCCGTGCTATGTCATTCTCGCCTAGATATGAGCAAGTACAGCAGCGAAAGAGAGCAGTCCTTAGGAGTCGTTAAGTGTTAAACGAGACAGCTGTTAGCAGTTACTGATCGAGGCAAGCAGTCCCAGACCTGCTAGTCAGAGGCGGATGGCGCGGAGTAGTAGTGCATACAATTTAATGGGAAGACGAATATTTTTGTTTTCGAGATGACGATACCTTTAAGTGCTTCATTTGTATGAATGGTAGTTGCAGATTTATACCATTTCCTGTGCTTACGTTCGATGTTATTCTCCTGGAAAAATACGACATTTTGAAGCAATTATTTTACTCTTTTGAACTGTTAGGTATGTGATTAAATGCCATTCTTGGCACTTGCACCACTCTTGCCCATAAGCAAAACAGTAAAAATTAGCCATAGCTCATTGGAACTATGATTTGAAAAATTATAGTAATTTCCTTAATGGAGGAAATTGTGTCCATAAATCGTAACTTTTAATTGGACCCCCATTTGTCTTGGAAACTGAATTCTTTAACTAAAACATGCATCCAGTGATGGTTTACTCTGCACAAAACACAAGCTTATGCATACAAAACCGTTGCTGGAAGCTATTCATGTTGTAACATAATAGGTGGCACAAGAAGGGATAATATGGCTCAGGGCAGCTGAGACCAGAGGCTTACACTACAAGAAGCTACACATAATTCATCATTATCTATATCTGTGCCATGCTTCTTCAACTGTTCTGTAAGTACAGTCACTGTAAAGTTAGAGCATGATAAATGAAAGTACCCATTAACCCGGCTACGGTCTTGTTTCTTTCTTTTATGCTGGGTATGTGGACACATGATTCCGCACTGCTGTTGCAATCAAGGTGACGTGGCTCGTTTCTCTCTTGTTCTGTTACTACGAATTGTTTATCATTCTGTCCTGTATTTAGTCACAATTTTATGATGTTCTACTTATGGGTATAACAAAAGAAATAGCTATAACTTCTCAACTAGCATAATACAAATCTGTAGATGAAACCACTGGCTAAAAATAGTGAAAATTGGAATTGTTTCAGCTTATGGTTCATAAATCTGGAACGTTGGGGTGAAAGTCTTACGATGTTTTATTCCTCGCGGCCTAGCATCAGTCGAAGAGCTATAAGAGTCTATTACTCTATTACTATTATCACAGGGATAGTACGGATATATGCTATTTATGAAAGAATCAATATTATATTATGAATTTCTTAAACAATATATTAATACTCAGAAATCGTCCACCTTCTCATGAAACACTTTTACAAATTTCTCGCTAAACATGGCGGACTTCGACGCTAAAGAACAAAATGGCTAGGCGCAGTCAACAATTATGGAAACTCAATATTTTTTCTAAATTCGCTTCACTTGATTGATCTCAATATCAGTGTCGAAATCGTTCCTTGTTGTGAGGAGCACAAAATTCACAATTAATTATTTACTTTACGATATATAATATACGTTATATCTATCAAAATCACTTCTTCCTCTTTCGTTGTATTTTGCATGAACAGAAGAAGTCAGACTACGCTGCCTATATTTTAACATAGTTGTTTCTGTTTGTTGCCTCTATATTTTGAACCATTTCAGAGGGCTTACACAAAATGCTGCCTCAAACCTCAACATGGCCGTCATTAGTAGCACGTACAAATGTCCAACCGGTATTCAACCTCAACTTATGTGTTATGAAGCATCTGTGATATAACTGTGTCGACAACACCATAAATTCTTTTTCGTAAGTCTGCCGAATCACCTACTGCTGTCTTGTAGACAGTCCTCAACAAATATCCACAGGAAAAAATCAGGTGCTGTCAGGTTTGGGGGGGAGGGGCATCTGATCTATGGCAAACCACTCCGATCTGTCTTCCAGGGAAGTGTCTGTCGAAGAATGTTTCTACTACACTGGCAAAATGTGGTGGTGCCCCATCTTGCTCGAAAATTGCCCA
This sequence comes from Tenodera sinensis, assembly GCA_030765045.1. NCBI lineage: Eukaryota > Metazoa > Arthropoda > Insecta > Mantodea > Mantidae > Tenodera > Tenodera sinensis. The sequence goes on from CM060973.1 coordinate 31,014,582, forward strand.
CAGCTGACTGATGAACGATAGATTATGCATCTTCCTATGCAACGATATATGCGTGATTGTTAGAAACTTAACACCAATGTATTAAAACATCCCAACGTTTTCTTTCAAATAGTACCAACCATAACCCATCTGTATGCATAGTTTTGAAACTATAAAAGTTTATTTTATTATACTTACAAGTGAAACACGGTGTATTATGGGTCAGTATATGTTTTCTACTCCACGGCGTCTATTTATTTAAGATTCGTATGTGCTAATGCAGTCTTATAGTCAAGTGAAAATACGATCTACTGAAAGACATGGTAGGGTTCTTTCTAAAGAAATAGGTCGTGAGGATCGCTTCAAGACCTGTGTACTAGTTTCAGATGGTATGCCAGGTGGCTTTCTGTCAACTGTTAGCGACTGCCGCACGCCTCTGTGGCACTGTCTTCGCCGTCCAGTGCCGTGGTTGTTTTACCCCTTTACCTCATCATAACCTCAACACACAGTCCATTAATATTCTGTCTCACAAACCGCTTCCGACGATACACTCACACTCACTCAAACAGGCTTAACTAAAAACTGCTAACAACTTGCACCGGTGCACCTTGCTTACATCGCGTCAGTTACAGCTAAGAGACGCTGGGACTGAGTTTTCAAAGTTTTGTAATTTTAAAGCCACTTACGTGAAATGTGGTACTCTTAATATGATCAAACAAAAAGATGACTGTTCACAAGTGCAAAACTTTAACTCAAATAGTTTCTCAGATGATACAGTTTCGCGTTTCAACTAGTGAGAAAATGCAATCCGTTTTAAAATTTCCCTGTGGATTCACGTTTTCTGAAGAAGTATGATAGTAGCATTTTGTAACACTTAAGTAAACTGAAAGTAAATGTATTTGATTGAAGTTAGTCATTACTTGCACAAAAATACATTTTTGTTCTTTATGGAGTTCTGGGTGTAAAAATTGCTTTTTTTCGATATAAATTAATTTTTTGTGAGTCAGTGAGTAAAGCAATCATAAAATGGAAATTTCAATCTTTAGATAGAACGTTTCAGATTATGTATACAAATTTACATACAAATCGTAGCAAAACTAAAATGTAAGGGATAAGTTTCATACTCCCCCGCCCTAGGGCATCTCTTCTATGCAGAGGTTACCCTCATCGCCCGGCCGCTGCGTCATCCAGCCGCAGCTAAGGCCACGGAGGAGTGCAGGTTGGGGGTGGTGGGGGTCACACTTAAAGGGAAAATGGGTTGGTCTGTTGGAGTTAAAAGGAAGCACATAAGTGACTTAAACATGTCGCTGGCTTTTTAAAAAGGAGTACTGAGAAAAGTATTTGGTCAAATTCATAGGTGTGCATAGAATAATGTATATAGTATGTAATAGATTTGAACGAGCAACCCTTGTATATATATTTCGCGTATCTCGGGAACGGCGCTAACGATTTCGATCGAATTTTGTATGCAGATAAGATTTTTAGTTTTAAGTTTATCTATATAGGTGTATTTTCGGAAAAACGAGATTTTACAAACAATTTTTTTTATTTCCTCTTCTACAAATGTCATAATTTTCTGTGTTTGAAATAGAAATGCCACGTATTATATCCACACTGTTTTCTCCTCTCCCTTTTAGATAACACATTCACATCTCTTTCTCTACTCACTCTTCTACAAACGATTTTCCTGAAAATATGTGATTTTACACAAAAACTTTTTTTCCGTCTTTTACAAATAAGTCATACAATTTTCTGTATCTTTGAAACACTGGTTTCTCTACTCACTCTTCTACAAACAATTCATATCATCTGTGTATACAAAATGGATGTATGTATGTCACCGTTAATCTAGAAAACAACTTGACAATTTGCGGAGGTTCTAATGCTTTCAATATATCACATGCACATGGTTTTCTTAACTCGCTTTTCTTTTACGTCTTACGTTTATCTAAGCATCTTACTGGAATAACATGACTTTACAAAAATATACATAGAGCACAAAAGTAAACGCTGAACAAAGCTCGGTTGCCGAGGTAGTAATACAAAAAACAGCAAACTCCGTCATTTTTATTACAAAACTCAGTCTCAGGTTCGCTAATACACCCCACTGTCTGATCGAGCAAACAACCACAAACAACTCGCCCGCTAAGAAGGTTGGTAAAATGCCACCTGAAGGGACGGCATGTATGGAACCAAGTGTACATTTGTTTCAGAAATTTCCTTTTCAGCTTGTCATTTCAGTTCATATAATCAGTGTCCCCCACCGCCTGTGGTGGTGTAAGCAGCAAGACGGGCCTTAAATACTACTTAAAACCAGGCAGGGCTGATGCGAGTCTATATGGTTGTACCTACCAAGTTCTTCATGATGATATTAGAACCACAAAACACAGATTAACAAATGCCAGATGCAATCGCTCCTCGTGCTTATATAAGTAACGCCTTGCGCTCCAGTTTTCTCGAAGAAGTTATCTTTCCTTTCACTCTCGAAGGCATCTCGACCCGTCCTCTGTGCCCTGAAGGCTCCAACACACGCCTCTCGTGTCAGTAATTATTGGACGGTCTGATGCCAATGAGGCAACCCAAATATCACACACACATATCGCAATTGCTTCGCAGAACGAAAGCTGTGTTTGGGTGCAGCCAATGGGATTGTGTAAGTTTGAGACAGTACGCGTCGATGGGTGGTCTCATGCGTTAGTTCAGCTGGGTTCGATTCACGCTCAGGATTGCATGGAACGGTTTGCTATCACCTTTCCTACACACGCACCACGCCTGCAAAACTTGGTTGGGGACTAAAATCCCAGACTTTAAAAACTATATTATACTCTGTTATATAAAAACTGTTATAGTCTGCGATTAAAGTTACTATCAAGATACCATTCAAAACTGCACTCTTCAACAAAGAGGAACGAGTCAAATGGACAACTGTATTGGCAAGACAGGAGGCTTATAAGAATTGTTCAATAGTCTGAGCATTAAATAAATTAAACAAACAAATTTAAAAAAGATGCATGAAAATGCAGTTTTACCACTGCCCTCTTACGCAGTTCCAGAATGGATAGAAGTTATTGAACCGCAAATAAATGTATACGAGTATAAAGGTAAATAAACATCAAAATAGTTACAGTATTCAATACCACATCTACCGAAGCACTCTCCGTTTTAACACATAACCTGCAAACTGAAGGCAATCCCTAATGAATGCAATTACTGAGATAAGACTCTGGTAAAAGCTTAGAGAAACCTGTGGAATATACGAAGTAGCCTCATCCTACCAGGCGGCACGATCTGCTCTGGAAAAAGTTGAAAATACGCATCTCATAGTAGACACTAACAAAAGTGCAGCAATATACACAGATTAAAGTTACAAACAATTGTTACATGACTTTAAAACTCATAGTTGGGTTGAATAAAGACAGTTGAAACTGAAAGTGAGTCAAGTTTACGATTACAGACGAGTTGGTTAGAGTGTGAGTTTGAGACAGCTGTGGGTGTGTAAGTCGTCACGAAAGATAGGGTCCTAAAGGGTTCTAACGAGTGATTGCATCGTCGTAGTTAGTGTATGAGAGACAGGGAAAGGGAAGAAAGACCCTGAAAGGACAGAGCAAGGTTAGGGAAGTAAAAGTTGTGAGTTGTGATACCTGTGTTAACGACGAGAGGAAATCTGTGTATCTTTTATAACATTTCAGAAGGCAATAATGTGATAGAAAAGTAACCAGACAGATTTTGTCGTCCTTATTACGTATTATTTTTCTTTTTTCCTGATCATGCAATTTCTACATGCTGTAAAGAGAATGAAACAATTTGAGTAATTCATAAGTGGAATGTTTGTTCATTAAAACGTATTTTATACCTGATTCCTTCTTAGGTATGTATGCTACTCCAAAGAAATGCTTTTGCATTTAATTTTACAATGGAATCTTTGAGCTAAATAAACGCTATGCTGCTTTACGTTGTAGTGCTGTTCTCACTTCAGCGAAATTCATTTGTGCATAATCCTGCGGAAAGCTGAATCGATAAGTAGCTTAAACGTTGTGTCAGACAGCTTACGTATAATTAATTGTAACGCATGTTCAAGAGGGATTTCATTATTTGCACGCACAGGAAATGTTTACCTATAAGTTGCCTGCGGTGACAGGCACACATCAGTTGCCCATGGTCATTATATTTTCACAGTAGTTTCCACCTCATTTAACAGAAAATAAGACCCACATTTATAGTTATTACTTGAGGAATACTGCCACTCTCATTTGAATTGAGGTTCAGTACTTTTGGTAACTACCAAAACTGTTCAGAAACATTATCTAAGATGCTAATAAGATTATTTAAACGTGAAATAATAGCTACAAGTGTGAATTTTACTTCTATTCTGGGTAATCTTCTAATTTAGAATTTGGAGATTATGCGTAACTTTAACAGCGGCGAAATTGTAGCGGTGCTCAACTGAGGCAAGTTAGGGGAGGTTGAAGTCACCTCCTTCCACCAGCTGGGACCGATTGACGCATTTATCCGTGGTTATGTAGTTCCAGTGTCGATAAATTCTTATGTAAGGAAATCAAAGGCGTACCCATTCATATAGTACTCCTGATGTAAATAGTAAGGGTTTTTTTTAATGTCTATACCCGCCATAGGTGTCATGTTGGAGAAATCGTAGCGCTGACCACGTCCCACTCTCTAGTACTATACCCCACTCAAGACGCCAAAAGTGATACAAGGCCACCTCACACCACTGATTGTAAATACGCGGCCGGATGACAATGGAACGGTCAGAACAAAGCGTTTCTACTGTTCACGTGCCGGGCATGAATTTCCAGAAAGATCTACGGTACGTTATTCTCGGCAGTCTTCACTCAGTCGTTAAGTGTCAAGAGACAACTATTAGCAATTAGTTTTAATGTGTGTATGTGTGTGTACAGTTACTGTTGAGAGAATTTGAGTAGGTATCATCAGCTGCAGCTATAAATATTTAATCGTCGAATCAGAATTATTTATTGTGTGAAGAAGTTTTTAGTTAAGTGTGTTCAAGTGAGTGAAAACCGTTTGTGAGACAGAGTAGAACTGAAAGACAGTGAAGTATGCGTTACAGTTACGACAGGACAATTGTTAGCTGCAGATTTCAGATTTCAGATTTGTTTATTTCAATTTTGTCTGGTGCTGGTACAGCAGGCCCAGCTAACAGACTTACATTTACATTTATTTACAATTTTTTTGTTTTTACATTTTATATACAACGGGTTTTCCAGGAAACCCATACAGTGGCCTGTTAGCTGCAATGGATTTTTGTGGTTGATAAAATAAAGTGACCGAAAAGTAACTGGAAATATCATTTGTCGCGCTGGTGTCAGAGGTGGGATTTGGCACATTGTAATTTGTCACAATAAGTTGAAACTGTAACCGTAATTTTAATTACATTTTAATTCACAATTAACGAACAACATAGAGCAACACAACCCTTGTAAACGATCGTGAGTTCATTGATGTCCGATACCTCTCGATGCAGCGTTCTCTGTAGCGTTTAGCATTAACGTTTGCTCCAGAAAATTTATCGACGTGTCGAAGTCCACCCATGGTTATTTAATGGTGTTGTAGTGGTCATTCACCTCACACTCATACTCATCTAAGTAAATGCCTGGTACTCACGCTTGAGTGAGTGACAAATGAGTTGTGTATGAGTGCACCTCAAGATAAATGACTATCGATTTGCTCCTTAGATCGATACGTCCGTCTGTCCGTCTGTAGCATCGTCCACAGAGGGTTATTGCTAGTGCACGCGCGCGCGCACACACACACACACACACACACACACACACACACACGCACACACACACACACACACACACACTCCGAATTTTGAAAAAAAAAGTGATGTTTAAGCTTTATGCCCATTCACATTAATTTTAGAATGATTATTCAAATGTTATCAGTTTTCTTGTATCACGTCCAGATTTAAAAAAATGAAAACAAAATGCTCAAATAACTCTGCCGATTTATATTTGCACTCCTCTACATAATAATTATGGTGTTTATTATAATTATATAATTGTAAATATAGTAGACGTATATTTCACAAGAACTAAAAATAATTGATACGATTTTGTTTTGTACAAAATAATCCAATTTGAAACAATTCTCCTATTATCTAAATAACTGCAAAAATAAATTACTTATCTGATCTAAATTTAATCAGACGCCATCCTGAGTGAAGGTGGGTGAACTCAAATTAACATTTATGCAATAATTGCAATAATTGTAAAGATATAACTGTTTCTTTCCCCTCCCCCTCCTCAGGTCGTGAAGCCTTTATCTTTTTACAAACATTCATTCGAAAGAAATAGCTCCCATGCTTGCTGGAAGTAACAGGTGACATTGATTTCAGAGTAGCCAGAGGCTGTTCACTAATATGTATGAGTGATCGCATGGGCCGATACGTGCTGGGGCACACGCGTGCTTAGAACGCCGGAAAAGTCTCGTTTGCACGTAATCTGCAGGTTCTATCAGGACCAAACCGAGCATATAATCACACTTTCAGGCTTAAAGGAGGTACGCTACTTATGTATGTATACTACAGAACGAGATAGCTCGCTGAGCAATTCTGGAGTTACTGGTGGTATAAGGCTACTAATATGTTATTGGTTTTCTGTAAATGACGCTCAGACGTTAACGTCTATGGGGAGGTCGCTGGGTAGCTTTTTTACTTTCTCTACTGGTGAGTAGGGGAAGTATTGTATTCCACCCAAAAATTCGAAGTCGAGATTTCACCGGAAATACATGTTTTCAGGTCCCCTGAATCCAAAAAAGCATTTTTAGAAAAAGGTCCGTGTGTGTGTCTGTCAGTCTGTCAGTCTGTGGACAGCATAGCTCAAAAACGGAAAGTCGGTTAAAAACCAAAGTTGGTATTTAAGTTAAATGTCGTTCAAGGATGCGACACGAAGATTTTGAAGAAAATAGCCCCACCCTAAATTACCCTTTACATGGAAAATTTTTCGAAAATTTTGATTTTCTTGAAAATGGCTCGAACGATTTTGATTAAAATGTCATATGTTTGAGATATTTTTATGACAAAGGAAATGTATATCTTGAATTTTCTGGCTATAGCCCCTGTAGTCGTATTTACTCTGGACGACTTTTGCATAACTGGTAAACCGTTAGATATAGACCAAATTATACTGTACAAAAAATGTAGATCTTGCTAAAATACACAATTTATGTCTCAATAAATTTTCTTGTAGGGTGAACCATTTCGGAGATATACCTTGTTATGTGTGTGAGTTTCGGAAAACTTGGAACTTTCGTGAAATGGGTCATCGTTGTTCATTTTTTTATATGTTACGTGTACAAAGAGAACGGAATCTCAAAGCTTTAAAAGATTTGACTATCGCACAAAGTCTACTGTATTCCAATATTCCCCTTGCACCTACAAGGAAATAAGCAATAAGATAATTTGTACAAATGTTTATTTTAACTAACACGAAGAAGATATAGGAATAAGAGTTTGTAAGAATGGTTAGTACAAGAGTAGAGAAAGTCATGTGAGTGCAACACATCAATTTTTTTTTTTTTTTTGAGGTTTCCCCGGGTCGACAGGCGTTGTATAATTGGTAGTTCACAAAGTTTGCCTCGGCTATGACTCATCTCGTGAAATAATGAACTCTAATTTAATTTCTCCTGTGAACCTTTATTTCTACGCTACATTTATTGTTATTATGTACAGATTAGTTTTCTCTCTTGCAAGGTTGTTCATTCGCGAAACTGACTTTCGCTTTTATTTTAGGAATCGTGTTTCTTAAATGTGTTATGAATTTATGCGTCCTTGTGAGTTTCCGAGACTGTTAATGTTCTTTCGGAGAGAGATACGTGAAGTTTCCATTGACTTACAAGAATGATGCGGAGCGCGCGCTTTCTGACTCGTGTTTTGTTTCCGGCAATGACCGCTAGATTTTCCCTCCCTATCGGCAGTTCTACGTTTCTCATTGGTGGACCCTTTGCATTGTTTAACGATCGTATGTTTCGTTTTCAGATGCATAACTTCTGAATATTATTGCTATTCATATTCCTCTCCTTAAAATGCTCCATAATTAATTACTATTTTCTTATTTGTTATTACTCAGAATCAAATCCAATTTCAACATGATGAAGAAGAACCACGACACACAGTGCAGCTGCTCGCCTGCCGAGGTCATGGTGGACGGTTAACTTGTTACATAACATTAGAACGTGGGAACAGATTAAGACATTTGGTGTGTCTCAAAGTCATAAATTTCTCAACTTATAGCCTCCCCGCGCCTCATTCTTGCCAATCTGCATTCCTGTCTCAAAGCAATCCAGCCCCCGCAGCTATGATAGCATTTGTTTCATCATATTACTTTGTAAAGTTATTTTTCTGCAGATACGTTTGCAACATACTGACATTTCTTACTCCTAACTCTACAAACTACTACTACAAACCTTTGTTCTTCTATGGATTTCTGTTAATCGAGATAAACATTTGTCAAAATGGCACTAGCAGTAGCAGAATTAATGTTTACTTTCTCTACAACGTATAGGTAGTATAGTAGAGGAAATATTGTATCCCACCCAAAACTTTGATGTTGAGATTTCATCGGAAGTATGGTTTGAGACCCCTGAATCCAAAGAAAAGCATTTTTAGAAAAAGCTCCGAGTGTGTGGGTGTGTGTAAACTGTCAACAACACAATTCAAAAACGAAAATTCGGTTAAAACCAAAGTTGGTATTTAAGTTTAATATATTTTAAGGATGCGACACACAGATTTTGAAGAAAATGCTTCTGCCTTAACTTGCTTTACGTGGAAATTCTGTCCAAAAGCTTGATCCACATTTTTTATTTTGTAGTAAGATTTTGCCTATCTTTTCTTTACCGTAATGAAAAAGTAATCCTAAATAAGATGATGCATCAAATTCTCTGCAGTACAGAAAGTAGCAGAATATGGAGCAATTGTGCAGAAAAGCGAAAATGATCTTGTGTTAAATTCACACGAGTTTCTTTACTTAATGTTTGCAATAAACTCACAAAAGTGTTATTCGTCTAACTGCTTTTGGTTAATGAATATAAACAGAAATTATTTAATTAAACTTTTTGTTGTAGGCACAAAGGGAGTACAGAAGACGTGGCAAAAAAGGTTTGGTCTAAAAACTCCAACCAACGATAGCGAATACCTCGGAAATGGCTGATGTCACAAACTATTCAGAATAAATGGTCTATTTTAAAGCGATTATGCGACATTGTTTCCAGATGAGCACGACTTCACAAAGTTTTCCCAGAAAATTCAAAATACACATTTTATTTCATATGTAAATATATTGTTTCGTATTTTAATCAAACTTAAGAGTTATTTTTGGGAAAATTAAAAATGAGTATTTTTCTATGTAAAGGCTAGTTTGAGGTGAGGAAATGTTCTTAAAATCTTGTCACATCTTTGGAAGATACCACATTTAATATTTATCAAACTTTTTTGTTTTTGAGTTTCGTTGTTCATACGCACACATAAACATTGAGCTTTTTCTTAAAACTATTATTGGCGTATCCAGAGACCTCAAAACCTGTATTTCCGGTGAAATCTGGACATTTGTGTGCAGTACTTCCTCTAGTTACTGTGGGTGCGTTTAGGGCAAACAGCTTATTGGTGGTTCTCAAGAATTCAATATGGCCGACATAAGCAGTACTGCCAACCTGCATAGTAAAGGCATTATTTCTAACCTCAAATATCACAGGGTTAAGGTAACATGGTTTCAAAGGATAACAATACTTGAACCTCGTTAACATACAACAAATGAACTTACTCACCTTCGGATAAAATCACTTCCGAGCGTTAAATATAGTAATATATATTTAATTCAATTCTGTGTTACGAACACAAAAATAACAACAGTAATTACAAGTGCATATAATGCTCTAAAACAATTCAAGACAAAACCATGCACACACGAACAATACAATGGCGTCTAAACAGAATCGGTTGGCTTCTCTGCAAGAGGTTCAAACAATGACTTCTGTGGCAACATAACAGATGGTATATCACCAAATATAACCAGACCACGCCATAACGGAAGAAAAATACCAGTTAGTTTTTAGGATATTCCAGTAAGCTGTTTCATCTGTGGTAGGCAAAGTAATGGTTTTAATTAAAACAGTGACTGCAGCACTTTATGTTCAGATTTGGTTTTTTAATTTATTACACCATTAGTGTAGACCAATTTTCTATAGCAAATAATTTCTTTAGAAGCATAATAGAAACAAAAACGTCATTGTGTTGATCTTTGTGTTCCAAAAACTCCATAATTATGCATGCATCGACTTTATCTTCGAGATACCACCTAGTGAGAATTAATTAAAGCTAGTGATGGTCCCGCAGAAAACATCAGTGGCCGTCAAAAACATCTGATGTCAAAGTTCGTCTGCATACGATAAACTCATATATCCGTTATAATTATGTGATTTCAATTAAAAGTTTGTGTGTGTGGGGATAACTTCAGAAACAATGAAAAGCACTCCTTTCGATAACTACAGATTAAAGGCACCTTCAGCTTCTAATGTCTAATGAACTAAAATAATTTATAGGACTCTTAAATCAAATTGCACACGTTTGGGCTGTAAAGGAAGATACTTGCGAAGGAAGCTTTGTGTTTCCTTTGAGAATGCCATAAAGTAGATGTTGCTATGTTCGTGTGTGTATGTATGTACAATACAAATTATTGTCAATAAAAAACAGCTTCGCCGAAAACAAATCATTTGTGTTAAATATTTGGAGCCATCTAGCTTCTTGACGAATGCATATAAAAGGTTTATTTTCTCGTTGACAAAGGATAAGAAGCATTTTTGTAATAAACTACTTTAATGAACGTTTCAAGCAATTAAAATAAGACGCTGCCGACCGATTAAAAACTATAAAAGCTCATTAGTTAAACATAACTAGTACTGTATTTGATTTTCAGTCTGACTTCGTCTGTTAAATTGACAGAAATGCGCGACGTTATCCGGTGTACGCGCGGTAACGCATCTGGCAATCTGGTTTTAATTAGCTGATTACTCGTGTTCAGCTACGCGGTGAATTCTACGAATTGCTCTGTACAATCCAGCCTTAGGCTAATGACCTACTTAACTATCTGGTAACCGCAAACAAGTTCCTTTGTGCGACAGAGCTCTTTCACCCCAACTTATTCCTCTGATATTAATACTTAAAGCGATTCTATTTGATTGGTTTTCCTAGCCATTATTTATTGATAGTTACTTATGCTTATAATCACTGATACTTCATTTATTAATTCTATTTTTTTTTTTTTTTTTTTTTTTTTTTTTTTTTTTTTTTTTTTTTTTTAATTCAGGGTACATTTCCAGTGAAATGTCGACATCGAATTTTTTGGTGGAGTAGAGAATATTGAATTACGACTTTCCATTTGAGAAACGTTTAAGTATTGCAAAACTTATACAAATAACAAGGAATATCTCCGAAATGGTTTACACCACAAAAAATTCATTTGGACATAACTTGTGTGTTTAACGAGGTCTACATTTTTGTACAGTATGATTTGGTCTATGTCATACGATTTACCAGTTATACAAAAGTATCACAGGACTGCGTAGGGTATAGCCAGAAAATTCAAAAACATACATTTCATTTGCCATAAAAATATCTTCAACATATGGCATTTTAATCAAAATGGTTACAGCAATTTTTGAGAAAATAAGTTTTCGAAATTATTTTCTAGGTGAAGGGTAGTTCAGCATGGAGGAATTTTCCTCAAAATCTTCTCATAACTCAAAAGATTTATGCTGTTTACAGACACATAAACACACACGCACACACATATTTGTCTAAAACTCCATTTTTGGACTCAGTGAGCCCAAAATGTGTGTTTCTAGTGGAATCTCGATATCCAAATTTTGGGTCGAATGCAATAAGTACCTCACCTACTTATTATACGTAATAGAAAAAACAAAACTATCTTGCTTTCTTAGTAGATCGGAAAACACTATTTGCGTAGAAATTTCTGTATGGCTTCCTCTACATATTAGGTGGCACAGCGAATTTGTAAATTGTGTGAATGATAAAATAGAACTGTGCTTTTGTGAGTCAGCTTTATAAGACAAATAAAGTGTCAGACTGGTGTCAGAAGTGGGATTTCTGACATTGTAATTTGTCACAAATGTAAGAGGATGGACTCAAGTGGATAAAATAACAAATAAAACAAATAAAATTTAAATAAAACTGGATAGATGACATAGACAGAATGTCATACTATCTAACGAGATAATGGATTACCAACCAAGAGGAGAAAGTTTAGGTAAACCTCAAATGAGGTAATTTAATGATAGAGACTAAACAGGTGATGTCACCTAACCCTTGAACAGAGAAGATAAAAGGAGGTGATTAAGAAATGATTTGTGTTTTCTATTGAATACGTACATATATCCTTGCGCTTTTAGGCTAATTGGCAATTTTGGTGCAGATAATGTTTGGAAGTGTCAATGTTAGTTCTCCCCATAAACCAGTAGAGCAAGTGCCTACTAGTTTACGTACAGGAGTGTTTGGCGACTTTCACGCTGATAACATCCCTAGGTTAGACGTAATGCAACCATACTCAAGTCCAAGCAGCACGTTCTCCAACATTAGGAACCAATATTACCATAATTGTGTAATGTAAGATGGTCTAGTTCAGAACCAACAGCTACATTTGTTCAACACTAGCGTACAACTTAAGAAATATGCATATGAAATTCATACTGGTGGTTAGGATGCTAGCTTCCATACCCAGAGATGAAGGGTTCGATTCCCGGGTATAGGATGGTAATTTTTCTTTAGCCAAGATTATTTCCCATCATTCCTATAGTGTGGAAATGGATGAAAGTGTATGTGTTAGGTGATAATCTAATGTTTATAAGAGAAACACTGTAAACAAATCAAAAAGTACACAAATAGTAAAACAGGTGAACTTTACTGCCGACGAGCAATCAGTTGTTAAACAAAATCATTATCTTAAATTTTCTTGATTATGGGTAAATTTTGCCAAACCAAAAAAATCTGATGTTACACTCACATGACTTTCTCTACTCTTGTGCTAACGATTCTTACAAACTCTTATTCCTATATCTTCTTCGTGTTGGTTGAGATAAACATCTGCAGAAATTATCTTATTGCTTATTTCCTTGTAGGTACAAGGGAAATATGGGAATGCAGTAAACTTCGAGCTTCTTTTAAAGCTTTCAAATTCCGTTCTCTTTGCATGGCTAAGATATAAAAATTAATAACGATCTCCCATTAGACGAAATTTTGTTACCAAAATTCACAAAAATAACAAATATCTCCGAAATGGTTCAGTCTACAAAAAAAATTATTTGGACATAAATTGTATTTTAGCAAGATCTAATGAATAGTAAGATTTGGTCTGGTGTACCAGTTATGCAAAAGTCATCCAGAGTAAACAGGACTGCATGGGCTATAGCCAGAAAATTCAAACTATATATTCCTTTTGTCATAAAAATATCATAAATATATGGCATTATAATAAAAATCGTTAGTCATTTTCGAGAAAATCAAAACTTTCCATGTAAAGGATAATTTAGGATGGAGGAATTTTGTTCGAAATCGTCGTGGTGCATCTTTGAAAGATATATATCAAACTTAAATACCAATTTTGGTTTTAACCAACTTTTCATTTTTGAGATGTGCTGTCCACAGCCTGACATACACGCACGGATCTTTTGCTAATTTTTTTTTTCAGGGGGCTTCGAAACAAATATTTCCGGTGAAATCCCGACATCCAATTTTTGGGTGGGATACAATACTTCCTCTACTTCATTATACGTAGTAGAGAAAGTAAAATGTATATTTTGCTAAGCTGCACTATTAGTGTCAAATAACATTTTTTGTTGGGTTAACTATCTGCGAAATATTATAAATTTAGAAATAGCTATACTTTTTGTTCATGGTGAATCGCTAGTCGCTAATCGTTTTTCCCGGTAGAGATCTTGACCTTACAAATGGTGACAGATTTAGGTTTACCCTGGATGACGTTTGCACAACTGGTAAACCTTAGATAAACGAAATCTTACTATAAAAATGTAGTTATTGCTAAAACAGAAAATTTTTTTGTAGAGAGAACCATTTCGGAGATATTCCTTGTTATTTGTGTGAGTTTTAGAAAACTTAAGCTTTCCTCAAATGGAAGATCGTGATTCGTATTTTATGTCTCAATCCTGCAAAGAGAACAGAATCTCAAAGCTTTGAGCGATAGTCAAATGTTTTAAAGTCTACTGTATTCCCATATTCCCCTTTTACCTACTAGAAAATAAGAACATTTCAGCAAATGTTTATCACAACCAACACGAAGAAGATATAGGAATAAAGGTTTGCAAGAATGGTTAGTACAAGAGCAGAGAAAGTCATGTGAGTGCAACACATCAATTTTTAAGAATGGGTTGCACAAGAGTGAGTAGAGAAGGTCATATGATAACATACGACTTTTACACACGAATGTGGATATCCTGCGTTATTCATAATGTCCATGGTCTACTTCTGTATGATTGATGCAGTTGTCCTCAATGCATTAAACCACTTTAGGGTGACCTGACTTCCAGAACTTGGGCGCATCTTCCCACCTTTTTAAACGCTTTTAGGGCAAACATTCTGACACTACTGCAGCATCTTTTTGCGTCATGATCACTGTATATTATATTGTATAGCAGTTGCGGCCGTTGCAGCTGTGGAGGTCTCTCATACACATGCTACTAACTATAGGCCCATAGGCCCCTAGAAAAATACAAAAACGGCGTACATTTAATTTTTACTTTCTCTACTGTAAGTAGGGGAAGTATTGTATTCCACTCAAAAGTTCCATGTCGAGGTTTCACCGGAAATATGTTGAGACCCCCTGAATCAAAAAAAAAAAAAAAAAAAAAAAAAAAAGCATTTTTAGAAAAAGGTCCGTATGTGTGTGTGTGTCAGTTGTGGACAGCAAAACTCAAAAACGAAAAGTTGGTTAAGAACCAAAGTTTGTATTTAAGTTTAATGTCTTTTAAGGATGCGACACGAAGATTTTGAAGAAAATAGCCTCACTCTAAACTACGCCTTACATGGAAAATTTTTCGAAAATTTTGATTTTCTTGAAAATGGCTCTAACGATTTTGATTAAAATGTCATATGTTTGAGATATTTTGATGGCAAATGAAATGTATATCTTGAATTTTCTGGCTATAGCCCTTGTAGTCGTATTTACTCTGGACGACTTTTGTATAACTGGTAAACTGTTAGAGATAGACCAAATTATACTATACAAAAAATGTAGATCTTGCTAAAATACACAATTTATGTCTCAAATTTTCTTGTAGGGTGAACCATTTCGGAGATATACCTTGTTACGTGTGTGAGTTTCGGAAAACTTGGAACTTTCGTGAAATGGATCATCGTTGTTCATTTTTTTATATGTTAAGTGTGCAAAGACAACAGAATCTCAAACATTTGACTGTTGCACAAAGCCTACTGTATTCTAACATTCTCCTTGCACCTACAAGGAAATAAGCAATAAGATAATTTGTAGAAATGTTTATCTCAACTAACACGAAGAAGATACAGGAATAAGAGTTTGTAAGAATGGTTAGTACAAGAGTAGAGAAAGTCATGTGAGTGCAACACATCAGACTTTTTGAGTTGTTTTCACATACTGAGAGAGAGGGAGAGAGATAGAGTGGAAGGTAAGTCCTTACATTCCTTCTAATATGTGCTTCATACGAGCATTACAAATAAAAATGTCTTATGGCATTTTGTTCTTTGATCAGCCGATTTCGAAACAATAAATGGCTTTTGTTCCAAATTGGATGCGTAATTCCACAAGAATGTACGAAGATAACAGTTTGTTACTTGTAAGATGCGTAGAGTAACTTATTTCTGACATAGTTTCGGTAGAAATACTCCGAGCAGACCTGAGGTAAGTCGACAACGTTGCGTTGAGCTTGGTCAGGGAATTGACCTGGTTTGTGCATGTAAACAGATCGGACACTTAAATAAATTAAATAAACCAACTATTTTGTAACTATCTATGATGGTTTTATATGCATAAAACATCGGATCGTACTACTTGGCAAAGCCATGAGGCGTATTGGAAAGAATGTGAAACTATCCTGTTGTTTTTGCGAACTTATCGCACAAACACGGCGAGACAGTGTACGTTCAGATGCAAAGCTTCAGTACAGCAACGTGTCATATATCGGCAGGCGCGAGAGATCATGTATAATATTTGTGTTTTATCACTGACTATAATAATGCCAAGTTACTGTTATTTCGCTGTTCTAATAAACAAGACAAGAAGCGATCTTGGCGCTCGAAAGTCAAGGTCAAAACGCCCCGTCATTTTGCCAAGTGGTACTTCACGAATTGCCCTCGTAGAAGCTATTAAGAGGTTATCCAAATTGTTAATATTACAAAAGGAGATCGTACTAAATGAACCTTGTTTTAAAAACAGTTTTACTTCTTTATCCACTGGGCAAAGTTCCTATATGTAGTTTTCCGCAATAACAATTTTCAACATGAAAATCTGCGACTCTTTACACCAGTGGAGATTGTCAGACCTCTGGCTCTCAATAGCAGACTTCAGAAAGCCGAGCACATCGGCCCACGGCACTAAAGGATTAATACAACTGAAATCCAAATACAGCTTTTTCCCGCTATCCCCTCACAGTGATTATGACATTTTCTTTCGGCACACGAACTTCACAGGAATAAAATACCACATACAAAAACAACTACATAGAACAGTTGTATTAATCAAAAATACCCATGGGTATGCTTTAGCTGGCTTTCAATAATTGGATCAGATACAAAAAATATTCGGAGAAATTATTCAAGTTAAGCTTAATTGTAGAGAATCAAAGAAATAAAACACGTGTAAACCTTCAGTGAATATGTTTTTCACTAACTGTGCTCGAGGAATGTTAAACCACTATTTTTCTGCAGTACGATTTTATGTATTTAACCTCTGTGAGGAAATCTGATCTGATCTGCATAATTTGGATTGTACTCCTGTTATATCTATTTCTCTAATTTACTTCTCTGTATGAACGTGACAGCCCGTATTATTTTTCCAGGTCAAAGCGACTAAAAATAAATACTATTTAAAATGTGCATTCTCATTGCATAATACAAAGGCTATATTACAGAACTAAATAGTGGTAACATTATTTTATAAGTAACTGAGGGTGAATAAGTTTTTATCAATTAATATAGAGTTACGTGCCTTATAAAAATGTATACCTCAAAAGTTAGCATATAAAGTAAGGTTAGGTGGCGTAAAACAAAGCAGGAATTAAAATAAATGAAACGCGTTATACAGGTTAATCTCTGTTTTCTGAGTGGAGTTCAATGACTCGTCGACTATGAGGTCATTTGGGCAGTATTCCTGCAAATGTTTACTTCTGTATCTACTTCCTGTCGGTGTAAGGGGAATATGGGCATACCAGTGATGGTCAAATTATTAAGAGCTGGTTACTGTATGACATCTTTGAAATTCCGTTCTCCTTGCAGGGCCAAGAAAAAAAAAAGAATAACATATTTATATTTGAGAAACGAATACTTATTGGCAAATTCAAACAAATAATGAATATCGCGAAAATGGTTCACTCAAAAGAAAAGTATTTCATATGAATTGTGTTTTAACGATATCCACATTTTTATATTTAATAAGATGTGTGTCTCTTAGTGTTTATCAGTTATGCAAAACTGATGCAGAATGAAAGTGTCTTCTGAGGACATACAAGGTATGACTTAGAAACTGCCATGGAATCGCCTATTTGTGTCCGTCACTGGATACTGACATTGTGATTCTACACACCCCAGGCACACACACCGAGCTATTCAAGGTTACCATGTGCACTACAATATTTTATCTAGGTTCTCGTAGATAATATTTCATTTTCTCAAATAAGAATTGTAGTTGAATCTATTTACTCGTCGATTCCAGGAAACAAAAGCCACCCGTTGTTTTCCTATAAAACTAAAACATGCACAAAGCTCAAAACACACCCTTATAAGAGGTAAGATGCACTTAAAAATAATTACATTATGATTAGCTTTTGTATCTTAATAGATACAAAATTTAATGGTAGATGGCAGTAAGAGCTGGTGAACATAACCTCCAAACAGTCTTGCCACGCCTTGTGGTGTTGTGTAGTTAAATTTGCTGTGATTAAATATTATTTAGCACCCACAAAATTTATTTGAGGAACAGGAAAGGGAATAATCTGATCATGAAGTGGTCAGCTATCAGTCGTCATTATACGAGTATTTTGTGGTTTATGTTCGAAACAGTAGTAATAAAATACAATTTACGTTATAGGAATTCATTTTAAATTACGTTCAATGTTAGTTTAAAATACGATTAAACAGACAGTGGTCCATGTTTTAGTTGAAATGCTGTATAAGAAAACAACTTGGCAAGCGCGGCTCCTCAGGGTAGGCAGGGTAGGCATTGCCTACCCTATCGTAATACATCAACAAATAATGTTTAACTCCTCTGCCTGCCCGGCCCCATTTCCTCAGTACGAAGCCCTTGAACAGGGATAAGGAAACATTCGGTCTGTATATGCACTCCGAGCATGCGTAGACGCGTCTGCCAGCAGTCCGAACACTTGCCTGCCCAAATCCGAATTTATGCGACATTTTCCGAACAGCCATACTCCACGAACGAAGATCTCAGAGATCTGAATCTGTCGTTATCTCTGTGTAATACCAGTATGACCGACTTAATTAGTGAACTATTACAAATTTCGCTTTCGCGGCGCACTGACAATGAAAAGAGGAGTGTTTTAGCTATTTAACACAAAGCTGCAGTCAGACAATTTTTCAATTTCTTAATCTATTTTAGTCATGGGCGTCGCGAAACGGGGCAAGGGGGGCCACGGCCCCTCATTGGAAGTTGGTGAACTTAATGTGCAGTCAGTTACTGACTTTTAAACTATTATTTTAATTTTGATGTAAAGAACAATTTTCGTTTAGCACAAAATAATACGGTTATCTGCAACAAATACTATAAATTTTGACAGTAAAACAATGATTTAATATTATATGATTACAAATTTCCAACATGTGCCCCCCCCCCCCTGGAAAAAAGACTGCCGACACTCGTGATTTTAGTTTTGGCGGTAATTCGTCCGTAAGTCACGCTCATTCACTCTGCTCTTATTAAACAACCAAACAATATATTGTTTGCGTTATCCGCAATGACTTCGCCCCCTATATTTCGGATAAACGGGGTTTATTATTATTATTATTATTATTATTATTATTATTATTATTATTATTATTATTATTATTATTATTATTATTATTATTATTATTATTATTATTATTATTATTATTATTATTATTATTATTATTATTATTATTATTATTATTATTATTATTATTATTGTTATTGTTATTGTTATTGTTATTGTTATTGTTATTGTTATTGTTATTGTTATTGTTATTGTTATTATTATTATTATTATTGTTATTATTGTTATTATTGTTATTATTGTTATTATTGTTATTATTGTTATTATTGTTATTATTATTATTGTTGTTGTTGTTGTTATTGTTATTGTTATTGTTATTGTTATTGTTATTGTTGTTGTTGTTGTTGTTGTTGTTATTGTTATTGTTGTTGTTGTTGTTGTTGTTACTGTTACACTTTGCCTACCCTAAAATTTTGACTGCGAGCCGCCACTGCAACTTGGCCACCATCACATTACATTCAGTGTCCTTGATTCACCTGTATATTTGAATTTCACAGTTTTAACCACTGAACTCGGATTAAGTGGTTTGTACTTTCATGGGAAACATCAATGTCAATCACTGGAGTGCCTGACTGGTATTGAGTTTTTGAAAAAAATCAGATATGTTGCACTCACATGATTTTCTGTACTTCTTAAACTAATCTTACAAAAGCACATTCTTCTGTCCACTTTGTTAACCAAGGTTGACATTGATACAAATTGTTTCCTTACAAATTTCCTTATAGGTACAATAGTAATAGGGAAATACAGTTGGTTTAAGTGATATTTAATTTTTTAGCGGGTCGTTATGTGATGACTTTGAAATTTTTTTTCTCGTTGTATAGCCAGATGAGGAAAATAAAAAAAGGAAATTTAAGACTTCCCATTGGAGAAAAATATAAGCATTGAAAAATTCAAACCCATAGCAAGGATGTCTCGGAAGTGGTTAACTATATAAAATATTATTTGACGTATCAACATTTTTTGTGCATGAAGATTTGGTGAACTGTACTCTTACGTTTAGGTAAAAGTTATTCTGTATGAAGAGCACTTCAAAGGTCATTCCCAGAAAATTTAAGATAAGCATTTAATTTGTCTTAAAAGCATCTTAAACATGTGGTCATTTAATCAAAACATTTTGATAAAAAAAAAAAATTCGAAACATTTTTCTTGTCAAGGTTAGATTTTGTTGGTTTAAATCTTCCATAGAAACAGCACAGTCACATAGCGCCTGCTACCGGCCAAAGCGTCAACTAATTGGGGAAAATACGTGGACCAAGTTCATGAAGAAAAGATGGGTGAATTTGTGAGGGAATGTTTGATAGATGTTCGCCATCTCACACAACGTCATTCTAATCAGCAGTTAGCACACACCACAGTATTGGATTAAACCGCCATCAGTATTACTTTACGCTGCTTTGCAATAACTACGAATAAAGTGAATTATTCCTGTTACATAGAATAACAATCATGTTTAAATATTCGAAGTTACAGACCTGCTTCGGTTTGCCATGATAGCAAAATGAGTTATGGCATTTCAACCATACATTCACGCGGATGGATATTTAGTGTTAACTTTACATGCAGAGAGAATATAGGACCAGCCCCTCTTGACGTTCCAGTTGTTACCTGGAGTTTGTGTGCGTTGGCTGCATCTTCTGGGGAGTTAAAACTGCTTCCCCTTCGGTAAGTTACATGATGCACTTTGCTAGACTTTCTGTTTGTCTTTACTTCGGGCATCCACTTCGTTTTGTAATCTCTCTATATGTTAATCGTCCTTGAAATGGATTTTTATTGCACACAATTTACAGAGGCTTCTTTTGAGGCACATTCTATTGTCCGTGGTCAGAAACTGACATATGATTCATGGATAGTTGTGAAGTTTATAGCTGTGAGCCGTTTACGAAAAGGCATTGATTTGACTTTCGTTTCTGAATTGATACAAGTGCTGCCGGAGCTTCGTTGTTTAAATTGTATTTTTTTGTAATATGTACGTGGAGGCCAAATTATTTCATGTATTTGTTACTGGCAGTATAGGTTGCGGGTTTGTTCTTGACGAATGACCTTGAGCAGAAATCCAGTGAGTAATAAACAGGTCAGCAAATGTTTATGCTACGATAACAGACACCTCTGTTTTTCTCTGTCGCGTTTGTGTATACAGTCCAATGCAAAAGTTTTGTGCGGTACGGATGTATACATACAACGAAAATAACAGCAATTCAGACGAGGGAGAAATGTCGGGAATAGAAGAATGCAAGAAAGATAAGTGGAAACAGTTACAGAGATATAGTGTATACGTGTGGCTGATAGTGTGATAAATTGATTTGTACTTCAGCCCAGAAGCATGTGCGTCATCTCACTGCAGACTGTACCTTCTCTCTCTCCATGCGAACGTTCCCGGAAAAGCTGAGTAGCGACTCGCATTCAACCTTTCATATAAAAATTTCATTCGTCAAGAAGTAACGCGCGACCAATATGTAATATGTTTATTTAGTGGAAATTATGGACTGGTTTAATGTGCCAAGAAAATTGAATATGACAATGTCTTTGGGTTTAGAAACATTTGTTAAATACACGGCCCCGTTAGACTGCCCACACTGCTTAACTCACTCGTAATAGGGGAAGGGGTACCCTCACGCCAGAGTGTAACCATCTCCGACCTGAACCAGAACTTTCCGTGAGGCTAGTTAATGTTGTTTAATCTTGAGGTAAAAATCCTGGCAAGCCACTCTGAGCGCTGCAACGGTCAAAATGACATTTAAATAACATGCTGCACCTGCATTTTCCCATAACTTTTAATTTTCTACGCCAACTTACCACTTTTCTCCTAAACTATTGCGTCTAGGAGGCTCAACTTTTCTGAGCTGCTAGGACCTTTAAAATGAGGGTAGCACTTTCGCCATATTTTACATACAATTTGGAAACTTATGTACAGATTACAAAAAATTGAAGTATTTCTTTTAAATTATATAAACAGCAATTTAAATTATAGAATTACAATTTTGAAAAACTAGTCCACTAATTTTATACCCGTTTTCGGTACACCATAAATTTGAAATTATTAGAACAGAGTTATTCAAATAGGCATAGCAAAATTTCTTTTTTCTGTGTATTAATTTACGATACCTTGCTTTAAAACTATAAACTAATTTTCACATATTTCATCCTTGTTATAATTGTTATATTTATATACCTACTGGTTACCTATAATGAGTGTAAGAAGTATTACATTCCACTAAAAATTACATACCAAGGATTTACTGGAAAAATACACCTGAAATAAACAGTTTCAGAAGAATGTCTTCTTGTGTGTGCATCCTTTCATAGATAGTATTTAAGTTTACCAGATTCAAGGATGTGGAAAAAAATATTTTAAAAAATCCCTCGATGAAAAAGCTTTGGTAAATGTTTACAAAATCGGCCGCTCGAGAAAGCGAATGAAACATAGTGCAATGGATGCAGTTTTTATTGCTGATTACGATTTGGAAAGTTTTATTTGACGCTCAAGCTTCGTTTTTTTTATTTATGAGCAAATTTCGTACGTGCGATGCACTGGTTTTATATCGCTTATGCGCGGATATTTAACAAATGAATGTGTATAAACGAGCATTGTATATGCTAGAATGATTGATTAATGTATTTAAGTTGGAATTATTGCATAAACACTGCCCAAGTTGTAAATATTTCGATAATATAGGACCCTGGTACCCCATTCACATACACCAACCTAACCTAACCTAACACGGGCAAAATTTACATAATACAGGACCCTGTTACCTCACTCATATACACACTAAACGTAACCTAATACAGGCAAAACGAAAACGAAGCTTGACCACCAAATAAAACTTTCAAAATCGTAATCAGCAATAAAAACTGCATCCATTGTTCTGTTTCATTCTTTTTCTCGAGCGGCCGATTTTGTAAACAATTACCGAAGCTTTCGTTTTTTATTTTCTGAAATATGACTAACCATTATGTTAAAGATCATGTTAATTAAAACCTATATCTTGAGATGTCTAGGAATAGTGTGAAGTGCTGTTCATTCTAAATGAATGTTCTAAAACATGTAAACTGTAAGAAACAAAGATTTACTACACTAAAGATGTTAAATCTTTGTTCCTTGTAGTGGTACAGAGAGTGTATTTTCAAAGTCATCAGTCATCACATTCCCATTGTACCTACAAGGAAATGTGTAATAACATTTCTACAAATATCAGATTTGTGCGATCTGTTAGCCAGTTATTGTGTTAGGAAATGTTGATATAGAGAATAGTTTTTCTTTAAAAAAAATATTTTACACTACCCAAGGTGTATAAATGTTACAAAAACTGCGCATTATTATATTATTTTTTTTAAATTATAACTAATATCGAAGTTCCAATCACTTGCACTGTAAATTTAACGGAATTATTTTGCCCCTAATGTGTAATCGGAAGTTCGCAATAAATCCACTCTCTACTGATTACACAGGTTTAGTACTTTTATCAATTTTGAATAATACATGTTTAAACATGCTTTGTTTTCAATCAACGCGATGAGTTGTTATATAGAAGCGCAACTGCATATTCTTAAACTTTTCTCAAGAACAAAGTTGCTATTCCTTTTTTCTCTTGGCCAATGAAAGAGAACAATTGAAAGTAATCACATAGGGACTCCCTCTTAAACGATTTAAATTAAAGCTACCGTATTCCCCTAATCCCATTGTACTTAAAAGGAAAAGTCAACAAAAAATTTCTGCAAATGCCCGCCTCTATTGTGTGGAGGTAGCGTATCTGCCTTACCAAGGACCTGAGTTCGAATCTTGATTAAGGTGAATTATCCAGATATGGTTTTTCCTACGTTTTTCTTTATCCTGAGAAGATAAATGACTGTCAACTTCAAGCTCTATATAATCAGAGGTCATTTTAGCATTTCTTTCCTTCATCGTCCAATATGACCTACTAGGTTAAAGTACGTTAAACTTTAAAAATATGCAAACGTATGTCTCGATTAACATGAAATAGAAGACTAAACCTTCGTAGCAATGGTTTGTTGAATCCTGAGAATATAAAACAATGTTTTATTCCCTCGGAGTTGACCAGTTGTGTTGCTTTTCATTGGCGATGTTCTTTTTCTAGGGAATTCATTCGTTTAGAACTTCCCTGGAATATTAGCTGAAAGTTTACTTTCTGTACTACGTAAAGTAAAGGAAGTATTGTATTCGACCCAACATTTCGATGTCGAGATTTCACCAGAAATATGTTTTGAAGCCCCCTGAATCCAGAAAAAGGAATTTAGAACAAGATTGTCTGGGTGTGTGAGCGCATTCGTGACTACAGCCAGAACTACAAGTAAATTACTGGTTCCAGTTATTTTCTACACTAAACAGCCTCACCACAGCGGCCCGGGTTCGATCCCAGGCAACCGCATTTAGGAATTGTGGTCGACGAAGCGGCGCTGGGGCAGCTTTCCTCCGGGTTCTCCGGTTTCCCCCGCCATCTCATCAGTGTCACCTCCTGTGGTGCCGTATGTAGCAAAAGCAGGCGTTAAACACTACAAACAAAAGGGCAAACGGTAATATTACTGACAACCAGTGGTCCACTAACCAGTAGTCGTTTGACATTTTACATCTATAACTCCAAAAGTGAGTTAATTTATCGTATCACTTCATTTCCGGCACTAGGACAAGATTATCTGGAATCCTAAGATTACGTATCATTTTGGCATCAAAGTTTTGAGTAAGATGAAAAATGACCAACAAAGTTTATTTTGCAGTTTTATTGCAAGTATAGATTTACAATTGTTCGTCCCGAAGGAAGCGGTACAAGTCAACTGCCTGCTTGGTCGAATGGAGGCGAGGTCCGGGGTTCCATTCCCGCTCGTGGTGAAAATTATTTAATTAGAATTATTACCCACCCTCCATAGAGTCTGAAATTGGTTGTATCGGAAACTCTACCCGTCAGAACCCACAAAAAATTAGTACCTTAAACTAAACCAGCTGTAAACGTCGAAATACAGCACCATATCAAGCATTACATCCTAGCAAATCCTAAATGAAGTTCGGTATCTATATTCGATGTTCTCTGTCACAGTGAAACATTTATTTCTTCGTTCCACCCAGAAAACCTTATCAGAAAACGCGACGGGGACTCCTGAGGGAATAAACACAAAATTCACATGAGAAAATAACACGGGAAGAGTCCACTGGAAAAGGGGGGAGTGTCACCATTTTGTAAAGCCTGAGATGAATGTAATTCTGATAGGTCAAGAATAACATTACCTTTAATGTACTTGAGAAGACATGATGGCCTCTTGCAGGGCAGCATTCCTTTGTTTTAATGCCGGCATATCATATTAATGTTGGCATGACTGTACAAGTGAACCATTAGTGATGGACAGAATCGAATATTTTGAAGAATAGAATACGTTTTATTCGAATACTTCAAGGATGGAAACTTTCATTCAAATGCAAGTTGTCGGATATAAGGTATCTTTACTGGGGTAAAGTGCTAAATTGAGAGAAGAATGTGTATTCTGTTGT
Organism: Tenodera sinensis; assembly: GCA_030765045.1. Taxonomy (NCBI): domain Eukaryota; kingdom Metazoa; phylum Arthropoda; class Insecta; order Mantodea; family Mantidae; genus Tenodera; species Tenodera sinensis. The sequence goes on from CM060973.1 coordinate 31,040,344, forward strand.
GTGGCGAAAGCTAAACCATTTCAATTTATTCAATTTACTGGCATACAGTCATGGGCGTCGCGAAGGGGGGGGGGGGCAAAGGAGGGCCGCAGCCCCCCTTGGAAATTAATGAACTTAATGTGCTGACTATTAAACTATTATTTCAATTTTTATGTAAAGAACAAGTTCTACTTAGGGCAAATTTATACGGTTATCCGCAACAAATACTTTTGACAACAAAATAATGAATTAATATTATCTGATTGCAAAATTCTAACATTTGCCCCCCCCCCCCCCCCCGGAAAAAAGTCTGCCGACGTTCATGCATACAATAGTTTTATAGTTTGAAATTCATTTTACGCAAAATAACAAACTGGCATTCCCCCTTTTTACTTTCTCTACTGGTAATTCGATGACGAGATTTCACCGGAAATACATGTTTTGAGGCCCCCTGAACCCAAAAAAAGCATTTTTAGAAAAAGGTCCGTGTGTGTGTCTGTCTGTGGACAGCATAGCTCAAAAACGAAAACTCGGTTAAAAACCAAAGTTGGTATTTAAGTTTGTCATTCAAGGATGCGACACGAAGATTTTGAAGAAAATAGCCCCACCCTAAACTACCCTTTAGATGGAACATTTTTCGAAATTTTTTATTTTCTTGAAAATGGCTCCAGCGATTTTGATTAAAATGTCATATGTTTGAGATATTTTTATGACAAATGAAATGTATATCTTGAATTTTCTGGCTATAGCCCCTGTAGTCGTATTTACTCTGGACGAAGTTTGCATAACTGGTAAACCGTTAGAGATAGACAAAATCTTGCACTACAAAAATGTAGATTTTGATAAAATACACAATTTATGTCTGAATAAATTTTCCTGTAGGGTGAACCATTTCGGAGATATTCCTTGTTATGTGTGTGAGTTTCGGAAAACTTAGAACTTTAGCGAAATGCAAGAACGTTGTTAATTTTTTTATATGTTAATCCTGCAAAGAGAACGGAATCTCATAGGTCAAAAAGATTTGACTGTCGCACAAAGCCTTCTGTATTGTAATATTCCCCTTGTACCTACAAGGACATAAGCAATAAGATAATTTGTACGAATGTTTATCTTAACTAACACGAAGAAGATATAGGAATACGAGTTTGTAAGAATGGTTAGTACAAGAGTAGGGAAAGTCATGTGAGTGCAACACATCAGATTTTTTGTAGTAGACTCTTCATATGAATACAAGGGTTGTCTTGCCATCTTGTAATGTATTACGTATGCATGTTCCAACACATTTGAATATGCAGTTAATTTTCTTTGACCACATAACACGATAATTCCCGCACTGAATCGACCCCAATATAACCATCACAAAGTAATACCAACCTCAATAAGCAGTATTTTATCATGAAGAGTTTTATTCAGATAAAAATAATCGTACATCTCAAGAAAGAGGTGCAAAAAATGTTTACGAGTTTGCTGCACAGTTGGTGTCAACAAAAACGTAGACGAAAAATCTTCCACTCTCGGAGTTCCCAGCAGAAATACAAGCAATCTCCTGACGGATATTAAATTTCATTTCTTAATTCGTACCAGAGATAAAATCGTAGGAGACTGAAATGGGGGAGTGTCACAAATTCTTACACAAACTTTGCTTTTCCTGCTGTCTCTTGCCCTAGGAGTTCATAGGAGAACTTGACATTTTCCTGTTTGTCAATTTTGTTACGTTTGTTTAAAACCGTAGATTTTATGTACACGTAAATATGTTTTTAATAATGGAATAAAGTCTTTGTGTATTTATTTTTTTAAACATTTCAGTTTATTTTTATTCTTCCCTTGAGTTTTTTTACTTTCTCTACTACGAAGAGTAAGTAGAGGAAGTACTGTATTCCAACTAAAAATTCGATGTCAAAATTTCACCGGAAATATGTTTTGAGGCCCCTGGATGAAAAACAGTTTTTATAAAAAGGTGCGCTTATTCGGATTGCATAACTCAAAAACGAAAAGTCGGTTAAAAACCAAAGTTGGTATTTAAGTTTAACGTTTTTAACGATGCAACACGAAGATTTTGAAGAAAATTCATACACCATAAACTATCCTCTACATGGAAAATGTTTCGAAAATTCTGATTTCCTCGAAAATGGCTAACAGTTTTAATTAAAATGCCATATGTTTAAGTTATTATGACAAATGAAATGTATATTTTGAATTTTCTGCCTATAGTCCATGAAGTCTCGTTTGTTCTGGATGATTTGAATAACTCAAACCGTAAGAGATAGACCAAATCTTACTATACAAAATGTAGAATCTCGTTAAAACAAAATTAGTCAAAATATTTCTGTAAAGTGAAGCATTTCGGAGATGTTCCTTGTTATTTGTGTCAGTTTCTGAAAACTTACTTTTGGAACATCGTTATTCATTTTTTATATGTTAACAGTGCAAAGAGAACGGGAGTTTGAAGCTTTAAGAGTGGACTATCACTTAAAGCCTACTGTATTGCCATATTCCTCTTTAACCTACAAGGAAATAAGTAATAAGATAATCTCTGCAAATGTTTATCTCAACTAACACGAAGAAGATAGAGCAATGAGATATTGTAAGAATGGTTAGTACAAGAGTAGAGAAAGTCATGTGAGTGCAACACATCAGATTTTTTAAAATAGGAATAACCGAAAATGTATTGTGATAAATGACAATGCCGGTTACTTCTGTCACTTTCACGAAATCACAGCACTGTTTTATCGCTCACAATTCACACCTCGTAGTGTTCTGTCCTCTCGTAACCTTGACACACATTTCACTGTCTTTCTACTCTCTGTCTCACAAACTTCGACGATCCACTCACTAAAACTGCTTCACTTATCTTTCTCAATGCTTAGACTTGCTTCTGCCGCCGTCCCGAGTAACTTATACATTCCAGGCTAGTTAGCGGGGAACTCTATGGAACATATAATTTTTCTTCAAATTTCTCGTGAACAAGCCAACATCTGAACAGCTTCTGTAACTGCCTGGAATCGCTTTGTTCTGACCGCTCCGATGTTACCGCTTATTTCTCTATCTACTACTTTTAATCAACATAAGCATTTTCAGAAATTATCTTGCTACAATTTTTTCTTGTAGTTGCAAGGGAATATGTGACTACAGTAGGCTTTAAATTATAGTGAAATATTTTAATAGCTGGTTCCGTTCTCTTTGCAAAGCCAAGAGATAAAAGAAAAACAAAAAACGTTCCAATTTGAGAAAAGTATTCGCAAATTCAAACAAATGAGGAATATCTCGGAAACGGTTCACTCAAAGTTTTTGATATAAATTGTGTGTTTTAGTAAGCTTTTGTCTGTCCTGTTACATATTGTATTTTGTATTGTATTTTTGTTTATGTACATAGTAAATCTCGCGACAAGCTGTTACGTCATACGTATATTGTGTAATGCAATAAATTTATGGATTTGATTTAATTTGAAGTTTTTGTTTCTTTTTGGAGTATTTAAATAAAGCTTGTTTTTAAAGTGAAGCTTGTAAAATTCCAAGGGTTTAGCCAAGGGTCGAAAGAATGATATATATTCACAAAATCGTATTAATATCCTTACATTTAAAACTCGGATTATTCCACTTGCGTGTTACTTTAAAACATGGACCCGATGCCATAATGAAATAATTCGATATTTCATAGACGTAAGGATCAGGAACTTGAGATATTACGAGCTGAGCCGATGTCAAGCAATTCTATGGGTTTTTCACGATTCCTTAATCCTCTTTACGTCGCTCGCAGTGAAGAGCGGAAAAATAAAATATTGAAAACATCTTCCCCAAGCAACGGATTTCCTTCCCAACAACTTTATTTTGTATTCATTTTTGGTATTGAATAGATTCACTATTATTCTTTGTAAACTTACGTAATGCTGGCAAGATTTGTTGATCTGTTTTAAATCAAATGTTAGAATGTAATTAACTTGCGTGTGGCATATATGCTGTGGCGGCACATTCATACCCGGAAATTCTATTTTAATTAGGTCACCTAATTCTTTTATCTAAATAAATAAATTTTAGATTGAAATTCAATAAAGTTAATTTAACCCATTAATGGCCATTGTCCTCGCATGTGGACAGCTTAACCAAAAATAGTCATAAACAATTAATAGAATTTTTTCAATTTTTATATGCAAAAATTATGATAAATGACGTCCTGAAAGGACATGGTCTAATGTGTATACTATTTACACAATTTTTATTTCAGTTTCAGTGTTTGTCAACAATATTTTATTATTGTCACTGTTAAATACGTTTAATTGAAGCTTTATCATGTTTATCCTGTAAATAATGAAAAATATAATTGACTTAAATTAATTAAATCGCCGTTTTAGTGGTAGTATCTATCTTATAGGATTGCGTCACACTGTAGTTTTATTAACTCTAGAAATTTGATGGTACTTTTTCAAGACGCGCTGAAAATAGTCACAAAAATGTTAAGTTTAGGTGTCATTTGCTAATTTCTTTGATAAATTAAGCACTGGACTTTCCCTCGGGAATTGACAATGAAATATAAATCTTTGCACAAAGAATTAAACGACATTTTGTAACGAAGGAGGACCTATTAACTGCTCCGCTATCGGCTATATCCTGTAACACAACTGCTACGTCGAGAAGAGAGAGAGAGAGAGGGACAATGTTAGTGTTATCGTCCATCGAACACATGCAGTCGTAGTGGCCGCAACATGGGGAAGGCACAGAGGCCGCCTAGTACAGCACCGGCGCGCCCCAGCGCTAAGTGCTCTTGTTGGAAGGGCCAGGATTAGTATTTCAGTGACGAAGACAGATATTTGAGATGGCATCAAAGGTCGTACATAGGAAGTCGGCATCACACTTCATCTCTTTAACATCGATGCCATTCTGCATTTTCTTACACAATCACTAAATAACTGAATCCTACTGTAAACAATTTAATATAATAGTACGCTATAATAATAATAATAATAATAATAATAATAATAATAATAATAATAATAATAATAATAATAATAATAATAATAATAATAATAATAATTTATTATTATTACTATTGTTATTATTATTATGGTTATTATTGTTATTACTATTATTGTTATTGTTATTATTGTTATTGTTATTATTATTATTATTATTATTATTATTATTATTATTATTATTATTATTATTATTATTATTATTATTATTATTATTTTCTGTCGGAATGAGGATACTTGGTCTTTTTCACTTCATGGTATAGACTATGAGCTGCCTGTTCCAACTTCAATGTCCTCCAACCATCATTTCCTGAGTCTGACCACCGATCTCCTACCTTTAGGATGATATTACATTGTTTAAGAAGTCTGATCTCAGGCATTCTTGCAGCATGTTCTTCATATTTTTATTTGAACTATTTTATCCCTTCATTTATATTACAAATTCACTTGTCTTATAGTTTTATTTATTAGGTATTTTTTCTTACACCCCTTCACACTTCTTAACAATTTAATTTCTGAAGCCTCTGTTTTGTCTGTTGCTTTTTAATTAGTGTCAAAGTCTCACTTCCGTATGCTAGTATAACTTCAGCCATAACTTTGTAAAGCTTTAATTTTGTTTCCTTATGTATTTTGTTTCTAAATGTTCTATTAATTGTTCCACACACTTTGAAATTTGTATATTTTATTGTCCACGTCATCTTCCTTATCATAACCAACATCCCAAGTAGTTAAAATGGCTCACCTGTTCCATGCAGCACCTAGGCGGCCCGGGTTCGATCCCAGGGACCCGCATGTGGTATTCGTGGTGGACGAAGCGGCGTCTGGGCGGGTTTTCTCCGGGTTCTCCGGTTTCCCCCGCCATCTCATTCCACCGGAGCTCCATCTTCATTCCATGTATCATCAGAGTCACCGCCTGTGGTGCCGTAGTAGTAAAAGCGGGCGTTAAACACTACACACACACACACACTGTTCCATGCAGCGATTATTTACAACTATTTTTATTATAATCGATTCTTTCCCAATCCTCTAAGCTATGAAAAAAACGAAATATTCGAAATTTTCAACACAATTGTTTGAATTCTTCCTAATCTTTGCTAATGGGGCTTTAATATTTCGTGCAAAATTAATATGTAAGTACATTTTATGAAAGTAATTTTAAAAATGCCCTCGTGATGGAATTTATAGTCAGCTAAGCAAATGTTTGAATTACTTCCCAGCTTATCGCATAAATTAACATAAAATATTGAGTTTTGCTGTTTTTAATTAACGTTGAAATATTTTACGTGGAAAGGTTTTACATTATACCTCATTAATTTAAAACTTGGCTTATGGGAATAGTAATTTCTGTATGAAAATAAACCAGAGATTTCCTTACCATAAATCGTGATTATGTTTTAGGAAAATTACAACAAAAAATTTGAAGTGTTGCACTCACATGATTTTATCTATTCCTGTGCTAAATAGTCTTACAAACTCTTATTCCACTATCTTCATGTTAGTTGAGATAAAAATTTGCTTAAGTCGTTACTAATTTTCATAGGGGAATATGGGAATACAATAGGCTTTAGGGATAGTTCAATCTTTTAAAGCTTTGAAATCACTACATTTTTTGTGTAGTAAGATTTGGTAAGTCACATACGGTTTACCAGCTATTCAAAAGTCATCCAGAGTGAACAGTACGTAGGCTATAGCTAGAAAAATCAAAATATGCATTTCATTTAGCGTAAAAATATCTTAAAGTGGAATTTTAATCAAAATCGTAAGCCATTTTTGATAAAATCCAAATTTTCGAAACATTTTCCATGTAAAGGGTAGTTTAGGACGGAATAATTTTTTTTTCCAAAATCTTTGTGTTGCATCCTTGAAAGATATTAAGATATTAAAACTTAAATACCAAGTTTGGTTTTTAAACGACCTTTTATCATGACATGAATGACTATATACGTCATACATCGACATAGGGGCCATTACCCATCAATCAGCATCACCAAATGGCAACATACAAGTTGACACTTTCATTTTTCACTGCCCTTCTGCCTGTTACAACCAAATTATATATAGAAAAAAATCTCGTCATCATTTGATACAGGTAACCAAAGACTTTGAAGGGAGTTTTCATAGTTAAGGTGGTAACATCCATCTTTTGAGTGCTAAGAGTGCTGTATCAAATATGTTATGTCCTAACTGTTCAACAATGACACAAAGTTCTCTGTGCTTTAAGTTTATTGCGACGTCTTTGATAACACGGAACGTGACCTTATGACATAACCTTTTATTGTTGACTCAGCGATTGCATTGTTGGGAAACTTTCTTTGTCTCTGCCAATAATATTTATTTTGTAGTTACACATTTTATTAGCGTATAAAACAAGGGAATTATGATATAGGCTTGTGGCAACATTGGCACTGCTTACATTCAACTGTCTTGTAGATAGTAAATTTGAACTGCTGGTGTTACACCGTTAACACGCCTCGTTGCAAGTATTTGTGATGTTTCCTTTACGCGACTGTACCTCCGAAACCCCGCCTACTTGTGACGTATGTGTTTAGTAAGTCTTCTAACCGAGTGCACTCATATCGTGTGGCCGACTATAAAACCACAAGTAAACAGCCACGAAAGCCAGCTGATTTGTTTTGACAAACACTACGATGTACCTTTACAGTGGAAAGATAAAACAAAATTGATGTAATATGTTTTTCTTGTTAATTGCTGTCGAAATCCTGTGCCTATGTTAGCTGCCTCACATGTCGACAACGTGATCGCTTTGGAGTTTTAATTTTGAAGATAAAACCATTTGTAAAGTTAATGTTTATTGTTCCTTTGGGTGGGGAAAAGCAGCTTAGTAACACAGCAAACTGGTACCGCTAATTGCAACATTTGCAAACAACTATGTGTATGTATCCTTTGAGATTGTAATAAACGATAAGCCTTCGTTAAATCCACCCTGCTCACCATTTTGTTTCGCCAATTATTACGAAACTACTGTCCATGCTTTTCCCTTCATATGTCAGAAACAAGAGAAGTGCTATTTTATTTTGCATTCAGCCTTTTTTTAACAATCTTTCCTTTCTTTTCTGGTGCATCACTTTTTTCTTTTGGAAGCTTACACGTTTTGTTTCCCCATGTTCTTACTTTGATATACAAGAATATTTCCAATTTCTTGGAAAAGTGCGTCGTTCTACTGTTACTTGGGTACAAAGGTCACGGATTTTACTAATAGGTTCAACAAAAAGCTACGTACGTTGTCCAGAGTCAAGACGTTGAGGTTTCTTTGAATACATATGCTGAATATGGCTGAAATGTTCTGGTGTATACCAGCCAACTAAACTATTTAAAATACGTACAACGTAAAATCTCACATTTATCGTTGTACGAAGTTATTTGTTACATTAGACCACGGTGCCAGGGTGTGCCACTCTTTCTGCTAATAACCACAGCAAAGTTTAGAAATAAAGGAAATGTTTACGTTCTGGATCGTATTTACTAAAAGAGAAAGGTTAAGTAAGTGAATTCCGTTGAAATGAATGAATTAGGGTATTTGAACGTGCAAGCACGCCCGGACTGCTTAGGGAGTGTCCCCTCTTCAGCCTAGCTTTGTTTTTGTTTTGTGGTGGGGCAGAGATCATTCAGTTTGGGTGGTACATTTTCCTCTTATTGTTGAGATTTTCTTTTCTTTTTTTTTTTTTTTTTTTCCAGGTCACACAACTTGCTGCCGTCGCTACCCAAGAAGACGGATTTTGCTGTTTGCTTAGTGCTTTTTCTTGTTGCTGCTACTTCAGGCTCTTGTTAATTTTTTATTTATGTTTGTTGTAATTTGTTCGGTAAATTTGATGGTTTTTTTTATATGTTTGTTAAATGTTGTAGGAGATGTTGTAGTTGTTGTTGTTGGGCTTCTTGTTGTTTGTCGTAGATGTGGATGAGCGTGAGTAATGGCGGATTTTTTTCGGGTTGATTTGGACGAATGGTTTTCATTTTTTGGGCTGTATTGATCAATCGTCGTCTGTATGGTCTGGTATGCGCATTATCGATGTATCTGAGCACAAGTTTTGTTATGTGTTGATCAATGGGCATGGTTCTGGTATCGAAAGATTGTATTTTTTTCATTGAGTCAGGTGTGATGAGAGGCATGGTGGCTACTGCGGCGTATGTTAAGTTTGGACGAATGAGGGCGATGTAAAGGTGTCGAAGGATCGTACAGACGTCTTATGTTTGGTAGCCATACCTAATCGGCTCACACAGGACACCTCTTTGAAGGGGTTAAAAACTAAGGGGAAACTTGATGATTGCCCAGGTTATCACGCCTCAAGAACACAGAAAACGATACAAATCCATAGTTGAAATTAGAGACTTAATTTGTTGCACGAGCATTACTAGCAACTACAGAAATATGTGTACAAAATTTAACTCCAATGTCCAGTCACAATCCTGTTAATTTATATCAGTTTTATTGGGTATATTCATCTCCTCTACAGGGTTGATTTTTAAAAATTATATCTATTAACTTTGTAGCAAATTAAAGGAAGGAAATTTTGATACAGTAAATATTTTTTTTAAATTGTTTAATACTGTAAAGTGTAAAAATGTTATAAGAAACAGCGCATTACTATATTAGTTCTTTTAAAAAAGAGGTATAAGCAATATACAAATTTCAAATGGACATTTTATTAGCCATATTTTGAACTATATTGGAAAAAGCTTTTAGATCTCTAGCTAGATTTCTATGGGGAAAAAAAAATTCTTTCCCACAAAAATGAGTATAAAGTTGAAATGGAAGCTTGTGGGTATGTCCATTTAAAAAGTCAAAGGCGCACCCGTTAAAATGACGTCCAAAATGTGTTCCCCTAGGAGATTAAAACTTCGCAGATATACTTTATAGGGTACGGTGCGTTTTTTGTAATAAAAATCCAAAAATCGATTTTTTTTTTACCAAACAGACTAAAATATCACTTAGGTGTCCCGTTAAACAAAACACGAACTGGATGTGTGAATTGTATTTCAGTATCGAATTATCAGCTGGTTTTTAAGAGTGCACCGCTAGTATTGTGTATGTGTATGGTCAATTTTAAATGTTTAATCGTCGCGTCGGAGTTGTTTGTTATGTTAAACAGCATTTAGTGAGTAAATCGTGGGAGTTATTGTGTGAACAGTCGAGCAAGGTTACGATAAAAAACAGAGGTGATTTGCAAGGTCACGACGAATTTCAAATTTTGTTAAGCACACATAAGAACTTCGTTTTTGTAGCTCAGTCTTTGAAAGGAAATAAAGTGACGGACTAATGCACTTGTGATTTGTCACAATGTGCTAAAAAATATTTGTCTACCAATATAAAACGTTGTAGCACCATGCAAGGCGAGAGATACTTCGCTGAAAATAATGCATTGCTGCCCAAAAAGAACATCTCCCTTTTAATTCCTGTCATTCCTAAATCGTATAATTCTTACTGTCGCAGTATGCAGCTGGGCTACGTGCAAGAAATGAAATTGCACTTGGTAATTTAAATCTTGTTGGTCTGGCAAGAAAACAGATATTAAGTCTTCAGAGCTCTAATCTGAGCGGGTAAAGGGATGTGGTGTAATTGCCTCTCCCTTTTTCAAACCTTTCCTGCCAACAAAATAGACGTGACGTTAAGCCACTCCTAAACCAACTTTTTTTCTCAAGGAATATTATTTTGGGTTCGCGAACGCATGGCTGAATGATTTTATGAAAGACATGCAAGTGAAACAAGATGTTTCAAAATTACTTTTCTAAAAGTAACATACGGATCAGTGTGGCCCAATAATGAGATTGCACTAACTTTTAGTATAGACCATTTGTTGAAGGAGAGAGGGTGAGTCCAAATATAAACGGGCGTGTGCCTGGAGTCCTACAGGTTGTTTCATTTTTACTTTCTCTACCGGTAATTAGGGGAAGTATTGTATTCCACCCAAAAAATTCGATGTCGAGATTTCACCGGAAATATATGCTTTGAGGCCCCCTGAATCCAAGAAAAACATTTTTAGAAAAAGGTCCGTGTGTGTCTCTGTGTGTCAGTCTGTCAGTCTGTGGACAGCATAACTCAAAAACAAAAATTAGGTTAAAAACCAAAGTTGGTATTTAAGTTTAATGTCTTTCAAGGATGCGACACGAAGATTTTGAAGAAAATAGCCCCACCCTAAACTACCCTTTACATGGAAAATTTTTCGAAAGTTTTGATTTTCTTGAAAATGGCTCTGACGATTTTGATTAAAATGCCACATGTTTGAGACATTTTTATGACAAATGAAATGTATATCTTGAATTTTCTGGCTATAGCCCCTGTAGTCGTATTTACTCTGGACGACTTTTGCATAACTGGTAAACCGTTAGAGATAGACAAAATCTTGCATTACAAAAAATGTAGATCTTGCTAAAATACACAATTTATGTCTGAATAAATTTTCTTGTAGGGTGAACCATTTCGGAGATATTCCTTGCTGTGTGTGTGAGCTTCGGAAAACTTAGAACTTTCGTGAAATGGATCATCGTTGTTCATTTTTTTATATGTTAAGTGTGCAAAGACAACAGAATCTCAAAGCTTTAAAACATTTGACTATCGCACAAAGCCTACTGTAATTCCCCCTTGTACCTACAAGGGAATTAGCAATTAGATAAGTTGTACAAATGTTTATCTTAACTAACACGAAGAAGATATAGGAATAAGAGTTTGTAAGAATGGTTAGAGTAGAGAAAGTCATGTGAGTGCAACACATTAGATTTTTTTGTTATACTGTTCAGACACACGAACACACTTCTTTTTCAGTGTTGGCCCATCCTTTCGTTTCCAGATGTTCAATGGACAGTTGAAACCAACGGTCTCGACATAACGTCTTTACCATACACACTGCACAACTCGAAGAATTGCAGTTGCACACTTATTTATTATCGTAAAAAAAAAAAAAAAAAAAAAAAAAAAAAAAAAAAAAAAAAAAAAAAAAAGCGCAAACAGCGGTAGGAGCGAATGGAATCCCTATTGTTACTGCCAGTTAATATCTAAATGGTAAGACAGGTGCTTAGGAATTTTACAGTGCTACCACTACACCCAAACAAATGTTCCCTGTGACTCTGGGCTTTTCCCTCCTGCCACGCTGATTTAAACAAGTAGTGCAACTTACTCGTATTAAAGACAAAGAAGCTCCGGCGGCAGATCATTTAGCTAAAATGTTATCTATCATTTTTAAAACGCGGTTTTTGGATTTCATTCATTATGCTGACAATTGTGTATTTTCAAAGAATGGAGCCTGATGAGTGCCTGGATATTACAGATGACAGATGGAACTTCACAAATTAACGAGATATTATTGTATTACATTCTAGTTATTATTAATAATACACAACACTATCAACCTGAGCAGTATTAATATTCCTGACCTTTCACTTTGCGCTCTTGGCAAACGTCCGTTCAGATTTACTGCAACAGACGCGTTGAAATCCAATTATTATTGGTATATTTTGTGGCGAAACCAATCATTTTAGCAACAAATTGAAAGGTTACGTATTGACAAACATCCGAACAATTTTATGCAACAATGTACCATAGAGGAAAATGGTAAAGGAAGTTACGTTTTAGTTTAACGTCAAAAAGTCGTTAAAGTCTGCGCATTCATACCCCCAACACCGTGGGTGGGTGGGAGGGTGTGGGGGGGGGATGGGTGTGTAACGGCAGCCGCGTACCTCATACGACTGCTTATAAATACGCGGCCCGGCGACAACGGAGCGGTCAGAACAAAGACTATAATCGAGGCAGAAAAAAGCGTTTCTAGACCTTTAAGAAACTTTCAACTGTAGACTTATTTACTAAAAGTTCGAGAAAATGTGAATTTTCCTGCGAATTCGCCGGTAAAATCATTGGGACTATAAAAGCGAGTCAGGAAGCCAGTGTTTAGAGCAGTTCTTCAAAGTTGAGTTTTAGTGTATACAGTAGTGTTGAGAGAATTCCAGTTGAATCGTCAAATAGTTTTGGAGGTTTTATCGTCGCGTCCGAGTTGTTGTGTGAAGCAGAACTGGAAGATACTAAAGTGCGTCTCAAAGTGATACGACAGAGAAACTGAGTTGCAAGGCTACAATGAATTGTCGATTGTGTTAACTATAAAAAAATTGTTTTTGTGGTTCAACCTTAAGGGAAACAAAGTGACAGAAAAACTAAGCAGGCTTATCATTAATTGTGTGGGTGTTGTGTGTGCGCGCGCAGAGCTTTGATTAGAACTTTGATGAGCAACAAAACTGTCTCTTCTGTTCTTTTTCCCCTCCAAGTTAAGGAAGCTATACACAATAACAAAATAATGGTTTTGATATAAATAATCCATTGAGTTTCTGAACTAATCTCAAACATCTGTAAACGTAGAAGAGTTAGTTCACTTGGCATTAAGTGAGTTTGTTGGGGGTTTTGTTTTAAAGACATGAGAGTCCTCTAGTTCATCCCATCCGCTGTAATTCTCCCATCAGAAGCAGACAGTCGCACAGGACAGCTTCTGGGAGGAGTTCCACATGGGACAGCGACCAACACCTGGGGCGGAGAGAAACGCATTAATTGCAAACCGGGTATTTCTTAATAAAGACATCTAATCACATGGTACAACTGCTTCATTATGATCTTCAGCGTAAAGCGATTGTAGCCGTATTTTTAACCAGGACTCTTGTGTCATGGCGTAGTTAAACCAAAGAAGAACGTACACATTTCAAAATAAAGTATGCAAATCGCCTCTTCAGATATATTTGGCCTTTACCGCCAGCATATCGCGACACAGCTAAAAATAGATATCATTTATACCGATTTTGGGAACTTAATTTGTTTATTAAAAATATCGTTTATATATAAACATATCACAAAGCTTCCCTGGCCTTACAAATGCGTAGTTCATTCTTATGCACAATGTTTGGTCGTAACACCACTAGTAGATGGTACAAAGGTCGACCTACTCCTTCCCCTTCTTCCAAATAAGTGACAAACGGGTCATATGTCGTGGCAGCTCTAGAAAGATGCGCAGAAGATCGGACGAGTCCATCCTGTTTTTGAGGGGAAGAAACAGTTGAAATCGTGGAGGTGGTTGAGAATAACATAACCAATGGAGGTTTTAGGCTCGTGTCTGTTGTAGAAATTTTGACTGTAAATAGCGTATTATACTGTTCATAGTATTATTGAGTCACATCAGAAGGTAGGCGACAATCATAGCGTAATGTTCAACTTCAAAAAGTGTACACTTCCAGATCCAAATAAATTGGCAACACCACAACACTAAGGTTAAACTGCGAGGAATGTCTCTCCCCTCATTCCCCTTAGACCTTGAGTTGGTGAACATCGTGTATGAAATCAGACTCGAGATAAGAATTGTGTGTTCAGTATGCAACAAGATAAGATAAATTATCTGACTGTGCATCGAACTGCCCCCTTGTATGAATCCAACTGTAGCTGCAATACACGTATCTATTTCACTGATAAGCAAGCCGTCTATCCACACAGGTTTCCTCGGCTTATCGCTTCGTCAGTCTGCAGCGCGCACACCACACTTGAGTTTCAAGGTCGCTCACAGCGTGATCGTTAATAAATTTGAAGCTTCTGGTTCGGCATTAGACAAGCACGACCACTGATTGGCAGATGCCAAATGTGCACTATAGAGGCGCTATGCATTCCTCTCCCTTGATTTTCTAAACTATTTTCAGCGTATTAATTCACTCTCTCTGTCTTCTATTCCAAGAGATACCTTGCCTATCTCCCCCTTTCAACAGAAACTCAAACAAAAAGCTGATGTGTTGCACTCACATGACTTTCTCTATTCTTGTACTAACCATTCTGACAAACTCTTATTCCTATATTTTAAGATAAACATTTGTACAACTTATCTTATTGCTTATTTCCTTGTAGGTGCAAGGGGAATATTGGAATACACTAGACTTTGTGCGATAATCAAACCTTTTAAAGCTTTCAGATTCCGTTTTCTTTGCACACTTAACATATAAAAAATGAACAACGATGTTCCATTTCACGAAAGTTTTAAGTTTTCCGAAACTTACACACATAACAGGGGATATCTCTGAAATGGTTCACCCTACTAGAAAATTTATTGAGATTTAAATTCTGTATTTTAGCAAGATCTACATTTTTTGTACAGTATGATTTGGTCTATCTCTAACGGTTTACCAGTTATGCAAAAGTCGTCCAGAGTAAATACAACTACAGGGGCTATAGCCAGAAAATTCAAGATATACATTTAATTTGTCATAAAATATCTCAAGCATAGAACATTTTAATCAAAATCGTTCGAGCCATTTTCAAGAAAATCAAAATTTTCGAAAAATGTTCCATGGTGGAGGCTATTTTCTTCAAAATCTTCATGTGGCATCCTTAAAAGACAAACTTAAATACCAACTTTGGTTTTTAACCTAATTTTCGTTTTTGAGTTATGCTGTCCACAGACACACACACCTTTTTCTAAAAATGCTTTTTTTTTAAATTTTTTTTTTTTTTTTTTTTTTTTTTTTTTTTTTTTTTTTTTTTTTTTTTTTTAAATTCAGGGAGTCGGTAGACATGTAGCAGTAATTTGACTATGGGGCTCTATTTCTTAAAATTCCTTAGCATTGTAATGGGTCACGTGGGCTTTGAAGTTTTCATTTTGTCTTGAGTGTTTCATAAACAACTACTTATCAAGTTGATAAGGGTTATCTGTTACTAGAGACTAACGTCAGATGAATCTAATCTTCAACTTTATGAATGGCATTGGACACTGCTGTTGCTACAGTGTAACGTGCTGCCATCTACAAACAGCCGGTGAAAGCACAGCAGTGTGTGAATTAGTGTCGCAGATGGGCTGTAGAGGCGCTGTATTTAACGGGACGGGAGAAGTTTTTCTCACTTGCCCCCACCCGTCTGTTTGGTGTTAAAACAGGAAATAATCGATTATTGGTTCTAGAAATTTAGAGTGCAAACGTTCGGTTTAATGTGCAAGCATTTTTTAAATAGCTCCTCATTTAGTTTTATCTTTGATCCTTTACACAGTCCAGTTCCTGGGAAATGAGTTCCATATTGTAATTAGCTTCTTGGAAACAAATTAAGCAACTCGATAAAAAAAAAAAACGCAATGATTACATAAAGAATGATTTGGGAGAGCAAAACCCCAATAAATTGCAAGGCAATGCTCCCACATCTCGGAAACGTGTCTATTGATATAGATCAAAGTTTGTATTCAGATAAGGTTTTACCTTATACGTTTATGTATGTTGGTGTCGTTTCTGAATAAAGTGCTGTTTTTCACAAAATAAAACCATTTATTCACTCTTCCACAAATAATTCAACTTTCTGTATGTTTGAAATGAAACGCTACGTATTACGTTCACACTATTCACTAGTCACCTTTAGGTAACATATTCATATTTTTTTCTCTACTCACTCTTCGACAAACTATTGACCCATGGCCGCGAAATTGGCCAATATGTATGTTTTGATGGAGAAGGTTTTTGTGCTATTCATTTCATTATACTGCGTATTACTTTGATATATTATTCTCTACTCGCTTTTCTTTTATGTAACAATTCACATGTTATTCTCTAATATATATATTAGAGAAACCTGTGGACCATGAAAATTGGCGCATGGAAGTGTTTTTTCGTGTTGAAAGTTTTTTATGCAATCCATTTTATTACGCAAAGTATTACATTCACATTGTTTTCGCTACCAGCTTTTCTTTTACATAACACATTCACATGCCCTTCTCTACTCCCTCTTCTACAAACAATTGTTCTCTATACGTTTGAAATATAAATGCAACGTATGACATTCAAACTGTTTTTGTACTTATTTTTCTTTAACGAAACACTCAACAGTTCTATTCCCTTTTTTACAGTTTCTACAATTTCTACATGTTTGGAGTGGAAATACAGCGTATTACATTCACACTATTTTCTCTACTCAGTTTTTTTTACTAAACACTACCACATTTCTTTCTCTGTTCCCTCTTAAACGAACAGTTCATACTATTTTCTATATGACTGAAATAGAAATGCGTATTATATTCACATGACTTTGTCTACCAGTTTTTCTTCCTATGGTATTTGTTATTGTTCGACAGTGCTTTTGCATAGTGTCCTTAGTGTTTTGTATAAAAAAAATAAATAATTAAGAGTAAAATTGTGATAATTGGTGTCAGGGGTGTGATGGAAAATAATACTGTGGAGCAGTTTGAAACAAATGTTGGCCAAGATGGAAAATGAAATGAATTTCAGAATGCGGCAGAGGGAAAGAAAGGTGGAAGCCGAACTGAAAAATGTAAACTAGAATGTCCGGAATGAAGATAGAGCTATCGGATAAGATTAACAAGCAACTGGCCGGAGTTAAGGAAGACATAAAAACTCGACGGACATAAGAAGGGCCTTGGCCAACGTGTTAACGCCCTGGGAGTTCAACAGTGGGTATCTTACAGCTGAAATGATGCTCATGAAATATTTATATGCATCTCCATATATCTTGTATGTCAGAAACGGCTTTAACGATTACGATGAAAATTTAGAATTAGTTAACGTTCTAAGTCCTAGGGGGTGTGTTCTACATAACGGGAGGGTAATCTAAGTAAGTTAGCGCCATACTTTTCAAGTTTATCTAAATAAGTGTTTTCTACGAAGAAAGAAACTACTTCACAAAAAAGTATTAAACTAAAGAAAACGGCGACCGAAGCTCGTTTGCCCTGATTGTCGATAGAAAAATAACACGGTGTATAAACTTTTTTCTGTATGTCCGTGGCCACCATAAACCTAAGCACTTGAATTACAAGGCTTTATTCACAGTTGAGCATTTTCAAGAATTATCTTAACTGCTCATTTGCATGCTAAATAAAACTCGTCGATATTCTTACTTATGACCAGTATGTCATATGTCTTAAGTATGACTACTTATTAAACTATATAGTTTAATAAGTAGTCATTTTATCGATACCTTTAAACTAAGAATATAGTTAAGAATACAGTACTGTATTCTCATATTCCCCTTGCACCTGCAAGCACTAAGATAATTTCTGTAAATGTTTATCTCACTAACAAGATCTAGGAATGAGATTGTAAGAATGGTTAGTACAAGAGTAGAGAAAGCCATGCGAGTGCAACACAGCATATCTTTTTTTTCGAAAACGTAGATTTTATCAAAAGTGGCTCTAAACATTTTGATTAACTAAGGCATGCTTAAGATTTTTATGATAAATGAATGTACATCTTGAATTTTCTGGTAATATACTCGGGACTCTTATGTATTCTGGGTAACTTTGGCATAGTTGGTAAATGGTAAGGGATAGAGGAAAAAAATATAGATACTGCTAAGTTTTTTTTAAGAAGCGTAGGGATTCTGAGGTATTTGTTTTTATATGTCTGAAGTTTCCAATTCTGGTGCTTGTCACACGTGCGCTGCATAGTTGTATATTTGGAAATATTTGCGAATAGTCTGTAAACTTGTAATTACATCACATAAGAAACACACATCGTGCTCATTTATGTATTCACTAATTTTGATTTACTGTGTATTTGATGAATAGTTTGTAACATTATCTATATTTGAAAGAGGTCGTTCAAAGAGTTGGCACATTTGTTGAAGTGGTTAGAAAACATGTTTAAAGTATATCTTATAGTTGTTTTTGTGTTAAAGTTAATATAAAGCGTATTTTCATATTTGTTAATACCAATGTTTATATTTTCTGCCGCTTTACTTCCCTTAAAATTGACTAAAAAAAACAGTCCTCTTTTTTATCTCTAGCACAATCTACAATTCAGAACTCGCAGCTTGTCCGATCGTAATTTTGACTCAGTCCATTAATAGTCTCTCTCTATTTGTCTCACAAACTGCTTCCGAAGGTACGCTCACTAGAAACTGCTGTCTCGTTCAGCACTTTCTCAACACAAAACTCAACTCTGAAAAACTAATTAAAAAGTTAGCTTCTCTCGCCGTCCCGAATCGCTTATATAGGCCAGGTGAATTACCGCCGAGTTCTCTGGAAATCACAAGCTTTCTCGAACGTCGGCAGTCGAACCTTTCTCAAACCATCTGGAATTGGCCTTGACACAATGATATAGTGTGTACATATACTATAGTATTAAAAAAGTAAACTTTCAAAAATTAGAACACAATTGAAATTATTAGAATTTTTATTTCTATTTTTATTTTATTAGAGTATTATTTACAGTATTAACATTAATTATTAAGCAGACAGTAACTTTATTTCATATATGGAAATGGATTGTTTCTCTATCAGATGCGCGGAAATGAGCGCAGATCTTAAAGTATTGACTGCTACATGCGGAGCTTTTGATTAGTGGTTAGCAGTGTCGTTATGAAGAGGTGAATGTGAGGTTCATTACAGTGGCGTATAGGTGCTACAGTATGGTATAGTCCAGCATAAAATTCATTAATGGGAAAAAATGAAGTCGATAATAAGAAATGGACTAGTTAGACAAGGAGAATGTATAGACTTCCAAGGCCTTTATCCATTACTTCTTTCTTGATTCCGGTACGGGCCGCATTTGTTGGCTTTTTTAAGAAATTTAAACGAAATTAAAAGCTATGCCGACGTTTCGCCGCAAACAGTGTTCGGCTTCTTCAAAGAGCGACTGCAAAACAATTCCAATTAGTCACTGCCTACTTTGACCGGCCTTGCTGTCCCGCCGCACTCGCAATGTTATTGGTTCCTTCTCCTCCAATAGTAAGTCGTCTTACTAATAAGGTCTCCCATATCGTGTGGAGTGATTTGCCCGTGTCACGGTTCAGACTGCTCTTTTCTTAAATATTTCTGTCACTCATTGTACAGTTTGTATCACAGATAATGGACGGCTTTATGAAGAACTGTCAAACCGTTGGCATATTTTTCGATCTTGAGAAGGCTTATGATACGTGCTGGCGAGCAGGGATTCTACGTTCCCTGTATGCCTGGAACATACGTGGACGCCTACCACTTTTCATTCAGGAGTTTATGAAGGACCGCTTTTTCCGAGTAAGGGTCGGCTCGGTTTTTTCTAATTCTTTTGTTCAGGAGGAGGGAGTACCTCAGGGTTCGGTGCTAAGTGTCACGCTCTTTGCTATAGCAATTAACTCCATCTGGAAAAGTGTTCCACCTGGAGTTTCGTCATGCCTATTCGTAGACGACTTCGCTGTCTATTGCACTTCTCAGCGCACGGCGTTCTTACAACGGCGCCTGCAGCAATGTTTGGACAACCTTAGAGAATGGAGCATGAAAAACGGCTTCCGTTTCTCAACTGAGAAGTCAATCTGCGTTAATTTCTGGCGCCGTAGGAGACGATTACCACCTTCGCTCCGATTTGGTCCAGATGAACTTCCCTTCGCAGAAGAGACGCGCTTCCTGGGTTTGATCTTGGACAGGAAGCTTAGTTGGTCGTCGCATATTGCACAGCTAAGAGCGAGATGTGACCGTTCCCTAAATATTATGCGAGTACTGAATGGCAAATCGTGGGGAGCGGATCGGACAATTTTGTTGCGAATATATCGCGCATTAGTCCGATCCAAGCTAGACTATGGGTGTATTGTTTATTCGTCAGCACGACCATCTGTGCTGAGAAGATTAGACGTGGGTCATAATAGGGGCATCCGCATTGCAACAGGAGCTTTTCCAACAAGCCCAGTGGTGAGCCTTTACGCCGAGTCCGCAGAACCTCCTCTGCAATATCGGCGTGAGATTCTCTTGGCAAATTATGGTTGTGCGCTTAGATGTATGCCTAAGCACCCAACGTTCGCTTCTTTTTTCACCACCACGCTAAGAGAACGATATAGAAATAGCTCCCTTAGTCTAAAGCCTGCGGGGTTCCGTTTCCAAGAGCTCCTAGTGAAGCTTGGAGTGGAACTGCCTGTGATGTTCGCCAAGGGCGAGAGACTTTACCCCCCTTGGCTATCTGGTACGCCCCATGTAGATCTTGGGATGACCATACACCAGAAGTCCACGATGCCTATTTCAAGTATCCGCACGTGTTTCTTAGAATTTTTGTCAGGCTACACTGACCGTCGATATATTTACACCGATGGGTCAAAGAGTTCCAACGGTGTTGGATGTGCTTATGTTTATGGAACCGAACCATATACATTCGGTTTTCCAAATAGCACCTCCATTTTTACTGCAGAGCTTTATGCAATTTATCGAGCCGTTTTGTATGTTCGCCGTCGTAAATTAGGTGACTGCCTGATTTTGAGCGACTCCCTTAGTGCACTGCAGAGCCTTTGTCAGTTGTACAACCCCCACCCTATTGTACAACGTATCCAGGATGCCCTCCATGTTTTACACGCTTCTGGTGTTGACGTGGTGTGTGCATGGATTCCTGGTCACGTAGGTTTGCCTGGGAATGAAATGGCAGATTTAGCAGCAAAGACGGCAACTACAGAACCCAGAATTATCATCTCACGTGTTACTTCGGAAGACTTCAGGCTTGAAGTGCGGAGAGCGGTGCTGTCGTCCTGGCACGACGAGTGGTCAGCTCTCCGCGGTAATAAGCTTAGAGAAGTGAAAGAACTTCCGATAAACTGGGTAACTTCCTGTCGCATATCTCGCCGCGAGGGGGTTAGTTTGGCTCGATTAAGAATAGGGCACTGCAATTTTTCGCATGGTTGCCTATTTAAAAGGGACCCTGCGCCTCTATGTCCGCTGTGTGACAACGTTTTGTCGGTTCGCCACGTGTTGCTAGAGTGTTACTCTCTAGCGCACCTTCGGGATTCTCTGCAGCTGCCTGCCAGACTTGCAGAAGTTCTAGCGGACGACAAAACAGCGGTTGATAGAGTTTTTAATTTTTTAGCGCAGTGCAATATAAATTTGAGGATTTAAAATTTTTAATTATCTGTTTCTGATTTTGGACATATTTATCACCTTGTTTCATATCTGGCTATTGCCACTGCTTTTTACCTTTGTATATTTTTCTTGTTGCTAGTATATTTATTTTTTGAGTGAAATTTATATCTGGCTATTGCCATGAATCTTTTAAGGGCGCTGATGACCTAGAAGTTGAGCGCCCTTAAACCAAATCCAAATCCAAATCCAGTTTGTATAATTGTGAGCACTGGTCTGAGGTGAATTTCGGTAAAAATAGTGCACTTTTGTTTCTGATATCTCACAATGACGTTATTGTTTTAGCCTAATATATTACATTTAAACTAAAATTGTTACCCTAATTTAAAATTAAGACTGGGTTTAGTGTAGTAGAGGATAAATTCATGGTACATGATTACGGAAAGGAATGGTTGTATATAATTATAAAACACATATTAAAAAACAAAATAGCGTTTATTAAATTTGTACATTATATAAAAAAAGCGTTTATTACGTATGAGTAGTTTGTTCAGTTGATGAATGCGAGGGGTACAGCTACCAAATCTGAAACGAAAAAAAATATAGTTGTTAGTTATCACAAATTATATTCTAATTTAAAGTATGTATAAACTTAAGACCTGATCTAAAAATCGGAAAAGGAATCTTGTATAGAAATGAAAATATTATGATGCATAATTTGAAAGCTCCTAAGGGTGCACCTTAAATTTCGAATTTTGGAGTCCATTATCCAATAGTGAACCCTCTAATGCATATATTGACCCTTAACGAAACAAAATTATTTGTAGCTGTTATACTATATATCGTAAATGTATACATTTATTTCAGTATTACTAGTGCTTTAATAAAATTCATGCAACTGCAGTTATATGTAAGCTTATCATCGAGTGTGTCATGACACCGGTTATTTTACGTGGGCCCTCCCCATTCTTTGCTGTAGAATGACGCAGCAATGTGAATATTAGATATTTTGTGAGCTTACTAAAGAAGCAGTTTAAATAAACGGGAAGACGGCAAAAGTGTGGTTAGGTGAGGGTATAGGCAAGGTTTTCCTACTGGTAAAACTAACGGTGCTTTGGAACAAAAACTATATTTAGTTGTGGTTTGAACTGAATGAGATCCATACGTTTTTGGGAGTGAGTATTGCCTACTCTTAAACACCCGGTTCTCTGCAACGAGGAGTTTTTCATTCATAAAACAAAGCTCTTTTCTCTTGAATGTTTACATACTACTAAACAAGAGACAGCTAATAAGCGAGCGAACAACATCCTAAATGATTGCGTGAGGGCAAGTTCTGTGACCCCTGTGCGTGACTAACTCTTTAATACATAACCGTTTGGTAAGATAGGTTACATAATTATACATCTAGAATTCACCTAACTGTAATAAGCCTCATGTTATGTTCTAGCATTTATTTAGGTTTAAGAACATAATAGGATCCGTTAATGGAACCAAAAGTTCCTATGGAAAAATATATTTTGCTTTTTAATGATTTACAGAAAAGTCCAGTCGTAAAATTTTCATGATTTAGGAACCAAATTTTAATTTCATCTTCCAAACATCGCATAATTTGGGAACAGAGTATCTTAGATTGCAAATGTAAAAATATATTGTGGTCATCTCTTTAGTGCGGTGGTAGCGCTGCTCCTTGCTAAGGGGAAGACCCGGGTTCTATTCCCGGTACCGGCGTGAAGATCTTCTCCCGCCGGGAGACCTGGTCCGGGATGCACTAAGCCTCGTTAGGTACCTGAAGGGCCAATTGAGGAACTGCTTGATTGAATAGTAGTGGCCCCTGGTTGCGAAGGCCGGGTGCTGACCACGTCCCATCCTGCAGTATTGCACCCCACTCATGACACTTATGGGCAGAGGTGAGGGACGCAGCCACCGGGCGGTAGGCCTTGCCCGCAATTAAAAGTAGATATTTCTTAATATTTGTGCCTTTTTAGTGTTAAAAATTTCTAAAGGGCTGCAACCTCCATTTTCTTTTCTAGCAGTTATTGACTTAGGAATTCTTGCTGAAATTTTCAAATTGGTTGGTGAAACTTTGCACCACAAGGAAACAATTTAAGTAAAGCAAACACTGGAGAAAAATGCAAGAGAAAGCCAATTGCTTTTAAGCGTAGAGATATGTATTCAGACCTCGGAACTACACTCTTTTGTCATGGAACACTAATAAATCTGCACCATTATACATTTCCCTCTTAAAATTTATCACGACACATCTGTCTTTCAGAATATTCTCAGGCTGCCCACCTTAAATCAGTGTTTTATATTTTAGCTTAACGTATGAAGCTGAATTTTTATATTAATACTTACACGTACGTAGACCAAAAGTAAAAGACGAAATTAATAACTGCTCTTTTCCTCTCTGACTTCAATTAAAAACTAATTTTAACACATTGATTTGTTTAAAGCAGAAACAAGATAGTGTTTTAAGTGCTTTTCCATGCTTGCTTTTAATTCAGCGCAACGGATGACCTGGATTCTGCAAGTTAAAATGGTATAATGGTGTTACATTCGCAGTTATTTCATTACAAATGGGTGGTCATGCTGTTAAAATTAACGTCAATTCAACGTGTAACATTTAACACAATTATTGTAATTACTTGTATCAATATTTATAGATCACTACTGGGTAATGAACTGTAGATATTCTAACAACGCTTATGAATCGCAAATCAGAAACAATTGATATCAATATGAAGCAATGTATGTTTGTGTTTAACAATAAAGCCAAATAACGCGTTTTGTTGTAATATTTTTTGATGACCTGCATGGATTACGGCGGAATTGTCTAATGGCAAATTAACCATATTGCAAATAAAATGATTTTATAGCTTGCTAGGTGAGTCATTTTAAATGTACTTAGTATGTGTACAGAAAAAATATCCCAAAAATAATTTGATGGATTTAAAAATGTTGATGTAACAGAGGCATATCAGAACAGAAAACTGATTGGCAGAAGCGCTAGTAATGCGTTTACGTGATGTTACACTACACAATTACAAAATTAGAATATACATATATTAACCTTGTTAGACATTCTCCATATGTATATTATTTCTCCAAGTCTCCTGATAAGGGTGACGTTTTAAATTTATCTGCTTCTTTCTGAAACATTTTTAGTGGATGCATTAAAAGAAAATCTCGCTGCACCTCTAGCCTGTTACATTTATCGTTGTTCGAAGCCATGGCCATTTTATTGGTTGCTTTAGGCCACGTGACTAGTTAGGACCAATGACAACCACAAAATATTTACAAAATGGCGCAGAAACAAAATATCTTTACGGTCTGGATCACATTGGCTAAAAGAGATACGTTGAATGAATTCCGTTTGTCGTACAGACCTCTTATCGTGATTTGTAGCTAGTAAAGGGCCCGCCTTTAAAGGGGTTAAAATCTAATGCGAAAGCTTGATGTGTGCCAGAGTAGCGGTATAACGCACGTCTCAAAAGACCCCAGGAAATGATACAAAATCCGCTGAAGATTCTCTTTGGTGCAATTCATGATTTACATTGTATAGGAGAGATCCGTAAAAATTGCTAAGATGTAGAATAACGGAACCTTCAAATTTTCACTTGCCATTGTTCAAAGTCATTTATATCGTTTAGAAGTTTTTAAATCTACTCCTATTTACTGCATGTATTTTAAAATTCAAAATATATTCAGTTTATTTCTTATTTTTAATAGGGAACTATATTTTGATTGAGTATTTCATATACCTGTCTATTCCGTTAAGAATTGTATGTTATTCTGAATCTTTGTGAGAAATGCATCTCAGACCAGATTTTTTTTTATACTTTTCCTACAAATTCCACTGTTAAAGCACTATTGTCGGAATTGCGACTTCTCAACTCACAAATCCTGGATTTCCGACTGGAGTGCTGGAATTGTTCAACCGAATTCCTATCCTGAAGCATGAATATGAAAGGAATTTGAGACTTGTTTCAAAGCAAAAGGAATGAAAACAAAACAGTAGCTAAGTTTAACAAACTACTAACACTATCAGCTGTTTATAAAGTCGAAGCCCGCAGTATGACTAGAATTTAAATGGAAGTATCAAAACATGCGACTGAATCTCGCCATGACCACTCGTAACGCGTGTTGGGAGAGAATTGTAGTGGGTTCGGTTGGGATCAGATACAAGAACACTAAAGTGCACATTTTACGTTAATATGATACATCATTTAGTGCTTTCCTGTATGTGGAATTTTGTGAAGACTGGTAAACTTGTTCGAGTTTTTTTTTCCTATTACTTTTACGTCACTACTACGTAGTAACAACACGACGGATTTGTTAGGAGATACTTGTAGATCGGTGTGTGACGGACAGTTACTCTTAAAGGTGCTACTACCTTGCTTCGTCACGAGTCTATAGAGGGAGCTGTGCAGGGCAACTGTACCTCTGCCTGTGTTACGGTAGATGGCAATCCAGTCTATCTATTTGCATTGTCTGTGGATAGATGGCACAGCCTTCACTTATTACCATTTAGTCTTCATTTATACCATTATTTTAGACTTAAGTAGAATTGTGTGTCGTGGTATTAAATATCCAATCAGGTTTTTACCTTTGTGGTTGAGAGAAACCACGGAAAACTCCGGTCAAGTTAATCGACCCATGGTATTTGAACCCGGGACCTCCCAAATGCGAGCCTCAAACGTTACCACCCGAGTCATCTCACTCGATTTGTTTGAATTATTTATGCGATGAACATGATTTATTGTGAGTGGGCCCAGAATCCCACTGTGGCATAAAAAGTATCCACTACCCGAAATTTGAAGGGACAATTAAGCTGTTAAATACTAATTAAGTTCGGTAGCTTACCTTGAGGTTCTCTCAGTGACCATAGCTGTGGACGGGAGCGTATCCATGTTCGTAGACAGGCCTTGCCAGCACCGGTTTAGCTACGGGAACCTCGACGGCGTGTTGAACGGCAACGGGATAAGGCTTGGGGACGGGAACAGCGTAGGGTGCTGGTACTGCTACAGGGTAGGGCTTGGCAACTGGTACGGCAACAGGCTGTGGCACTGGGACTGGCACGGGGCGGTCCACTGCTACAGGATAGGGCCTCTCAACGGGCACGGCGTAGGGTTTGGGTACAGCCACGGGGTAGGGGCGGGGTACGTGCACGGCGTATGGTGCTGGCACTGGCACTGGAACATGGCGCTCTACTGGTACTGGCACTGGGTGAGGAACTGGCACTGTGATCTGTAACACCATGTAAACCCATATCAGAAACATCGAAAATCACAGTGGTGTTGTATAGTCAAACATGCTATGAAATCACGCTATAAACCTGGTGACACAAATATCATTAGCACATAAGTTACTGTAAGTTTTTGCTAATCTACACACAAATGCATATGGACATACCTGTCGGGTGATGCTGGTGTGTACGTGTGTGCCGACATGAACAGGTTGAGGAGCATGGTGGGCTACGGGGGCGGCGACGGGAAGTGCAGGGGCGGCAGCTAGGGGATATGCAGCGGGGAAGGCACCAGCATGAGCAGGCAGCAGATTGTGCCCTGAAGACAACGCACTTCCTACAGCGTAACCTCCCAGACTTCCATGAAGGTGTGATCCATAGCCCAGGCCGTAAAGTCCTCGCTTCTCTGTCTTCTTCGGTTTGTCATCCTCGGCAGACACTTGGAGGAACACCACAGCGATCACTGCCACGTACACCTGCAAAATACGTCAGTGCGACATTTGTAACAATAAGGGAAACAAGTACAGGAAATGCTTCCGGACACAAGAATTGATTCAAATATGGACAAAGTTACTTGTGAGAACAGATTAAAGCTAAGTAGCGGAGAGAACATCTTACCTTTTGGGATTGTCATTGTTTTTGATTGTTTATTATCATTAATTTGTTAATGCTGGGGTTATAAAAGCACCACCGGTGACCAGCGCTTAACCAACTGAGCTACCGAAGCCGACACATTTTGCTATGGAAAATACTTCGTTGGAAGGGAGAGAAGATTGGGATTAAAGGCGATACCAATAACTAAAGACAAGAAACACAGGCAGCGGTGACGTAAACTACGAAGGAAATAAAAAAAATTATTTTGTTTTTTAACGACGCTGTCAATTGCCAGGATCACATCAGCGTCGCCGGTGTGCCGGAATTTTGTCCCGCAGGAGTTCTTTTACATGCCAGTAAACCTACTGACATGGAGCTGTCGTTTTTAAGCACACTTAAAAACCATCGACCTGGGCCGGGTTTGAACCCGCGACCTTGGGATCAGTAGGCCAGCGTCTAACCATCTGAGCCACCCAGACCGACGAAGGAAATCAACTTCCCATGAAGTTTCTATCTTGCAAGTTCTTGATTAGTTTTTCATTCATGTACGTTCATTGTAACCTGAGTTCAAGAAATAATTTTGACGTGTTCTGTCTTGTTAAATCTTACCATAAACTATTCTTTCTTAAACGCTAGCTATATACCATTTTAAGTCATGTTATATTCAAAACAAGGAACTCTGGTTATCGGGCTTCTTTCCTTAGATAGAAGCCTCCAGTTAAACGCTTTAATTTTGCTTCATAAAAATTCTGTTCTATCATAGTTTGCTACCAACAATAAAAACAAAATTGAAGTGCAACCAAAATGGTTCATACGTGCCATGTTGCTATCTTTGTTAATTTGGTCCTCTTTTCAAGCACGTAAGAGAAAACGCATCACGCCAGTGTTACCCTTGGGAATGGCTTCTGCAGATACGCGCCTGTCATTAGAACACCGACAGTTTAACCTGGAAAAAATATTCCCTGGAGCTTACGTTATATCGCTACGTGACACTATCACAGTTCTGTCATTACTGGTTCCTCTTTCCTAGATGTGAATTTATTTCAGAGGTTTGAAGAGCTTATCCAATTTGTGTAAAACGCTACGTATGAGTATTTTAACTGTGCCAGCGGTATGCCAATTATTCTTTTGATTTTATTTCACGGAAATGATTCTGAGAACTTTACTGGTTTAAAATCCGATCCAACTGTGATTAAAGTGGCGCCCAACACGGGGATATTTATCGGTCTGTATATTTGCGAGTCTAGACGAGTGGTATTAATTGAGGGACACAGGGTTTAACCCAGCCCCCTGCTTTGTTCTTTAGTTTGTTTAATCTCCAAGGAGTTCAGCACTGTGTCGCCGTAAAATCTGACTACCCGATAAGGCGATATTTAGAACAGAACATTTTCAAATTTATATCAAGCCGGAAAACATCCTCTTTGAACCTGTGGATAAAGGAGAAATTCTAATCTTAATTATATCGTAAATTTCCATAGCTAAATTAGAATTATTACCCGACAGGCAATGTCCAATAGTATCAAAGGTGGACGTGTCAATTTGTAGAGAAGAGAACTGTAAAAAATACTAAAAATTCGGAAACATTTATCCATATTAGGATACAATAAGTGAAGCAATGACATTATGAATTCCCAAGTGTAACAAATCGTTGCGGAAAAAATGGTAAATTTTAAAGGCGGGGTTGAAGAGAGTTTATGGCTCATTTATGGCCCAGTATGAGCTGATGCATATTATTATTTCTTGGTCAAGACGATACAGTCGTCAGAGTAATTAAAATGGAAGCTTCTCCTGCAGTAAAGTAAATGAAAGGGAAGATAAAGTTCTTGAACAGAAGCCTAGCATCAAACTTTTCTTGTTTAATCCTTCCTTTGAACACAGCTTCTCGTTGTGCTGGAAATGTAATGTTCCTTTAAGCGGCAGGCAGTGTGTGAGCGAGGAGGCGGTTTCTAAATGTTGCGGCGGTGTGCATGCATGGATGTGCAACTTAAAGGAACAGAATAAGACGAGCAGAAAATCGATGAAAGCTACAGAATTCAGTAAAAGAACTACTCAGACGAATGCACCCGAATATCCGCTTTGGTTGAACAAGTGAAAATCTTGTCAAAACAATGGAAGAATATGGAATGAGAACCAGAACAAACCTTACAAGATATTCCTTCGAGCCTTAAGGGCACATCGCAGTTTAACACTGATCTACACATTAAAAATATGACGTTAATTGTAATGTAAACATCACGTAAACCATTACAACTATAATAATAATTTTTGCACTACACATTATGCAGTGCATGGGGTAAATATATGTGAAAGGTCCAAAGCAAGGTATGACGTCCATGTAAATTAACACACAGAACAAATAATTGCTGTTTACTTAGCACTTATTTGAAGATTTTAATCAGTTTAAACTCATAGCGAACCAAAAGAACAGTTTAAGAATATGAGTGGATTACTTTTGAAAATTCTAATATCATACTAGAAATTAATGTTTATATATGTTTAAAGAATTAGCTCGATTTTGGTAATGCATACACCAGCTCCGAAAATTTGAGCTTCCTGGATGCAACAACTTCGGAGCAAATGCTAATGGCAGATAGAAAATAATAAGTGATGGGAAAATGCAGAAAACTAAGAAACCTTGGCTGCACCTTGGCGAGTGGTTAGACCAGTCGTCTCTAACCAAAGCGGTCCGGGTTCGATCCCAGGCGAGCGCATGTTGGATTTGTGGTGGACAAAGCGGCGCAGGGGCGGGTTTCCTCCGGGTTCTCCAGTTTCTACCGCCATCTCATGTCTATGTTGATTCCATTTATCTTCAGTGTCACCGGCTGTGGTGACAACTAATGCAATTTTGACAACTATAAGATATACAACCCATATATTGTACATCAATGAATGCGGGAAAAAATGGAGATTTCAGTAGTGAAAAAATGTTTTTGGCCTCAAACTATGATGCGTGTTTTAGCTTCTAGGGTTTTATAGATTGTATGTTTTGTTCTCTCTTAATATCTAAATAGAATGTTACTTTTGCAGACATAAGTGCACCTACGTGCACTGAAATCTAGAGGATTTATCGGCTCAGTTGATAGTCTGTGTACTACTGTGTAATTGCAGTTCAATTGCGTATTTCTTAATTCGTATTGCGTAATGCGTATTTATGGTGAAATATCAGTATAGCATTTTTGAGTAGAATGCAATAGCCACCTTCTTCACCTGTTATGTATGTGTTAGATGTTTAAATTATTCAATGAGAGCAAAAGAAAGGTGTTTGAGAAACAGTGCAATGTTATTTACATAATTGGTTTTGTTTTGGCTGTAAACGTTAAACACGTCCAAACTGGTACATGCTTTTACCTACTAAGTAATAGTCGGAAAGCTAATACATGCAAATCAGTAAATTGAATTGCTACGGAGTGCCTTTCTGTCTGGCAAAATACTAATTAAAGTTTCCACCTGTTAGGAGCTCTCACTGAGAGACTATATAATTACTCCTGCACATGCACAAAGCTGTGCTTGTCTGGCATTAATAACGTTTCAGAAATGCTGCTTCTTCAGACAATAAAGAGTAATAAGTTAAACTATTGCACGAGTTTTGGCTACGCTTTGCCGTGGCTTTTAAAAATACCTCGTTTACACTTCACGGCTTAGGGCCCTCAATTCTCCGGCTATGCTTAGCAGCTTAGGACCCTGAATAGATTTTGTTGTCATACTATGATACAACCGTTAAATTTCAAGCTGTATTGCATCTAATTTATATTTATTGCTCTAAATATGTGTGCAGTGTTCACTTATTTTAATGTTTACTTGGTTTTTTAGTATTGAAAATATGTGAATCGTGTACTTTGACAATTGCAGGACTAATAAAAGGAATTGGAACATTAAGCTGTAAAACGAAGTGACAATGGAACTAGTTTATATTAAGCAGAGGGGGGGGGGGATCCTACTGAATTTGAAAACGGTGATATAATTATTCTTCCTGTTTCACAATTTTTAAGAACCAACATAGCTGCTGCATGGGAGTAGGTTACCGCCAGCCATTGAACTTAAGGAAGCAATACGAACAATTTTTTTTCCCGATTTTTATGTTTGAATTTCACTTCTAAAGTGGTCCGTGAACAAGAAACCATTGGCATGTAATAAATGGTGTCATCTTTCACATGTATGTTGCTGGATTTACTTAATAAATCGTAGATTTTACATAAAATTGCTTTTTTCAAAGCATTTTTCGCATTCAAAATGCTCCACGCGTCCCAATTTCAGATCCTGAACTTTGTGTAAATGTTAACAGCAATATTGTGCATAAAAATTTCTATGAGCATAAAAATCTGTGCATTACTTAAACAAAATAATTTGTGTGAAAGCATAAAATTAGAATATTGTCCATAGAAACTGAAACTGTTTCATGTCTAGGCCCTTTAAAACATCTACGTTAAATGACCAATGAAACTGAGGCAACAAGAGATCGTGCTTCTGTTGTTTCCCATAGTTAGGGAAAAATAACCGTCTAAACTTTTTTTTTTCTATACTGTAAGAAGATACAAGAATTGTTCTACGTATTAGTGAAGTCTAGAAAAGACATTCTTTATACAAGGAAAGCATTAATAATTGAAGACTGTGTTATTGAAGCTATTTCTTCTAATAGGATTGTAAAGGAGTGTGTGTAAAAGGCGTGTGTGAGTCGAAAATATATATCAAATACATCGTTCTATAGTAAGAAAGACACATTGGATTGTTATTTGAGTATTTGCTATTCCTCTGCAACCACACGACCCCAGCTGACTAGCTGAACGGCGAGTTTAAGGCGAGATTGCGATCACCAAGCCTTTGAAATTTCAAATACCCAGCTTCGATCACCACATATCTGGGACTTCCGAAGGTGTGGCCAAACCGAGTTAAGACAGCTACGTATTTGGCTCCATCACCCGGGACATTGGCTCCCATACTGTCTTACCAGTTTCGAGAACCTCAAAACTTCTGTTTATATACCCAAAATGTGTGTATTAAAAGCTTTCACAAAAAATATTTAAATATTTTGGCGCGAAGGACCTTTTAAATATAACTGAATTTATCTTAGAAAACTTTTAAAATAATTAAAACGGTGGATCAGAAGAACTAGAAATTCGATGCTCATTTTAATTTTGACCACCCAATTGAACTCGGAAAATGTGGTGCGGATTGGATAAGAAGATAAGGAATTTCCAAAACTCGGTAGGAAACCTTAAAATAGTGAGTGTTAGCTCAAGCTTCGGGGAACATTGGACGAGAGTAACAGTGAATTCTGAGAGCAGTGACAATATACGTGAAAGCACAGGAATGTTATGTTTACTAAGTACTATGAAAACATCTCCAAGAGTGGTCCATTAGAGTGGTCGTTTAGAGTAAACGTTTTCCGAGTATAAACGCCTGCTTCTGTTTAAAGTCGTGGATATGGCCAAATCAAAGCAACAAACACTCGACGCTCCTCTGCTTTAGCGTAATGGATTCACTAACGCACCAGTTGTTGGTTTGTAGAACTAAAAGCAATAAATAGCAATGGTTAATGATAAAGCCAAATCAGAATCATGCTTTTGGAAGTAGGTAGCTAATCCAACACCGTGTCAAGTTTCATTTTAAACAACTTTTACACAAATGCTAAAATACTTAAGTGAAATGGTTGTGTTAGTGCTTTATTATAGGGCAAATAACATAGTGTTGATGGATTCTAAGCTGAAAACATGGTTTAATTTTCAAATTACTGTTTGAGGACCAAAGAAAAATTATCATTTGCTAAAACCAAAATAAAATCCAGCTAGATGACATTGAAATTGTTGGTCTCATGGTAGGTGCAGCCTTTTTGTAAACTTTTGGAAGGAATTTTAACTTCCAGCTACCAACATACGAAAACTTGAGGTTCTGCAAACACTAGATCTCGTTTTTTTTGGACCTTAAAATTTTAGTTCTGTGATCTATATTTAAAAGTTTGAACTGGGTAAAACCATATTATTATTAGTGTCACTATATCTATCTTTAAATTACTATGGAACCGAACCTTAGTACTCATCCAATAGCCAGTAATATTGTTATTAATGAGTTGTACTTGTTACTTTGTCAAATTTGGCAATCCACGAGTGTGTAAAATACTCGATTTGTTTCAATAAATGTATAGAAATTAGAATAGTTTATGTAAACTTCTCCACAAAACAAAAAACTGAACACCCAAAAAGATATGGTCCACACGAAGTATGTTTATTAGACTGTGGTTTGATGTGTCGAACCCGCAGCAATACTTACGAGAGCCCTCATGATGGTAAGGCGAAGTACCCTAGAAGTAATCAGCTACAAACAAGCTAAGACACTGAACTGTGAAGGGTGATGTCAAAGGAACGGTTTTATACCCTGGTCTTGTCCCCTACTCCATCAAGTGGATCACTTTCACCGTGCGTGCGATATGGTAACATTGACCGTCGAGGCTCCTTGGCTCACCACTGCGGAATTTGGCACCTGTTGCTGCTGCTGCTTATTCAATTCATAAAAACTCTACTTTCCTTTTCTCAATATAAGCCAAATAATCTTCTTGGAAAATAAATTATGCCCCTTCACTCGAGAAAAAGTAACGATATACGGTCCAGTAAATATATTTAGATGAAACAAGTAGGTTTGTATGGTGCATAACAAGTGACAGAAGAAAGTCTGTTTCAATGTGCTCCTTGGGAACCATTCAACGCCACTTTAAGAAGAATCACTTCAAGGCACAAGCTTCTTTCATGTAAAGCTAGATTTCATAATTTTTGGTAAAATGCACTAACACACACACACAAAATCAATAATTCAAATTTTAAGCAACCATTATAGTTATTTCTTTTGTTTGACCAGAGTAGTTTGATGCATAATAAAATTAGGGGTATTAATCAGATTAACTTTATTAGGTACTCTTGTCCCAAGCATTCCTACTCAAGTACCAAAGATAAAACATGTTCCAATGCCTTTGATTTGTTTTAACTGCTGCTGGTGACCTCCCCAATATAAAGAATTAATATTTAATAAAGTGATATGTCTTAAGCTTACAGCTTTCAAACGTCTTCTGGAGTTGCTGGAAGCTAATGAAGATGTATTACGACGATAAAAACAGTTTTACTGCAACAAGTAGCAACAGACATTACTCGTAATAACTTTATTATAAAATATATTACCTGATTAAATACTTCAGAATCGAATACGACATGAAATTCCATTTACTTTTTAAATCAATCTCATATATATTCTAGCAACACTCATAACTACCAAAAGAGTCAAGTTAAATTCTCAGAATTTCTAAATCAAACCTCAGATATATTTCAGTTGAACATCTTTGAGACGCTGTGGGTATTTAAAACACCTTCTTAGTGCAGTTATAATTTAGCCTTTCTCTAAAATATTCTCCAGAAAAATTTTTATATGCAGATACTGTTTGTCCAGAAGACCAGTTTGATAGAATTTTTAACAATCGTATGTTCTTGCAAGTTTGGTAGTATAATAATGCAATTAGTATTTATAAAGTTGTGATAATGACATCATTCAGACTACTAAATACTTTATATACTAAATTAGTTTATAAATCATAGCACAAGCCTTCAACCATTTAGTACCTTTAACTTCTTAGTTTATTATCTCTTCCTTGTATAGCTATCGGCACATCTCGATTCTGCGTTACTGTTTAAAACACAAATGTGAATGTTTGTGTGGTATGCAATGTCTTACCTTCATACTGTTTTCTTCATTCACTTTTCTTTTATGACAGACAACTGCGTGCCTTTGTATACTCTTTTACAAATAGCTTATACTATTTTCTATATAATTTAAATAAAAATACAATGTATTACATTCACACGTTTTCACTACAGTGCTTTTGCATACGGTCTTCCTAGTATTTTTATATATTTTATATATTTTTTGTTGTTCATAGCATCCTAAGAGTTTTAATTAACTCTAAGTGTATTAAGTAATATTATTTAAATGTCAACAAAGAAACACAAGTGATTGCGCAAGTGCAACCCTAGCCTAACAGTTGTAAGAATAAATCGTTAAACCACGGGACACGCCGGCTATTTCGGATAGTTTCATGTAGTTGAGAAATAACAAAAACTTACGTAAATTGTGGGGTTTATTAAAATGCACGGTTTGTATCACAGCTCTTTTTACAGCAACAGCCGTTTACAAAATATGTATTTTTTCAGGTTGAATCGCGGTGTTCTGTTCAGAAACATGTTTCAAAAACGTGTGTTTATTGTTCATTTGCACGCCGGCGCTTTAAACTTCGCTTGCAATGCAAGCAGTCATGTACTTCTGCATCATACATGCAACCAAACCTCTATGGCAGTTTGAAGACAAAAGGTCAATCAAAGTGTATAAAGGAATAACCGTTTACGGGGATAGTATCTTGTATATACGGGCACGAGATGTATTTAATAAATTACAGTGCACGATCCGTGGTTGTTTATACACAGTTTTGCAGCACTGTTTTGTTTGAAATAAGATAAACATTTCGTTTTTACCTGAACATACGGTGGAATATCGGAAGTGTTTCGAGACACTAGGCAAAAGCTAAAGCCATTTCAGTTGTTTTTATCCGCTGTGACTTAAAACGGATATGAGATAGAATATAATTTTGAATTGCTATTTGTCATTTCACTTAGAATCATGTCATACTGACGCGTCTTTGAGTTTTTGGTCCTCTGCCCCTCCAATTTTTCCATTAAAACTTGTTCTCACACGCCCTTCCTGCAAATATTTGTTTCTGGATTGTTACTAACAAATGAGGAGTTACCCTTTAAAGCATTTACGTCCAGTAGTCCAGATTATTCTCTATTATGCCCTGAAGTATACAGTTTTAGTACATCCGCTTTAAGACAGCATACGTAATATTGTTCAGTACAATCCATACTATGTCAATATTTACTGCTGCCATGCCAAATTATATTTTGCTACGTCATCCTCTATGGAGAGCTGCAGTTCAGCTGTAATATTAAACTAAAGCTTGTGGACTGTTTGGTGTATACCACTTATTCAGGCATAGGTTCGTCTTTGTCATCCTCTGGAAATTAGGTACATAGGCTTAACATAGAGCCATGAAACCTGTTCTACTCTATGTTGATCAGTCGGTACATAAAATATTGAGAATTTTAGGGCATTAAATTTAAAGTCCTTAGGAATAACTACTGTTTGTGATTTTGCACTGACTTAAGACAATTAGCATTCAATAAATATAGGACACCCATTATCCGATATTTGTAATTCATAATTACATTATTGTAATTACTATTTAACTTACATATATGACAAAAATATTTAATACGTAAGAAATTATTGCATTGCAGCAAATTTTAATCACCGATGGCGAATTTCAAAATTCTACTTTTGGAGTACTCGTTTATTGACCATGCAAAATCATCAGCAGGGATTCTCTACCACCATCAGGGCCCAAATGACCTCGTTGTCGGCGGGCCGTTAAACCCCACACACTCACTCACTCTGCCACCATCAAGCTGATCTACTCCGCCTTATTTGCCTTCTGTTTGTTGAACAGCTAATAGTTTTGGTTAAGGACAGGAATACATTTTATTATAAAAAGCAAAAGCTATAAAAGCATTGAGTCCAAAAGGTCCTTCTAGTAAGACCTTAATCTGGAGGTTGCACAGAACGAAGGCCTAGTGGTAGCTAATTCACCTGATGTAGTAAAAATTGTTTTTGATTGCCTACTTTAAAAAAATATTGATATCAATAACGTAGATTGGAGACGCCGTATGGTTAATGGGTACGGTTCTTATTATGGAAATAGTGGAAGAAAACTGGTTGGCAAAATAAAAGAAGGTTTGCTGCCTTCCTTGTTCAGAAAGGTAGAGGAACCAGAAAAGTGTCAATGAAGAGGACTTCAAATCTCGAAATCACGAAATACTCGGCTTATGAATGGAATAGTTCAAAATAATACTCGAGTGTTATAGAAGATTAAATGCGCTTAATGTAAAACATTCACTTATTTTCTTTAATTGTGCAGAAGTGATACTAACAATTGTAAGACCTTAATCTCCCCAGAAACATAATTTTATTTGGAAACCAGTACTCTAAATGTGCCAGCATTAAAGCCAGCATGAAAGCAAATGTAGTTGAAGTGTCACCAGACTTGAAAGTGCTACGTCATAAATAACAAACCACCCCATCCCTCGTATAATCTGTAGCAGCTGATGTTTAACGGAGAGATACCCAATTTTATTAAACAAATTATTGATTTTCTGGAAATCTTATTCAATAGAACAAGAAAAGGCTACACCGTTCAACTCTGCGTAAACGAATTAATTTAGAAACATGCATTCATTGAAAGTTTCGTTGCTGAGCAGTGCCATTATTTTAAGCAGCATGAACATACAGTACTTTTGGAGGGCTGAGAATGCATGATTTTGTTACATAAAACTGTGTGTTGCTAGGTTTGGAAACTTCCATTACAAATCCTTTGTTACGTGTACCAAATACCATTCTATATTTGCTCAACTGAAACTCTGCGTTTAGTAAGCCATATACTGTTTCCCTTAACCTTGATTTCTTTTCCTCTCGCCCAATGCAGACTCAGTCCTTTTACTGCTTATCAAATTGGTTCCATCAGTGGCAAAATTTATTCTGTTTTACAAATGTCGAGAGAGTTGAGGTTCCACAAAAATCTGATGATGGAGAGGTGGCAAAGAAAGTGGGTTGTTGAGCGAGAGAGAGAGAAAAGCTTGAGTCATGTGATGCAATATCCGTCCTGCATAAGGTCGAAAGTGGATTGATCGTGTTTGGGCAGGATGCGAGTTAAACCATAAACCTTGTATTACCTTGATGTAAACACGGTCAAGGCCACTTATACATGTGCTTGGAACATAACACTGATATTTCATTATTTTGATCAACATTTTTCCCAGTAAATCGACGTTTTCCCCTTTATTTGTTGAGTTACGTTTGCTCTCTAAACATTTTAAAACCAAAGTATACTTCGTTTATAGTTGAGAGAGAACCAGCATACTGCTGAAAACATCAATGCAGGAGAGAATAAAACTACCCCCAGTGCAACAGTCAATGAAGGGCCAAGGGATCGAACCCAGGTCACCGCGCCAGAAGTAGCTACCCTACTACTGCGGTACGGAGGCGAAGGATATCAATTAATGCAGATACATTCTTAAGATGATAGTCAAAGAGCCAAATCTTCTTTATTTTATAAAATCTGAAAGTTTCTCAGCCCATGTCCCCAACACAGGTAATATGGGATGGGCTGCTATGAATCCAT
Source organism: Tenodera sinensis (assembly GCA_030765045.1). Classification (NCBI taxonomy): domain Eukaryota; kingdom Metazoa; phylum Arthropoda; class Insecta; order Mantodea; family Mantidae; genus Tenodera; species Tenodera sinensis. The sequence goes on from CM060973.1 coordinate 31,079,161, forward strand.
CGTGGCTTTGGCAGGAGACAGGTAGCAAAGGTGTATAGAACAGCAACTTAAAATCGTATAAAGCCTAATTTACTTATATTTTATTCGGGATATTATTAGAAATCACGTAATTTATTGCCCGACACTTAGTATCCTGGCAACTCCTCGCCGGGCACCCTTAAATTTTAATAGGGTGGCCCTTAGCTTATGCGTAAATTTATTTTTTCTCTAATTTTTATAACGGCACACCATAAATCTGTTATATTACACCTGAAAACCTATGCCAAGTCTGGTGAAGATTAATTAATTTTAACTCGTGCCTCAACCTAGATAAAGTTGGGCGCTTTCCATAGAAATAAAAATATTCTCGGACAACTTTGTGTTATTTTGTAATATATTTTATGTACATTTTTTGACACAAGTGATACTTGATCTTGATATTTTTATAAATAGGATGTATCAAACATAAAGCAATTTTAACTTGGATGTTTTCTCACAACTTGTAATACTCCCGTTGACGTTGTACATTGACTACTTTTAAAGATACAACAATATCATATTTGTGCAAATAAGATTAATTATTTTCCCGGTGCTGGGGATCTAAGGAGAGGAAATGTGTGTAAATGTTGAATATCTTAAAGAAGTTAAGACTCTTTGCGAATTTGTGTTGACTGAAGTACTATTCGTTTCACATTATCATAATAAACTGGACTTCTCTGACATTTGAGACTCTTGATATTCTTTATCCTTCGCTTCAGTGGGAACTTTCCTGTCAAAAAACGTTAGTGCAGCATTCTAAGGTGATAATACCAATTATGGGAACGTAACTTTTTTCAAGTTACTTGAGAAATCATGTGATCTATATTTTTACAAGACTGTAGATCCTATATTATCAACTTCGAGTCTTGGTTTGTAATCTAGGAGCAAAACCAGGCCATAGTATAAACACAATACACATACTGCACGTATACCTGACAGTTCCTCTTCATTGACTATAAGTGGAATGCAGAATAAGAGTGTTTTAAGGCTGTAGATTGCCTTCGACATCCAACGTGCATGATATATTGCTCCTGGAGCTCTGAAAGATATTCCACGAGGCAGAACATTACCTAGAAATATCTTGACAAGTTCTAAAAATTCTCTGTAATCTTTTCTGACTTGTTGGCTACGCAAAACCTCCTTAGCAAATGAAAGAATGTCTTCTGATGAATCTTTCAACTGTTCACTCACTTGCACGTTTAACACACGCACACGCACACCCACACCCACACCCACACCCACACCCACACCCACACACCCACACACCCACACACCCACACACACACAGACACACAAGAACAACGATGTTCCATTTCCATTTCAGGAAAGTTTTAAGCTTTTCCTAAACTGACACAAATAACAATGAATATCTCCGAAATGGTTCACTCTGCCAAAAAAATGTATTTCGACATAAATCCTGTTTTAGGGAGATCTACATTTTTGTATAGTAAGGTTTTGTCTATCTCTTACGGTTTACAAATTATTTAAGTCATCCAGAGTAAACAGGACTATACAGGCTATAGCCAGAAAATTCAAAATATACATTTCATTTGTCATACAAATATCTTAAACATATGGCATTTTAATCAAAATCGTTGGAGCCATTTTCAAGGTCACCACAATTTTCGAAAAAAATTCCATGTAAAGGGTAGTTTAGGATGGAGCTATTTTCTTCGAAGTCTTCGTGTCGTATCCTTGAAATATATTAAACTTAAATACCAACTTTACTTTTTAACCGACTTTTCGTTTTTGAGCTATGCTGTCCACAGTCTGACACGCACGCACGCACGCACGCGCGCGCGCGCATGCACACACACACACTCACACACTCACACACCTTTTTTCTTAAAAATGTTTCTTTTTGTTTCAGGTAGACTCGAAACATATTTCCGGTGAAATCTGGACATCGAATTTTTGGGTGGAATACAATAGGCACTTCCTCTATTTACGTAGTAGAGAAAGTAATGAAGATACCTGTGTGACAAAAATATAAATACAGCAAACATATAAGGCAAAAGTCAAAATTAAAACGAAGTTATGAAATGGTTCAAAAGGAATAAAATTTCGATACCTTAACATTTTAAATTATTGGATTTATGTTTATCATTTCTTCACGTGTCAAAAAGCTGCTGGAGTATTCCTTCAATTTTTTCGAGTGATTAATTATTTCGAAACCCGTGTGATGTCACATAGTTACTACTGAAGCTATGTCAGATGCGTTACTTTTTGTTAGTAATGCTTCCCTTCCACTCTGTATAGGAATATAGCAGGCCGTAAGTTACACTCGAGAGCTGGTCGCTATGTGATGGTTTTAAAATCCCATTCTCTTTGTATGGTACAGAAAAAAATAATACAAAAAAGAACGCAACATTGGAATTATTAGTTACAACTAAGAAAATGAAAACTCAAGGTGAGAAAAACTAAATGAGCAAGAATACGGAGCAGACATGTTCTTACGATATGTCGAATATGAAAAGTGATATTTCATTTTGATAACGATTTCTCAAAACATTGATATTTCATACTTCAGGGGATCGATACTCGAAAACTATAACAGAAATTGATATAACATTTTTAGGTTTTATTTATTTGTTTCTTGAATCCCTTGAACTAATCTTTTACTAGGGTTATATTATGAAGAAGAAAATCAAATGCTTACAAATGTAATGTTATGCACATTACATTCCTACGTATAAAGCTATTAAAACATTATCAATGTTTAATTCATTTCTAATATCTTAATTTCTAAATTGGTTTTCTCTTGTACATCCCTTGACAGATCTTAGGAGAGCATTTCTGCTGCTTGTATTTTATTTAAATTTTTATTTCTTAAGTCCAGGTTTTGCTACCGTACAGCAAGCCAGCAAGTGCCACGATAGAATAGAATTTTAATTCTCCTTATTTAACGTTTTAATGTTCTTATAATTATGCCATTTATTGCTGGAAGCTTACTAACTTCAAATTTCTGTTCTATGTATCCCAAGAAAGCATCTTTAGTAAAGGGGCCCTGTGTGTGTGTGTCAGTCTGTGGACAGCATAACCCAAAAACGGGGTCGGTTAGAAACCAAAGGCGGTATTTAAGTTTAACACCCTTCAAGGATGTGACACGAAGATTTTGAAGAAAATTGCTCCACCCTAGACTACTCCTTACATTGAAAATGTTTTTAAAATGTTGATTTATTTTCGAAAATGGCTAAGGATTTTGATTGAACTGCCATATGTTAAGATATTTTTATGACAAATGAAATGTGTATTATGCATTTTCTAGGTAATGCCTCTATAGCCCTGTTTACTCTGACTTTTGCATAACTGGCAAACCGTAAGAAATAAACTAAATCTTACTGTATAAAATGTAGATTTCGCTAAAACACACAATTTATGTCCAAATAATTTTTTTTTAGAGTGAACCATTTTCTAAATATTCTTTGTTATTTGTGAGATTTTTGGAAAACAAACTTTCGCCAATGGAACTGAAAAATCCAATGCCACAGCCGGGATTGCGTTTTTCAGTTCCAATTCTACCTCTTAAACATTGCTCACACACGACTTGTGTGTTTAAAAACACCAACAGTAAGTTTGTTGGCATAAATAATGGAACATCGTTATTCATTTTTTTGTTAATCATGCAAAGAGAACGGAATTTGAAAGCTTTAAAAGATTGGACTATCGCTCAAAGCCTACTATATTCTAATATTTCCCTTGTACCTACAAGGACATAAGCAATAAGATAATTTGTACAAATGTTTATCTCAACTAACATGAAGAAGATATAGGAATAAGAGTTTGTAAGAATGGTTAGTACAAGAGTAGAGAAAGTCATGTGAGTGCAACACATCAGATTTTTATTGCTCTACTTGCAGTTGAAGTATCATATACCTCTTTTGCGTGGAATTCGGTCAATATAATTTAATTATACAAAGCTAAATACACAAATATTTCAACTGTAAACACACCAAACTTGAATTTATTATAATGATTAATTGCTGCTATATTTAAATTTTAAGTATTGTTGTAACAACGTCGTAGAGGTAAAAATAACCTAAAAAATTATTTATTTATTTAAGATTATTCATAACATAAATTTTTGCTAATACGCCCTTCAATTCTTAACCCTACTGTTGCAGGTTACGAAAGTGTTTACCTCCAAACTGACATAACATTACCTAACGGTAATGGCAATGAGTTTTTCACACAGCGTTAATGTTTCTTAATTTTTAAAGAATCTGGACAGTTTGTGTATGTAAGTTGTTTTGTTTTGACATAAGTGATAACACGGCGTGTTAGCGGTACGTATAGTTGGAAGTCGCGTGGAAGTGAAGGACCTAGCATATTTTCTTGGCACTACGCACGCACGGCCTTCAGGGACTCGCCGAAAACATTGCAGTAGCGTTTCTTTTGGCAACGTGCACAAGAAACACGTGCAATTATTGGGGGTCGGTTCGTTATGTTGCCTTTGAAGTCACTTAATGAGAAGCAGAAAATTGTGCAATTACGTCCTGTGGAGTAATAGTTTTAAATGAAGCGGGATAGAGGTTGGTGTGGTGATTATTCTGTTTGGACAGAACATTTGAGTTAAAATTGCGCCCGTCTCTGCTGCAGTCATAATCCAAAGAATGGCAGAGAAAAATAGCACATTTTCTGTGTTCACCAGAGCAATTTTTGAACCTTGAATTTTAGATCTGAGTACACATTCAGTCAAAACTGCACACTTCGTTCATTGGTAACCTATTCTTCCCTTGTGTTCAATAACTTCTATGTTCGATCAGTTAAGGGATGAATAAATATCAATTGACTACCAATACATATACACCTTGGGCTGCCCTTGAACTTGGGTCCTAACCCCTCTGCAATTGAACAGTCTTCTGAAGTTCCCCGAGGTATGCTATTGTTTATTCCCAAACTATTGTGACTTTGATGGGTGTAAAGTAAAGAAGACAGATGTAGTCGAGATAAAGAAACACTTTTATTTCCGTAAACAGTAACTTTGTACACTCGTTGCAACAGCAAGAAAGTCTTTACCGATTCACCAACAGCACGGCTCCGAATTTGTAACACAAAAACTGTCCCTTCTCACACTTTACCGCTATTTATATCTCCCAGGCACTATTCTGGAAACTTCAGGAAACTTCAGTTATTATTGCGGTCAAATACAAAGCAGAAAATTCCAGAAGTCTCTATCCCTTTCTCTCTTTCGGCAAGCGCCCAACAATGCGGCCATTCTCTGCCTCTTCCCTTCGGCTCCTTTGCGGTAGTGTGATGGGCGACACTATCATTGATAACCTCCTTCAAATTTGTATTTTTCTATTAGTTTCTTCTTTTGTGATTCAAAAGATTTGATTCACTTATTTTCACTAAATGATCTTATTCTTTCTATTTCCTTAAATTCATTTTGAACTAATCCATTTATTTCAAAAATTTGTTTCCCCCTCATTTTTACTTTCTCTACTGGTAAGTAGAGGAAGTATTGTATTCCACTCAAAATATTCAATGTGGAGATTTCACCGGAAATATGTTCTGAGGCCCCCTGAATCCAAAAGAGGCATTTTTAGAAAAAGGTCCATGTGTTTGTCAGTCTTTGGACAGCATAACGCAAAAACGAAAATTCGGTTATAAACCAAAGTTAATACTCAACTTTGTCTTTCTAGGATGCGACAGGAAGATTTTGAAGAAAATTGCTCTACCTTAAACTACCCTTTACATGGAAAATGTTTCGAAAATTGTCATCTTCTCTACAAAAAATGCAGATCTTGCTAAAAACACGCAATTTATGTCCAAATAAATTTGTTGTAGAGTCAACCATATCGGAGATATTCCTTGTTACTTGTGTCACTTTCGTAAAACTTAAAATTTCATCGTTGTGCATCTTTTATGTTAACCATGCAAAGAGAACGGAACCTAAAAGCTTTAAAGGATTTGACTAACGCTCAAAGTCTACTGTATTCTCATATTCGCCTTGAACCTACAATGAAATATGCAATAAGATAATTTGTACAAATGTTTATCTCAACTAACTCGAAGATCTAGGAATAAGATTTTGTAAGAATGGTTAGTACAAGAGTAGAGAAAGTCATGTGAGTGTAACACATAAAATTGTTTCCCTTACGTTTGATCATCCTTTCCTAATAATGATCCTTTAATATTCTCCCTTGTTTCTTCTGGAACTGTGGTGCATCCTTGAAAGACATTAAACTTAAATAACAACTTCTGTTTTTAAACGACTTTTCCTTTTTTGAGTTATGCTGTTGACACTTGTGTTTACATCAAGTGCGGGTCTAAGAGTGGAGCGATTTTAGTTATCCTGCCAGTGGTTGCCCAAAATGGTTGGTATTAAATTATTGCGCAGTATTAATCTCCTCCCCAAGACGACGTGAGTGGCATTTTGGAATTACTATACCATCTATCAAGGAAAATGTGAACTATTATCGAGTTTTCAATATAAATACATATCGGCTGAGTTTTCTGCATATTTTGTTATATTATACGTTAAGAATGTGGGGGTAGCGTGTCTACCTTATGTTCGAGAGGTGTTGAGTTCGTATCTCGATTTGGATAAGGTATTTCATTTGAACATTGTGTTCCTATATAACTTACCAGGTCAAGCGTCGTTAATTTGGTCGTTAATGTTTCTATTTTCTAACAACATTGTTATTACCACGTTTTTTAATGTCCTACAAAAAGAATTGGCTCAACTTCAGTCATGTTTATGTTGGCAATAATTTTTGTTTGGTGTATCTGTATCACGTGATGTTTATATTTGTGATCCTGTAAAGCTTAACTCGCCAATACAAACTATCTATATGCACAGAAATGTGTAACCAAGTGCGAATTTGTTTTGCGATTATAAACCACCTTGATAAAGTAAGCAACAAATTTGTTTTGATTGCGTCAAGAAACAGAGCAAATCTGTATCAGCAGCATTAATATTGAAACCTAGTTACAGCCAATCGTTATTGGTAACCGTTAATGTAATTGGAAACATAACCATGTTATGTATTTTCTTTCATCACATCCACCTGGTTTGAGACTCCTTTTTCGTGGATTACCTAAAACGTAAGTTGCTGACATCTTAGACTACGTGTAAGACAGGTAAAGTGGATTAATTTGTGGAGAATAATCAGCGCAATTATCTTTGTAGTGAATGAAAGTAAATGGTGCTGGTGGGATGCATAAAACATGTTGTTTTTGTTTGTTGACCTAGACAAGCATGAAGATTACGTATGTGTGTGTATAAAGGAAGTGAGTTAATGAACATGATCGGTTTAGTGTATAAGAAATGTCTGTCGACACGCTATGCCCTATTGCTGTAAGCAGTTTGGCTTCCTTTGCATGATTCCTAACCTAGTTCTCTGCTCTCCTCTGTTCTCTTCTCTTTCTACACCGTCTCTTGTTTTCTCTTCGTTCGTACACCTTATAGTAAGTTCCAGCAGAGCAAAAGTAAACATTATCATGTGCACAAATATCTGATTTTTTTCCTTCTCTACTATTAAATAGAGGAAGCATCGTATTCTAACCAAAAATTCGATGTCGAAACTCCACCGGATATATGTTCTGGGACCCCCTAAATCCATTTCAGAAAAAGGTCCTTCTGTCTTGTGTCAGACTGGACGGCATAACTCAAATACGAAAAGTCGGTTAAAAACCAAAGTTGGTATTTAGGTTTAATGTCTTTCAAGGATGCCACACGAATATTTTGAAGAAAATTCCTCCACTTTAAACTACTCTTTACATGGAAAATTTTTCAAAATTTTTGATTTTCTTCAAAATGGCTAACGATTTTGATTAAAATGACATGTTCAAGATATTTTTATGACAAATGAAATACATATTTTGAATTTTCTGGCTATATCCTGCTCTGGATGACTTTTGAATAACTCGTAAACACTAAGAGAACGGAATCTCAAAGCTTTAAAATATTTGGCTATCGCACAAAGCCTACTATGTTCTAATATTCCCCTTGTACCTACAAGGAAATAAGCAATAAGATAATTTGTAAAAATGTTTATCTCAACTAACACGAAGAAGATATAGGAATAAGAGTTTGTAAGAATGGTTAGTACAAGAGTAGAGAAAGTCATGTGAGTGCAACACATCAGATTTTTAAAATAGTGTCTTAAAAGCAACTCTCTCATTAAGACAAGCTGTGTACTCGTATACCATTCAATTGTTTAAGAAGGATATGGATATGGCCAATAAGATAGGTTACGGCGAGAACTATAGTGACGTACTTCAGTCCAGTCGTGGCCCAATGAAGTAAAACCACAATCGATTATCGATTTTTTTCTGTCACTATTGAAATCTCCATTCTTTTCTGCATCCATCTGGCAATATGTGGGTTGTACTTACATTTTATAGGTGTTTAAATCGCATTTAAATAGCATGCTGTACATGCTACAGTCGCTATTGGGATTTTTTTTTTCATTATTTTTAGTTATTTTCTACATGTCATTTTCTCCAAAGCTATTGCACCTAGGAAAGTCACATGTTCTAAGCTGCTAAAATACCATACCAACTTTAAACTGAATGAAGTAGTTTTGCAGTATTTTACATACAATTTATAAACTAGGCAAAGAGACTATACCTTCGTGCTCCATAATCTAGGGACAATATATTAGCCTCTGGTTCGCAAGCTTGTGGGTTCAAATCTGGAGAAAGGTAATACATTTTTTTGGGTGTAAAATATTTAACATGGCTTCCTGGCGAAGGGAAGTGAAGCTATTGGCCATAGTCGTAGATTTAAGGCAGGTAAAAAAACCTCAAGCCTGATAGAGGCCCCTGAGCAAAGTTAAACGATCTTTCACACCCAACATGGAATCAGATGCTCAGAACAACAGTCAGAGCATCTATAAATAAAAATTCAATTTCATTTTTAAATAGGCTATACGAATTTAGTGGCTGTTGACATCGTCAACATCGTTATCATTACCATAATCGTTATTGTGATTATTATTATTATTATTATTATTATTATTATTATTATTATTATTATTATTATTATTATTATTATTATTATTATTATTATTATTATTATTATTATTATTATTATTATTATTATTATTATTATTATTATTATTATTATTATTATTATAATTTCTGTGTGCAAAAAAATCTTATAACGTTTTTAGAGCCAAGCGTGTAATAACTGAATTACATTACTTCAGATTTGATTTTCCCCGGAAAATGAAAGTAATTCCACTTTCTCCTATTTTTATCCTATTTCAAAATAATCTGATTGGAATTCCGGAGAGTATAAGTATATAATTAAAATGTGGTCCGTAAAATTAAAAATACTTGAACTATTCAGACTTTTCATTCATTAGCAAACTTTCTTAACGAATTTAAAGTTCGTTACACGGCATTAATGTTAACGGTAGACTAAGTTTTGTAATCCATTTATAAAGGAAAATAAGTGAGAAAAGAAGAACGCGGTGTATAGGAGCTTGAGTCAGCGTGGGAACCAGACATCGGTCAAGCTCGACTTAGCATTTGCTCATTACATGAATTCTTGTTTTTACAAGGAAAAACAAAATGTGTAACTGTACTGGTGGGTGGCTGCCTGGGCGGTTATGTGGGCGCACGAGCATACATCACCTTTAACCCCACAACAGGTGAACTGATTGTTAGGAGGATTGGGAAAATGTACCTACTGGTAATGTATGCAGTATTTAAAAAATGGTCTACACGAAAGAAACTAGCTTATGAGCGCAGAATAAGTTGTTGCCATTTGTAGTATGTGTTCTAAGCTTGTGTTTCACACCTGGATGATAACCCAGATGATAGATTTTCCATGAATTAACACTCGAATGCACAATGTTGCCATCTGACAACAAAGGCGTTTAGTCAAAAGTTGTTTTCATTTTATTGGCATTTACCAACAAAATAAAGATATTAGTAGCCATTTATCATAAGTGAGTCAATTTAAGCATGATCGTAGTTTTTTACTTTCTCTACTATGTATGGTGAAGTAGAGGAAGTATTGTGTTCCACCAAAAATTCGATGTCAAGGTTTCACTGGAAATATGTGTTTTGAGGCTACCTGTGTGTCTGTGTGTCAGTCTGTAAACAACATAAGTCAAACGAATAGTCGATTAAAAACCAAAGTTGGTATTTAAGTTGAATATCTTTCAAGGATGCGACATGAAGATTTTGAAGAAAATTGCACCAGTCTAAACTACCCTTTACATAGAAAATTTCTCAAATTTTGATTTACTTGAAAAGGCTCAACCGATTTTATTTAAATGCCATATGTTTGAGATTTTTATGACAAATGAAATGCATATCTTGAATTTTCTGGCTATAGCCCATGTAGTCGTATATACTGTGGATGACTTTTGAAAACTAGTAAACCGTAAGAGATATTACTGTAAATAATGTAGATCTTGCTAAAATACACAATTTATGTCTGAATAAATTTTTTGTAAACCATTTCGGAGATAAGGCTTGTTATTTGAGTGAGTTTTGGGGAACTTAAACTTCAGTCAAATATAACATAGTTACTCATTGAACTTGAGGAGGTGCATTAAAGGATCGCTATCAGACTTATAATTAATAAATTTGGGTATGGTTGCACGTAAATTATTTTCGAGAACAGGCAGATGAGCTACGCGTATGTTAGCTGGGGCTTTAATGAACTTGACTGTACTATTACGGACTCGTTTTGTTAAATCACATAAATCCATTATTACACACGATCCCTGTTCTTCAGAAATGTTCGAGATTGTTATATATAATTTTTCTGAAAGCCTTTACCTTGCTTTTTCCAGATTGGAGATCCACTAACTGATAATATGAGGCAAAAAGAAATCATAAAATCAAAACGACCTGCCACAACAGCCGTAGATTCCACCGCAGTATATGCTTGCCGAATCAGTCTGCAAGAACCTGCTCAGAAAGTAAACAATGGAGAGACTACGTGAGGATTGAAACCTGCACGTCAGACACGCCAGCTGTAAGCCATGACCTAGCTTTCAACAAAGTTGGTGTGCGATCGTTTACATAAATCTAAAAAGCAGACTGGTTTATTGGTCTCTTTATGGGCTTTCACCGAGCTGAGGGAATTTAGGGGCGGTGCAGCGAATACCCCATTTGAATTGATAAACATGTACGGTGTGAGGGATTTATAGTAGATTATAATCGGCACTGCTCCGGAAATAGACTACGTGATATAACATAGTGTGGATAAACATCGACTTTTATTCTAGCACCTGTATCTTAAATGTTACTAGCTATTTTCTCCAATACTTCCCCTAGTATCTGAACTGAATTTAAACTTACCGAGTACTGAAGCATTTACAACTTGGGCTGCCCTTGATCTTGGACCTTGGCCCTTCTGTAATTGGATAACCTCGAAAATTTCTCATGTACGTCTGCACTTTGATATGTGCTGTTGTTAGTTTCATTTGCTAAGGTTTGTAACATTCTTAAATTTGTTCTGCTTTGGATTTAGGTTAACAGGCCATTCCATTCTCTGTTACAGGTTGTAATTTACAGACTTCTCTCAGCTGGTTTTACTTTGTATTTTTCCTAATACATTCATTTCGCTTAAATGAGCATTTCTTTTGTTTTTGTGGTTTCAACTCTAGTTTCTGCAGCATATTGGTCTTACAACTGTTTTGTAGATCCTAGATTTGGTTTGTTTCCAGATATTTGTTTTTTGAAACGTAACTATTAATACAGTCGTGCTGTCTAATTTCTCTTTCAAAAATCAATAACTACTTATTTTTGCACCTAGATAGTTGTAATAGTTGAGCTTCTTTTATTCTCTTTATTACTTTTGTCTTTTGCAGCACTTTTTTCACCTAATGTTTCTCTTTTCCTTATAACTTTATTTTTAAACCACTGAGTACATTCTAACCTTATTCTTTAGCTCCCCTTTTGCTTTCGTTCCTAAGTTTCCTAATCATTTGCTAATGATTCCCCGGTGGTTGGGCATTGAAGTCAGGATTATTGTACTATCTTTCACAAAAGTAAATACCCAACCCCGTTGAAACCTGCGCGAATGCTCACCTAATACTCGAGCGTTCTTGAGTAGATATGAGAATTAAATCAGGCGTATGCTTTTCTTACTATTCAGAGGCATGGCAGCCATTAGCTCATCTCGCAGTTTTGAAAAACATTTCAGCAATCCTTCTACATTTTATTCCCCAGTTAAGGCATTGACGCGTTAAAAACTGTGTTACATTTTTGCTTTTGTTTCTAGATAGTCGCTTACATTTATTAAGAGGATACAAAAATTGTTTGGAACAAACAGGAGTATGGCTGTCCTTAAGTTTCCCAAGTTTGATGACACCTCGAAGTCTTTAAATCTTTATCTTCAGACAGGTTAATGTACTTGATCTGTTCATTAACTTTAACAGTTCCTTTTCGATCCAATTTTAACATCACTCATTATATACCTTATGTATTCCATCATGATTAGGGATTGAATACTTTCATGTAGTATTTAAATGTTCTACATAGAGCAACTGTAAAAAATGCAAATTAAAATACACCCATACCCATCTCTGAGTGGCGCGGTAACAACTCCAATTTAAAATCGAACCCTTATTATGAATATTAAACTCTCGACTCGCATAAAAAACCGAACAACTGGCGTGAATTAAATTCGGCCCTTGAAAGAACTCACCAACACGGATGAAACGAAATTAAGGAGAGCGGTATGGCTACCTTACACGTGCACACCTGTTGCTGTGGTCACTGCACTAAAACACAAAACTGGGGCCTCAATGGCTCAAGATATAGCTTTTCATTGGTTTGAATTTTCAAATATTTTTCTCCAAGTGGTAAATGAGTTAAGCCTTTGTGTTATTTGTACATCAGATCTCTCTGTCTGTCTCTCTCTCTCTCTCTCTCACACACACACACACACACACACACACACACACACACACACACACACACACACACACACACACACACACACACACACACACACACACAGGTACTAAGATATTGCTTATTTTTCTTAGATTTGTGGAAGCACTGTGCGTTCATATAAAATATGAACTATTTACTTAAAAATGCTAAATGTATACTTACATTATATTAACCAAAGAAAAATCTACTATCTTACAGTCTGCTGACGAAAAATGGTAATATAACACTCTAGTCGCAAGACTCCATCTCAATCTTTGCGCTTTGCACTTAGATTTTTCCTTATTTCCTTTATATATGACTTCCTAAGAGTACTATAGTACTAATAAGAAATAAAATTAAAGTAACATTACTGTTTTGTAGTTATTGTAGCTTCTATAGTACACAACATGGTCCGAAAACAAACGCATTTTACAACATTTGAAAAAAAAAATGAATGCCGGAAAGCGTTCTCCCAGTGTCATGTACCATGAATTAAAAAAATATCGCGAAAATAAAGCGATAACACAAGCCATATACAGCGAAAGACCACGAAAATTTGAACTTTTTCGCCAATTCGAAAAAAAAAATTAGTGTGAAAAAAGAGTTTCTGTCACTGGCACCTGACTCGTATTTCTGAAGAGATTAAAATATAAATGTCAACAAATATTTTTAAAAATTTTATTTCAAATATATAAGTATCATAAGTTTCAATGAGAAGCGATTTTTTCCCCTTCAGTATTTCAGTTCCTTATGGTTTTCCACTTATTTAAAATCAAACCACTCCACATATAGGGATAGTATTTAAACAGCCAGCACACTGGTTATTCTTTAGAACGATTGAAACATTCTGATATGTTGCACTCACATGAATTTCTCTACTCTTGTGTTGACGATTCTTACAAACTCTTATTCCTATATCTTCTTCCTGTTAGTTGAGATAAACATTTGCAGAAATTATCTCATTATTTATTTTCTTGTAGGTACAAGGGGAATATGGGAATACAGTAGGCTTTGAGCGATAGTCAAATCTTTTAAAGCTTTCAAATAACGTTCTCTTTGCACGGCTAAGATATAAAAAAGTAAATAATGATGTTCCATTTGACGAAAGTTAAAAATAACATAAATAACATAAATAACGAGGAGTATTTCCGAAATGGCTCACTCTAAAAAAAAAAAAAAAAAAAAAAAAAAAAAAAAAAAATTCGACATTGTGTTTTTTTTTAAGATCTACGCTCTTCCGGTTTACCAATTATACAAAAGACAGGACTACGTGGCTATAGCTACAAAAATTCAAGATATACATTTCATTTGTGATAAAAATGTCTCAAACGTATGCCATTTTTCAAGAAAATCAAAATTTTCCATGTAAAGAGTAGTTCAGGATGGAGCAATTTTCTTCAATTTTCCTTAAGACATTGAACTTAAATACCAACTTGGGTTTTTAACCCACTTTTTGAGTTACGCTGTACACTAACACACACATGTATATAATACTTTTTTCTAAGAATGTTGTTTTGGATTCAGGGGGCCCCAAAAAATATTTCCGATGAAATATCGACATCGAATTTGGATTAAATGCAATATTTTTCTACTTACTATACGTTGTAGAGAAAGTAAAATTGACTGAAGGCCATTTACTACTCATGTAGTGGGCAGAGTAGGGGAAGCAGCGGCCATTCGGCAATCCTTGGCCGTTCATGGGCTGTTGCACTTGGTCTTTTTATAAGATGCAACTATTAATATATGTACTTCTAGAAGAGTCAGGGAATGTTTATGTAGGTATACTGTTATCAAATACTGTTGCGTAGAAGAAAGAGTGAGGGGTAAGAAAAAAATTGCTAGGGAGAAGGCTCAATTACAGGCAAATATTACTTCTATGCATCAGCTAAGTGAGTTGTAATGGTTATTGTATTAAGGGAGGCTGTTTTAATGCATGTTATTGACAAAAATAAGACACAGATCATTAAAGTGCATTTTTCGTTTTGTTGAACCTGTGCGTTGTCTTGATAGCGTGTTTTGTTAGAATGTAAAGTATAACTTTTGCTGCCTAGGAACTAAAAACTAAAGCATCACTTATTATAATAGTAGATAGTTACTTTTTTACAATATTGGATATCTAAGTTAATCATTGCGAACACATATTTGGGTAGTGTAAGCTAAATTTACAATTCATTTATCAACAGGGCATTAAAACTGGTCTTTAATGCTTACGGTACCAGGAGAAAATGACGTCACACCACATAGAATAAGCTCGCTGAAGATAGCATATTTTCATGAGAAATCTAAAAAGTATACAATAAAATTGTCTCACTGGTATAACTTAGTTTCTCTCAAAGTACCACTTTCGGAAAGCATAGTAAGCTTCAACATATCTTTGTTTCGACTTCGCTGGTAAAATTGATGCACATGCTAGATCCACAGCTTCTTCAATAGCAATGTCACTCATTTTTATAAAATGTTAATACTTGATAATAGCTACCAAAAGTCGAAATATTCAATTCAGCTTGACGCAAACGTTCCTCTCCGTCGAAGACGTCGCCTTTAAGACCTATAAGATCTCGTATTTGATGTCCGGACTAGCTCTAGCAAGAGGTCCTAATCTACAGGATATGCGTGAGTTATGGTAGGAATGGAACCAAACGAAGAATTAACCAACATATCACTTTATTTGTAAATTTCCAGATTTGTAGAGAACTACCGATGATATTTAAATAGAATGTAACTTTGTAACTTCAACTGCAACGTTATAACACTTTAACTTTGTCACCCTTTAGCAACCGCCGAATTATGTATACGTGCTAGCTTACGTACAACTCCCAAGTTGCACGTGCGTTATCTCGACTCGATTCAAGACGAGTGTCTGTTGCGTTGCATTTGTTTTTGCGCGAGCAACACGAAGGAAGCGGTTTCCATTGGCTAACTTTAGAGCACGTCATGGTAAGATAGGAATCAGCCCGCTGAATCACTATGGCTTAGTACAAGCAACAATTGTAACCTTATCACTCATTTAAATCTGCCTGGGCTTCCATTCTTGAGATTTTAACATATTCACCTTTATTACGTCTTCCCCTTAACTATTGACTAGAATCTCCTTTTGTTTCTTTCCATTATAAAATATATTGACATTATAATTTCGGTTTCAAGCTACATAAACAAATAACCTAGAAACCAAGACATGTGCTACTTCAAGTAAACAATCTATTGCGAAATTCATTAACAAAAGAGTGGGTAAGAAGGCTTTGCATATATAATTTATGTAGCTTTTCATTTGTTCACATAGAGAATTCATTTTTTCTTAATGTTAAATAAAATATGGAAGAGCAATTTTGATTTATTATTGCTTTTTACGGGTTTTTCAAGTATTGCAAAAAGTAATTGACTAACCACGAAGTGTAAGTTACTTCTCAGATCATGAATGCTTGGGTCTCGTATTCCCGAAATGTATTCTCGACCTGATAAGTAAGTTACAGTTCTTCTCTGTTGTAGTTCATATGAAGTTTCGTATCATGCTACTGGGGCTGTTTTCTTGTACTCCAAACCAGATGAGCTTAGGTGCACTTTAGGTGATGACCATTGCCAAGACTTGTCACAGTTCTGAAAGTTAAGTTGAAAGTTCTATTTGATCGCGATAAATCTCGGGCAAACTTTCACCTCATAGAGTCCACAAGCACGTCCCGTGCGTATCTTCCCACGCAAACAACCACTCCCAGCGCGGCCGGCACCTTTGCTTTCAGATGCATCTGCTTCTGCCTCTTCCGCTTTGTCCACAATCATCTCAACTTGTTCCTGTTGACAGAAATTTGCTTCGTGCTTATGTAACATTGGGCACACAACAGGTGCTTACAAATACACCAGGATTGTAGAACAAATATGTTGTGCAACTGTCACATGACTTCTTCATTACCATTTCAAGGAATTCTACAAACTATCCATATACTGCTAACAAATATATGATCACTTGTGTTAGGGTACAGTAACACATAATGAATTGACATATTTTTAAGGGCACCCTGGGTTCCATATATACCGTCCCTACTGCTTAAGGCAGCATTTTACCAACCTTCTCAGCTGGCGCGCACATTCAGGGAGAGGGGTGTGCGGAGGGTTCTATCGTTGTTCGAACAGGTGGTGGCTCCCGCTCGGCGTACACACAGCAGTCCCGCGAGGCAGTCCGGCCTTGAACGTCTCTGCCCACTCGCCGACGCGGTGCGAAGCAGTATGGCCCCTTCCGTCCTTTGTTGTTCACCGAACCTACGCCACAGTATTACGCCTACAGTGATTAAATACTAGTAAATTGGAAATTCCAATGTATTACATTACACAACAAGTTCAAAAATGGCACTAGGATGGCGTATTGTTTCCTGACATATGTTTATAGGAACATTTATTCTAGTTTTGACCAATCCCAACTCCTGTTGCAATATCAGACACTATTTTTAAACATCCTGTATAGGTAAGAATAGCAGAGCATAGATTTTTCTCGAATCCAATAATACTTCAGTTTATCGAATGCTAATGTCCCGCCATTTTTTTGTTTATAAACACGTGCAGAACGATGAACGTTTTGACATGCTTTGCCAGTGTTTGAAAAAAGGTTCAAAGTGTGTATATATCAATTTGGGACACAGTTTATTTTTGACTGACCTATATAGTAGTTTAGATAAGTTCTTGGCTACAATATAATACGTTAAATCTATCATAAACCTTCAAGCAGTATCCGTGCATAAATACTCTATGGCTTCGCTAGTATCTCTTAGGTATTAATAAAGGTTCCTCAGGCAACATAGTTTCTTTGCTTCTCTTAGTTTCGGAATTTCTATTGGAATTCCAGGGTGTATCTTAATGTTTCAGCCCGCTCTCGTATGTTTTAAAGAACCACTTTATTGCTTTCAATTTCATGGCCATTTCGTAAGCAAGGAATGTTCATAAATAATGATACACTGCGGGCATATGAGAACAAGCAAAGTTGTGCATTGTTCACGTCCAAGCATCTTTATACAATATTTCACCATCAGCAGGATCCTAAAGCTAAGCTCGCCGAACGTCAGAAGATACACTGTAAGATGTATTAAAAACCCTGTTTCAGTCACATGACTTACTCTTGTAGAAACTATTCTTAAAAGGCTATCCATCTAATTCATGTTAATCATGATAAACGTTTGTAAGCATTATCTTATTGGCAATTTTCATGTAAGTGCAAGGGGAATATGGGAATACAGTAGGCTTTGAGCGATAATCAAGGCTGATTGCTCTGTAATGCCTTTGAAATTACATTCTCTTGCATGGCTAAGATATA
The DNA here is from genome assembly GCA_030765045.1 of Tenodera sinensis. NCBI lineage: Eukaryota > Metazoa > Arthropoda > Insecta > Mantodea > Mantidae > Tenodera > Tenodera sinensis. The sequence continues at coordinate 31,097,327 of CM060973.1, forward strand.
AAAACAATGAATAACGACTTTGTATTTAAACAGTTGGATAAATAACAGGAAATATCTCCGAAATGGTTCACTCTACAAGACTCAAGTACTAACCATTCTTACAAACTCTTATTCCTGTATCTTTTTCGTGTTAGTTAAGATAAACATTTGTACAAATTATCTTATAGCTTATTTACTTGTAATGGCAAGGGAATACAGAATACAATAGGCTTTGAGCGATAGTCAAATCTTTTAAAGCTTTGAGATCCCGTTCTCTTTGCACACTTAACATATAAAAAAATGAACAATGATGATCCATTTCACGAAAGTTCCAAGTTTTCCGAAACTCGCACACATAACAAGGAATATCCCCGAAATGAATCTATATTAAGTTTAGAAAGAGGAAAAACGTAACTGGATCTGTTTTTAATCTTTTATTGTTTCACAAGTTCCATAAAGTGATCTAGTGATCTTTGTACTATTGTTTAAACATGCCAGATTATAAGTATAGATTACATACTGCACTTAAGTTATGGTTTCCTTAGATCAATGGAATTTGTATAGTGAACATTGTCTTAAGTATTTGTTTACTATTCTGGTTTGGTTGGTAGCCGTGTTCCATCACTTCGAAATAGCTTTCTTCTGATTTATTTTATTTTTCATCAGTCTGGTGCAGTCATATCTTGTATGGTCTACTAAGTGTTTGCTCCCTTCAAAGGTAGGGACTATTTCATATATAAATTATATTATCACCTGGTCATTCTTTGGTTTTGTACAAATAATCACTAGGTTATTCTTTCGTTTAACCATCTTGCCAACTGTATTCCATACCTCTTTTAATGAAGTACTTTTCAGAACAAAGGTTATTTATTAGTATTAAAAACTAAAGTGAGAGTTGAGGTTATAAACTGGTTTTCTGTTATAATGACGAGAAGATCGAAATAAATGTAAGTTTTTGGTTTCGTTTTGGACACTCGAACTATCCTAATAAAAATGAACATATTTTTAGGTTATGTTTTAGAGAATTTAACGTTTTCTGGTCACATCTTTGCGATATAGTATTTAAATTCATATTTTATTTATGAAATAGTCCAGATAAACATTATTAGACGGTCCGACGTCCGCCATCTTTTGATATTATCTGACACTTTAAATCCTTTGTAATGTGAAATCTTCCAGGTCTTGTCAGCATTGTAGCAAGGGGTTTTTATTAATGGTAATTCTTGCTCGCAAACATCTTTTGTATTTTGAGAAACTACGTTCTACATCACATGACGTAACAGGAGCGTACAAAAAACATGAACTATCCCAATGGAGCCACTCATCTCTTGTTTCACATATTTGAGTACCCAGTATTCTTATCTAGAACATTTAAGTTTGCCACCCTTTCCCTAACAGTGTTCGCTGGTATTTGACTGAGTGTCTGAAACTTGTTCTATAGTCGACGACTGTAAATATGTTAATGAAGTTACTATATTGCTAAAATTCCTCTGAATGTGTGAAAGATCTAAAGTTGGTGTAATTTCTTTTTTTCAATGCACGTATTGCGACTTTTTTCTGCTCCGCAAATACGCTTATTATGTTTATAATTTTGTCCTAATGATGAGCATAATATACTGCAGCCTGTAGCCATGTCTCCCATTGAGTTAAATTTGATTGTGGAGGCAAGGGAATTCCACGTCTATCTCTTTAAATGTCTTGATTCTGGAGAGTGCCTTCGTATTGGCTATAAAAACATCAGCATTCATCAATTTCTTCTGCAACTCGGTGCAGATCATGCGCTAGACAAGTTAAATGTATTAATTTTGGAAATGCCTGTATTGCTGTGGCAGCTTTCTTCATATAGGAATTAACAAGTAGCAAAAAACTTTACATTATTATTGAAAAGACAGTGCAGAAAAAGCAATCAAATATAACACACGACAGCTGCAAGAAACAGACTGTTGTATAGGGGTGGGCGTGTCATTTCCTCAACCCTCACGCTACCTGCCAGCTCTGTACTCCGTGCTGTTTCAATCATTCCTATATTTACTTACTAAAACCGCGAATTCTGATTGTGACCTTCATTTATGTGTGTGAGTGGGGTAGGATGGGATGGATAGTGAGTGAGGTGGGGTTGTATGTGGGGTGTGGGAGTGTGGGTGGGATATGGGGTTGTGGTGCGTGTGTGTGGGTGTGTATGACCTTTCTATAAGCAGCATGTTCCATTGCTAGCAGCAATTCTACATTCTCTGTTCATCAGCTTGGGGAGTAATTAATAACTCTCTTTATTCTTTACTATAAGTTACCTACATAGAGATGACAAATGCGTTTTTATATTATGTCGTTTTACACTTAAAACCATTGTACTTGGTTATCTTCCTTTTCGATTTTAAAGGGTTATTTTACTATACCTCAATGACAATATTTAAGCTAATATTATTTCCTATCTAATCCTGTGTCTGTTTACAATACTTCCTAAATTCGGTGAAATTGGATTGAGTTTACGAATTTTGAGAACTCCCTGTTAATGTGCTTAGGTATATCTTACTTCTAAATTGGACATTGATGTAATATGTTACATACATATCTTTAAATGTTCGTTTTTCCTTATTCACTCTGTTATAGTGGTCTGTTTTGTTTTTCTCTGTTAAATGGGAACATTGAATTTATTTATTTATAATTTTAAAGCAGCGGTAGTATGCTCTTTGCTTGCCGTGTTCCGTCACCAGCGCAGTGAAGTTTGGTAAAACATTTGGTTTCAATTTTAAACTCTCGTGAACTATCGCTGAAAACCTTCTTTTTTATTTCTCCTTTGGAGGGCATTTCCCACACTCCCACTTTCCAGTCTTGTTTCGCGTAATTCCCTTTTTATTGCAGTTCTTCGTGCTCTGTTGTGTGAAATTTCGAGGCTTTGTGCTTTGGGCATCTTGTTTCCAGTTTATGAACAAGTTCATTTCCGGAATACCCAATATATGCTACGGAAACGAATTTTCTGTGTGTGGAGGGATGTGGTGGTGTGAGGTGGTTGGGGGGGGGGTGGTGTGCGCTTAAAAATCATTTAATCTATTTTGATAATTCACAATGGAAGGTGAAGCCTTGGTGGCAGAAGTGGGGTCTATAAAACACTAATTTATTTTCATATATAATTAAAAGATTAAACATATTTTACAAAGCCTTTTACTTCAAAGCAAGCATGGCCGTCACGGAAGGGGGGCAAGGAGAGGCCGCGGCCCCCCTCCCTTGCGAATTAATTAATGTGCAGTAAAGCACTGACTATTAAGCTATTGTTTTAATTTTCATGTAAACAACAATTTTTATTCAGCACAAATTAATACTTATCAGCAACAAATACTATAACTTTTAACAGAATAATAAATTAATATTGTTTGATTGCAAACTTCTAACACGCGCTTCCCCCCTCCCTAAAATATCTGCCGCCGCCCATGTTACGAAGAAGATCTTGACTATTCCACACAAGGCATATAAAATAAGTGAAATGCGGCAGATATTTCATTTCGAGCAAAAAATAGGTAGGTCATGGTTTAATAATCAAATCATAGCAAAACAAAATACAAACGTATCTATTTATTGCACTACAATACACATAGGATAACAGTGCCACAATATTTAATAACCCTAGTGAAAGGTTTTTCTTCTTTAACTTATGTTGTAATAAAATTTGTTAGGAGGACATGTTAAATAATTGTATAAAGAAAGACAATTTCTAACATTAAAAATCAAACGACGATTTTTAAGTAACAATTACTAAGAAGATTGCTTTTCAATGGTTGTAGGATTGTATTTGGTGGTCTGGAAATGCTGAATTTATATATTCACAGTTTCCTTATTTCGTAGGATATACTTCAGACTTTGCATAATGTGAAAACATGTAACTTTTGTCGTTGAATAACTACGGATCAAAGAGAAGTGGCGAAAGTTTAAAACTTCGCCTTGAGGCAGTATTTCTGTGTAAGCCCTCTGCAATGATACTAAATGTGAGCATAGAGGCAATAGTAAGGCCCCCGACATTATCGAGTTAAGATATAGACAGCGTAGACTGACTTCTTTTGTCTTGTGTTATGAAGAAGATGGTGAAATAAAATTTAATGTGTGGATGTAAGGTATTGATTATTAAATATAAACTGAAAAAGAAGAGTGCATTTGTTGTGACTCTTTAAGAGTGAACTATGATGCAAGTAATTATTGAATATTAACAGAAAATTGATTTTAAAATAATTGTTGGCTGTGCCTAATAATTACACCATTAGAGACGGAACACGCCATTGTTTAGCGGATTTTCCTTGTAAGTGATTTATTGAAAAATAATCGTCCGACAGCTAAAGCTACTTATAGACTACGCAAAATTCCATAAAGTGGTCGCACGTTCTACCCATGTTCCAGGTAATTGTGCACGAACATCTGGATTTTTTGAATACAGCTAGGAATGGCGTGGTTCCGTGGCCAAGCCGGGCGTTTCATACAATCTTTAATAAATGTTATGCCTTGGGTTTTGGTATTAGACCAGAAACATTCTATCAGTTCTAACATAAAATCCTGGCCAGTTTAGAACTAAACAACACAGCTCAAAAACTGAATGTAAACATTCGATATGGGTCTAAATTTAGAAAAGTCAGAGGAACACCTCACTATGCCCTGAACATTAGAGTGCGGTGTGAGATAAGTGCTGGAAAAAGAATGAGCTCCATTTGTTTTAATTCTGTGAGCAGCCTGTTGTTGAGCTTCAGCTTTTAACTTCAAGGAACTTCGCCCCATGACACGTCAACCGTCGCAGCAACCAATGCTACCAACGTGATGCTATGTTATTGTACACAAAACGAATTGAGTAAAATGCACTGTTTGGGAGCATCTGTTTCTTATCTTACGAGTATCGTAAGAGGTGAGGCTTAACTACTGACCACTGAACCGCTGACAGTTGCAATACGTGCTAGACGTGACGCTGTGTTGACGTTAAGGAACGGGGAAGCAGCAGATACATCTGGCCTCGTAGAAAAGCCACGTTGTAATTTTCTTCGGATTTATCTTAAAATTCTTAATCCCTATTATAGAAAATGTTGCTTAAAATAGGCAGCATTTATTGAATTAAACGATTCTGTCTAGCTTTGTCCTTAGAATCACAAAAACGTGTAAAGCTTTACAACAAACATAATGCAACATTATATCGAAAAACAAACTTTTAATCTGTCAACAAATTCCCCCTATGTTTATACATGTTTATCGAAATAGCTAAACGTGTTTGTCTATTACGTTGTAATACAGTTTCTGCTTTCGAATGTAAGATTTTCTTCTAATAACTATACAATAAACCGCTTTTCTTGGGTGGCATTAAAAGTTGATTACATTTCTATGAATTTGCATAGTTTCTGAAGCTTGTCGGACTGTTACCAGCTTGCCATTGATCAGTAATCACAGTGCGTCGTATACATCAGCTCAGAAATAATCACAACTTCTCTTTATGGCACTTGTCGTTAGTTGTAGCTGGAAATGAAACATTTCCTTCAATGGAGGTGACGTTGGCTACGCCTAAACCATACGCAGTTGCTGACTCTGAACTTTGCACTCGGTCAGAGGTCAACAAGCGGAGGTTCCAGGTACACCCCAGTGACGTAATGTTTATATAGTGTCTGTGGATGTTACGCTGAAGAAAATGTTTCATGTCTAGTTCTAACTATGTGCACGTGTACTGCTGTCATTGGAGAGGGGTAAAGAGAGGGAAAGAAGGGGAAGCTACGAAGGTCTCCTTAAATAATCATGATACCTTTGCACTCTCTCTAACCTAACCTGGTTATCCTGCAGAAACGATTGGCCAGATCCTATTGTAATCAATTACTTATGCCTGGTTATGTTCTATTGTTCCAATATTCTTCAGTCTTATGTATACACTCCCCAATCTATAACTGCTAAAACGTTTACATTTATCCCCCTGATATTTTCCTCTCCGCTCTCATTGGTTTCTTGATTCCCCATGATACAGATAAAGTGTTTCCTTTGTTGAAGTTATAAAGTTTATTTTTATCATTCACTCAGCTGCTACTTCCTTCGCACACGTTCTTTTTTAATTCACCCCAGGGAGCTCATATTTTTTATGCTTCGCTACTGGTTCCTGTTTTGCCATCCGCATTCAATATTGTAACAATGAAAAGCGACACTGTAAGTCTTCCTTGTTATTAGCAATAGTGCCAACTTGACCTTTTCTCCAGTGATCAGTTTATTAGCGCCTAAGGCATTGGGCTTCTTCCACAAACTACAGAAACGTTTTCTTCTATATTGGCGAGGGCTTCCCTGCCAATCCAGAGGAATGTCTTCTGCCTCAATATGCTACTCAGGTGCACTTTACGAGGATGATTAGCCTTATAAAATTCACTAGACTAGACTACCATATATATAGGAAACTTAACCTAATGTGCATAGAGTTAAATAAGCATACTGAGAACACAATTGTGGTCTATTACGGGAATGCCACCACACAAGCCGTGTGATGGTATTCTTTAACAGGTGGAATCCAGGCGCGGCTCCTCAGGGTAGGCAGGGTAGGCATTGCCTACCCTATCGTAATACATCAACAAATAATGTTTAACTATGATTCTGCATTTTATCATTTGAAGCGTCATTTTCCCCTAAATTGCAGTTCAAGAAAAGTTTTCTCGGTTATAATGACCAGCGCATGGTCAAATCCTTTAATCTCAATTCGATTCATCAAAACTGCGCTGCGTGTTTGAAACGCGCGGCAGAAATGATACGCATGGAACCTGGGTAGTGGAGAGCAGGCTAGCTTAACCTCTGCCTGCCCGGCCCCATTTCCTCAGTACGAGGCCCTTGAACAGGGATAAGGAAACATTCGGTCTGTATATGCACTCCGAGCATGCGTAGACGCGTCTGCTAGCAGTCCGAGCACTTGCCGGCCCAAATCCGAATTTATGCGACATTTTCCGAACAGCCATACTCCACGAGCGAAGATCTCAGAGATCTGAATCGTGTCGTTATCTCTGTGTAATACCAGTATGACTGACTTAATTAGTGAACTATTACAAATTTCGCTTTCGCGGCGCACTGACAATGAAAAGAGAAGTGTTTTAGCTATTTAACACAAAGCTGCAGTCAGACAATTTTTCAATTTCTTAATCTATTTTAGTCATGGGCGTCGCGAAACGGGGGCAAGGGGGGCCACGGCCCCCTCCTTAGAAGTTGGTGAACTTAATGTGCAGTCAGTTACTGACTTTTAAACTATTATTTTAATTTTGATGTAAAGAACAATTTTTGTTTAGCACAAATTAATACGGTTATCTGCAACAAAGACTATAAATTTTGACAGTAAAATAATGATTTAATATTATATGATTGCAAATTTCCAACATGTGGCCCCCCCCCCCCCCTGGAAAAAAAGTCTGCCGATACTCGTGATTTTAGTTTTGGCGGTAATTCGTCCGTAAGTCACACTCATTCACTCTGCTCTTATTAAACAACCAAGCAATATATTGTTTGCGTTATCCGCAATGACTTCGCCCCCTATATTTCGGATAAACGGGGTTTATTATTATTATTATTATTATTATTATTATTATTATTATTATTATTATTATTATTATTATTATTATTATTATTATTGTTATTGTTATTGTTATTGTTATTGTTATTGTTATTGTTATTGTTATTGTTATTGTTATTGTTATTGTTATTGTTATTGTTATTGTTATTGTTATTGTTATTGTTATTGTTATTGTTATTGTTATTGTTATTGTTATTGTTATTACTATTATTATTATTATTATTATTATTATTATTATTATTATTACTATTACTATTACTATTACTGTTGTTGTTGTTACTGTTTCACTTTGCCTACCCTAAAATTTTGACTGCGAGCCGCCATACCCGGGACATAAAGTACTTAGTAAGTCGCCCTTGGGGTATTTATCTCTGATGTGAGAATCCCTTGTGGTCTACCGGGAAAGTACGAATCGGCTGGCGAATTTAATGTTGTACTAGCAAGTTGGCCATGGTAGCTCAGTGGTTAGAGCAGCCGCTCAGTAAACAGAAGATCCGGTTTCAAATCCCGGCTATGGCATTGAATTTTTCAGTCCTGATTCTACCTCTCCTGAAATTTTGCTATTCTTAAGAACTTGGGGTTGGTAATTCAGCTTTTGCAGAAAATCAAGAATTTGTGTTTCATAACCTGTTAGCAGTGTTTTTACAGGACCTTATATCACGTAATTGTAACGCCAATTTTGAAGTTGCACTGAACCAAGTGCGAAAGCAAGCCAGGCATAACTACATAGATCTGCATGACAAAGGAATAATTTCGTATTAGAGAAACTTATAAATATTTGAAAATTAAAACACTAACAAAGAATATTTCCAGCGGTTATCTCTACAATAAAACATACTTCATATCAAGACGTTGGAGTAAACTATCAAGTTTCATGTTACGTTTTTATACTTTTTAAAGCTCTCAACGAGATTTAACTGCAAATATTTTATCAATTTTTTTTCAATATCTAAACATAGTAGCAGAGAAACTTCAAAAAGAAGAGATAAAGAATACATTAATGAATGGAACAAAGTCGATTATTTCTTTTACCTTCAGTTAAACATTTCAAATCAATTGACAATACTAGGTAAGTTGATATGGATTTAAAAAGTTAGGCAATCTCTTGATTGAGCAAAAAAAAAAAAAAAAAAAAAAAAAAAAAAAAAAAAAAAAAAAAAAAATGAAAAACGAATGAAAAATAAATTAATAGATGCAAAATAAAGAAATTATTAAATTATAAATAATATACAAATGAAAATAAAGCTAAAAATAGATATGTAGATAAATAGGAAAATATAGAAAATGTATGAATGGATAAATGTATTTATAAATAAATAATTATCGTATTTTGGGTAACTTACACTTCATCGGATTTTCAAAGCACATTGAATAATGGTTTACAGATTGTGAAAAATAAAATTGCTGTGATAGAAGCCTTTTTAAGTATAAGCATTTAGTGCTAAATACATTTGTGAAAATCCCCATCCCTAATTATGACAAATTTTAAGAATTAAAACTGAATTTGCGTGGAATTGTCAGCAGTTTGCAATGGAATTGTGAGGCAAGTTGATATACATGTGAAGTAGGCTATACCTCTGTCCGTTGGCGATTTTCCTGGAAACACTTTCAACTAAATCCACTTGCCTGATGAACTTGCAGTTCTCTTTGGTTTGGCAAAGTAGTGCTGTTGGAGTTATTGCTATTCAAGACGTGTGTGTGAACAGGTGTGTCTGGAAACCTTTCGTTTTCACACACGCGGCCAGCACTTCCACAACGGAAACAGATGTTGCAATTATGTCTTATATCAAATCAATTTTCTTCTTTTACGAAATTGGTTTCGAAACATTATAAATGCCGTAAAACCGGATTATGGTAATGCTGAGTGGAAATGAAGCAATTTCCTGCGAAACAAAAAGCTAAGCTGGAAGGATTTGGTGCTAAAACTTGAAATAGCAGTTTCTTGTATCGCATAAAAATATACATTGATATAATGGACATAAATAAATTTTTCGACCCCTTTACTTAAGGGGAGACATCTATGAAAATGACTAAAATCCACAAATTTTGTTACAATGACGCGAAAATTTGCATGCATGTGTGCCAAAGCACATCTACTAGGTTTAACAAATTCCATTTTCTATGTAAGATAGTTTCTGCTGCTATTTTAGTCTAGTACGAATAAGAAATGCTTCATATAAAATGTTATTTGCTATAAATAAATTAAACTCTGTCTATATGTTTCTCTTCATTATATCTATGTCAAATACTTTTGCAGAAAAACATTTAATACATTGATGACCATTTTTCTCAAATTATTAATTTCAAAATCAAAATTCAATAACAATTAAACTGCTCTACGCAGAGCATTTAAAACACCATGTTTTATGAAGCAACTTTCTGGAAATATGTGTGCAAAATTTGAAAGAAGTCTATTAAGAGTTATTGCACTAGGAGTATTTTGAAGATTAAAATATGTATTAAAAAACCCTAAGAAAAATGACTAAAGTTACTTAGACCATATGAAGGTCCTTCAGCGAACTATTTAATTTCTTTAAGTTTTGATACTCTTAACTTTTTTCTGATTAAAATCTATTTGATATACTTAGTAATATTACGGATAAGCGAAGAGTACACTAATTGTTTTACTGATTGGACTGGCTTTACTAGCTATGACTCTTTCCTTCACATAGTCATAACCCATATTGAATTCGCTAACAGCTGAAGTCACTAACTTGTAATTTCTGCTTAAAAACAAAAATTATTGTATAAAAGACGACCACGTGGTTAACAGATACACATATAAAAATATCGCCACACTTTCACACTATTTTACCGGGATGAATGTTTACAGAAAATCCCACAAGGTGTCTCTGCTTACATCCACCATCACAGAATCTGACCGTTTGATTTAAACGTCAAAATCGTACATGACAGAGACGCATATACAGACGGACTTCTTTTGTAAGACTGCTGTTTATTCAAGGAGTCTTAAAACATGTATTTACAGTGAAACATCAACAAAACTTTTTGGATGGAATACTATACTTGCTCTACTTTAAGTACACAATAGAAAAAATTAAAAGTATAGCTTCTCAGTTGAAAAATATATAAGCTTTTGTAAATTCAAATACATAAATGAATAGCAAGGAATATGTCAAAAATGCATAACTCTGTCACCAAGAAAAAAATTTACATAAATTGTGTGCTTAGTGAGATTAGTATAGTAGGATGTCTTAAGTTTAACATTTATGCAAAGGTCAGTCGGAATGGAGGAGTCTTTAGAGGCTTATCATGAAAGTAGCTTAAACAAGAAGGGGTCAATATATTAGCAATATCTTTTGCACGTAGCTGTACTCTGTAGAGTTGTCTTCTCCCATCACGTGCCGTAATTCCGAGAAGATACCTCTGAATTGTGCTTTCGCGTGTCATTTCTCCTGCTTTCAACAAAGGCTTGGCCTTCAAAATCTAGAATACTGAATCGAAACTGATACCTCAACAATTGCAGTTAGATGGTATACTTAAGTTCTTACTCTAAAAATGTATATGCTAAAAATACAATATCTTCACAAAATATTTGCTCCACTTTTAAACATTCTAACAGCCGAATTAACGAAGAGAAATGTTCAGTTTTAATAGACAGAAATAACTATGTGAATGGACGATTATCAACATAAATTATTGTTAATAACATTCTTAGGCAAGAGTGTGCTTTGTTCCTGCTAATTTTTAATATATATATGCACAATCTTCTTGCACAAGTGTCGGTATGGGTGGCTCAGTTGGTTAGACGCTGGCCTACTGATCTCAAGGTCGCGGGTTCAAACCCGGCCCAGGCCGATGGTTTTTAAGTGTGCTTAAAAACGACAGCTCCATGTCAGTAGATTTACTGGCATGTAAAAGAACTTCTGCGGGACAAAATTCCGGCACACCGGCGACGCTGATGTGATCCTGGCAATTGACAGCGTCGTTAAACAACAAAATTTTTTCTTACACAAGAAAAATGAAAAATACAAAAAGTCATCAAACTAAACAACAATATGAATATGCTGCCAATAATTACCAACCAAATAATGATTTACAAAAAGGTGAGTATGAACCAGAAGATACATTAAAGAAATGTGGACTTAGGATTTCAACAAATAATGTGGTAGACATCCAGTCCGATCAAGAATAGTTATAAACAATGACACATTAGAACAATCAAATTTAATTACGTAGAGTGCAAAATAACTAATAATAATGATACTGATGATAATCATAATGAAGTTCTAAATAATAATTTAAATAAATTTCAGTATATCTGTGGGATATTACCAAAAAACTTGAAAAGAAAAATCTGATGTGTTGCACTCACATGACTTTCTCTACTCTTGTACTAACCATTCTTACAAACTCTTATTCCTATATTTTCTTCATGTTAGTTGACACAAACATTTGTACATATTTCCTTGTAGATGCAAGGAGAACGTCGGAATACAGTAGGCGTTGAGCGATAGTCCAATCTTTTAAAGCTTTGACCATTTGACGAAAACTTAAGTATTCGAAAACTCTCACATATAACAAGGAATATCTCTGAAATGGTTCACTGTACAAAAAATGGACATAAATTGTGTGCCTTAGGCGGATCTACATTTTTTGTACAGTAAGATTTGGTCTGTCTCTCACGGTTTACCGGTTATGCAAAAATCATCAGAGTAAACAGGACTACATGGGCTGACGTTAGTAAGAAACTCATGTTTGTAAATTTAATACAAAATAATGAGCCCTGAAAGTTGCACAATTTCATCTCGACACTAAATACAGATTGGGGTAACTTTTGGCATAAAACACACTTTTCGAATTTCAAAGCAGGGAAGCTGTATTATCAGTCTTGAAAGCCACACGTTGATGAGATAGTTCGAAGCAACAATGTGCTCCTTTTAGGTGGAGCCGTTAGAAGTAACTGTCTCAACCATATGTCTCGAATTTTTTTGGTTCAGCCCACTGCCACGGTCAAGCATTGAGATTCCTATCTCAGGGTATGCGTGAAATTTGTATTTAGAAAGGATGACACAAATTACGGTGATCTTTTTAATAAGTAAGATGTTGCTAACCAGCCAAACTAAAATGTGTCCGTATTTGGATATCTAAAAAATATGCTTCGCTCTGATGATATCTTTTCGCCGCCAATTACTTCGACCCAGTACTGACCAGTAGCAACCAGTTCATCATACAAGGGTTTATGCAACACGACACACTTTTCTAACACAAGTCCCCTAAAAATTCCTTTTTGCATCAAACCGCCTGTGAAAATTCAGTAAGAAAGTTACGCCCCAGTGCAGACGTCCATGTAAGGTCCCCGGAGCTCGTCTTACGATCTACAGACAGTGCGGAACCAGCCGCGGGGGCTATAAGTCGCGCGCGCACGCGCGTGGGGAAACAGGAACCTGTTTTATCACTGTCGGTATGCCAACTAGTATTTATTGTGATTTATACTTCGTGACGTCCGTTAGATGCAGATAGAGTCTTTATCCGGGCGGGCAGGCGGGCAGGAAACGTCTCTCTGATGTCGATTTATGTCCAATTGCATACAGTTACATAACAGACACTCTTACTAACCTGGATCAGGTCTGACCCTTGCAGGAAATGATATGAACTTTGATCTGGGTCGTAAACCTGTTTTCAATCACGCACTCGATTACACAGGTCCATTTTAGTGTACTTTTTTACTCTCCCGACCAAAAAATCACCAACTGAATGGCTATTTCGTGAAGAAAAATATTTCAAAATATATTGGCATACTCATTCGAAACTCAATGAATACCAAACTTGGTATTTGAGTCCAATGTGTTTCAATACAGCAACAAGAAAATCTGCACGCTTTCTCTGACACCCTAAACTATCAATATTAGCATCCATTTACTCAGGATTTTTATTAAAATGCCACATGTCGAATACGTTTAAGATTGACAAGACAAAGCTGTATATTTGTGCGACTCGTTGCCACTTCGGCCTTACAGAATTCTCTAAAATTCAATTCAACTAGGAAACCTAGAGATATTACTAGCTGCAGAGTTCGTTTTAACTGTGCAAATATATGTCTTTAACACACGTTTTCTGCTATTCCTATGAATTTTAGATTATTGTTAGCAATTTAGTTTTTAAGTTCTATAATGCCTCGCTGCATTCTCCTTGAAAAGGTTAAATTATCTGGTTTGTTACATAATAGTATTGTGAAATTATTTGGAATATTTATTACAGGAAACCAAAGAATGTCAACTTCCTCGTTTGAACCTGTTTGGCACGGTATTCCACAAGGCTCTGTTGTTGGACCACTTTGAGTTACCATTTATGATGCTAACGTCTTTCATTCAGTATTTTTACACTATATATATATATATACCATTTTAAATTTTAGACTCAATTAACTACTGTTAAAGAGAAATATTTGCTCTAATGCCCAGAAACTTGGTGAAAATTCCAACAAAACTTTTGGTGCACACTTTACTTTTAATGTCTAATCATGTTCAGTAATGTTCCTAAATTTCTGGGCATTTATCTGCAGCTGGGATTGGGTTAAACTACTCTTGCTGACTACATTCCAAAAATATTTAACATGTTGGCAAAATCCTTCAATATGTTTTCGTGAAGCCTTTTTTCTAATTTATTCATTAGACTTGCGAATGTTATGTAAACATAAAATTTAAATATTGAGTATTTTCTTCGTTTAGCCCTGGGCTATTGTTTCATATAACCTTCCTGTTATCCTATTATCTATATACTAATCCGCTATGAATTTCATTTGTTTGCGTATCGCGCCAAGCATTGAAACTGAGCAATTGTAAAGTAATAATACAAATATAATATCTATTTGCGCTGAAGATTACATTTAGTTTGTCATAAAAATATCTTAAATATATGGTGTTTTAATGAAAATCGTTAGTGCCATTTTCGAGAAAATCAAAATTACTTGGCCACGTAAATGCTAGTTCAGGGTGGAAGAATTTTCTTCAAAATCTTCGTGTCGCATCCTTAAAAGTTGTTAAACTTAAACGCCGATTTGAATTTGTAACTGACTTTTCCTTTTTGACTAACGCTGCCCACAGACTGACACACGCGCACACGCACGAGCGCGCGCGTGGACCTTTTCCTAAAAATGCTTTTTTTTTTTTTAATTTAGGGGGCCTTAGAACATATTTCCGGTGGAATCTCGACATCGAATTTTTGGAATTCAATACTTCCATTACTTACTATACGTTGTAGAAAAAACAGTGAATTATCTCATAGTTCAAGAGTTACCATTTTTTAAAAAGACTTACAAACATTGTCAGGAAGGGAACTGTCAAAAGGAGGCCCAAACCTGAATATTTTAGAATTAAACTATTCCCAAGCATTTTATATGAGAGAGGTAAGTTTTTTAACCGTTCTTACAGCTAAATGACGAAAAAACAGGAAGAATAACGTTACCGTTTAAAATATTTGCCAATAACGTCATTCACTGTACAAAAAAAAAATGTTTGAAATGGTACTTTTTGGTAATAACATTTTCCTTTCAAAATGTTAAACGTGCCAATTCCAGGACTTTTATACAAGTTAATGTTAACTAAGTTGCATTATTATTTATTATGAAAGAGTCTGTATAAAGTGCTTTCATTAATACGATGCAAATTAGGAAACAAGACTTACAGAAAAATATGAACATTGGCAAAAATGGAAAACTATTGCTTTTAAAATGTACTAGATTCACCGTACAAAAATGCTTAAAATGTTCAATTAACATTACTCTTTCGATATGTTTAACGTGTTTTTTAATTAATTAAGTTTCGCTTAGTTTCATTATTGTTATGAAATAGCCTGTAGTAATTACTTTATGTAAATAGGCTGCAAATTGGTGAACAGAGTTTGTCCGCGCGGCAGTGCCGGAGAACTTTCTTTTCTCAAGCCGCCGCTGATGTTATGTCGAGCAATTTGTTAGTGCTGTGGAAGGCGGCGACATCTTCCGGCAACCCGTTGAATGCACAAGTGAGGCCGGTAAAACGCGCTTGCGCGTCTGTTTACACAGAGTAGGGCTGGCCAAAATGCAGCTCTTTAACGTTTGTGATGCTGGGATTTTTTTTTTTTCATTTATAACTTTCTGTACTACGTACTTAAAGTAGAGGAAGTATTATTTAAGTATTAAATTAAGTATTATATTAAATTTCATACGAGATTTACCGGAAATACATGTTTTGTGACTTTCTGAACCCCAAAGCAGAAACAGTTTTAGAAAAAGCTCTCGATGTCTATCTGTGAATATAACTAAATAACCGAAAAATTGGTTAAATGCTAAAATTGGTATCTACCGTATAGATACAGTTTTCGAAAATGTTTATTTTCTGAAAAACAGTTCTGAAGGGGTTAATGTTACAGTGAACTTCAGTATAAATCCAGGAAAAATTTGACATAGTTTTTATCCTGTTCATCTAAAATTCGTAATGTAGATTCCCAAAGCACAAGCAATTAAATCTGTTCTTTTCTTTCGAACGGTATTTGAATTATTTGTGTTTTAAGCTGCAAAAAACTTTTATAAGCTAGGAATTTCAAAATAATACATTTTGTATTAAGGTTACCAAAACAAAATTATGGCGCGTTTCTGCATTATAGTCAGATAAGTGACGCAGAATTAAAAAAAAAAAAAAAAAAAAAAAAAAAAAAAAAAAAAAAAAAATTAATGACTCGGAAATTAAACGTATCGCATTGAAATTTAAAACCGTCTAACGTGTATATGTATATATGTGTATGCACATGTACCGGGTGAATAGGAAGTAATTAGATTAATTTAAATCAGTGAAAGATATGTGTTTGGAACACATTTTGTATATTACATTTTTGTGTCTGACCATTTTTGTGTCTGAGATATTAAAGTTTTGTCGAAAACAAACAAATATACATGAGGTATATTTTTTTCGCAGTTTTTCGAAGTGTTTCTTCGAAACATAAGACGATCATCTTCCTAAAGTCTCCATACTTTATATTTACTTGTAAGGATTTACAAAGGAAAACTGTCTCAATGCCAAACCTGGTGTCCAAAACAAAAGCAATGACTATGCTCCAAGTTTGCCAGCGATAGATGGAGAGAAAAATACTGCATATAACAATGGAAGGCAGGATGATAAATGAGGCTGAAATGGAGATGGGGAGGGCACGTCGCCAGAATGCACCCCAGCTGATGGACCCAGAAAACTACAATGTGGGATACAAGAATAGGATTAAGACCGGTGACGCGATAGGCAGACGACTTCAGGCGGGCATCAGAAACACTGTGGACAAGACAAGCCAAACACAAGTGGAAAAAAAAACGGAAATTATAGCTTAGGGAAAATACATCTCTTCCTTGCCTGCATCGCTAGTGATTGTGATAGTGCAATGTGTTTAATAAATTCAACGAAAACAGTGCTAGTCCAGTTTACAACAATCAATTTGTGAAGTGAAACGAAACGATGGATCGCAAAATGCTTATCAGTGCGGTTTTAAGTTCGAAACGCCATCATCTTTGAGCTGAGAATATAACAAATTAGGTTTAACTGCTAGGTGTAATAGATCAATGTGGTAGTAGATATGAAAATGACAAGTTAAGCATCGATAGACAACGATGCGGCTCTTGTATTTGCAGGAGACTTTACCTTTAAGGTAGCCATGTCTAAACGCCGAGCCGGTGTTCGATACTTCCCGCATGACATGTATTTGGAAGGAGGTAGAAAAGTAAATCGACCTTTTCACTGACAAATGGTTACCTGAAGTTACACTAAACATTGTGCATAAGAAAGGATTATAATAAATCACAAGACCAAACAAATTTAGTACGTGTTTATATAATAAACGATAATCTTCAGCAAACACTAAATTAAGCCAACAAAATCGGCATATCTGTTTTTATGTTTGGCTGTAACGAGAGATGGTACTCCAGTTTTACTAGTTTGCTTCTTTCACGGAAAAAAAAAAAAAAAAAAAAAAAAAAATATATATATATACTGGCAAACATTGTCAATATACGAGAGCTGAATGTCCTATGAAATATTTATTATATTTATGTTTATTATATTATATATGTAAATGTATTAGTAACCGAGTGAAGTGAAAACGTGTGTGGCTTCATTTGGAAGGTCCAATATTTAAGCCCCCAGAACCGATCAACCCGACAGTTACTCGCGGTTTCTTCGATGATGTTGATACCTGAATTATTTTTGAGCACATAACAGATATTTTAATCAACTACAGCCCTAGTTCATTATAAATAAAGAACCTCATTAAAAAGTTCTTGTAAAGGGTAATTCAGGGTGGAGCAATTCTCTTCAAAATCTTCGTGTCGCATCCTTAGATCCCAAAACATATTTCTCAGTGAAATTTCGACATCAAATTTTGAGTTCTATACAGTACTTTCCCTAATGGCAGTAAATAATAGCAGTATTTATTAGTACAAGTAAAGCAATTTCAACCTCAAAGATAAAAAAATAATAGCAATAAACAAAATTAAACGTAAGGAGATATAATTAGTCCTGATAATCGGTCAATGAGCAAATGCTGGGTAAGAACAGTTTTTTTGAACTTGAGATGAGAAGTTGAAGTGACTGCCAATCAAGGCGTTTCCTAGAAAGTTGCCACATTACTAAAATTCAACATTTTAAGTTTAGACTCTTGATTCATTTTAAAAATATTTAACCTTGATTTTTCTGTGGTCATATTTGGGAGTATAAAATTGTGTATAAATTTTGCCAGTAATACATTTGAGATGGCGTTAAGGCTCTTGCACAGATGAGTTTGGATACCCCTGGTTTGGAGACAGGTGCTTACATTATACTTAATGGGAGTAACTGTGCAAATGCCGCTGCGAATATTGTTGCGCGTAAGCTACTCTACCACAATAATTCCTCTTCATAATGTCTATGCATATTTGCCAACATGTTGCTAATTTCACAAGAGCACAAAATGAAAGTAACTTATGTCGGTAAGAACAGTGGCGGCTCTAGCAGTTGCATATTCTGGAATTCAAATAAGCGCATTCAAATACTAGCTTATTACAATAAACAAATCTAAGAAATTTGCAAGAGCATAAGGCAAAATTTAGCTCCACGTTAAAATGTGTAAGTTAAGAACACAGCTCTTACTGCTAAATAAAGGAATAGGGGACACGTACTTTTGAAATTTCTAAAATCTACAATTTTAGTTAGGTTCACTTGAAATTTTAATGCAGTAATCTGGGATTCATATATAAAACTTTCATGTGAAATCAGCTGGACCTATTTTTACTTTCTCTACTACGTATAACAAGTAGAGGAAGTATTGTATTTCACCCAAAAATTCGATGTCGAGATTTCACCGGAAATGAATTGAGCCCTATGAATCCCAAAAAGAATTTTTAGAAAAAGGTTCGTGTGAGTGTCTCTGTGGGCAGCATAACTCAAAAAGGAAAACCAAAGTTGGCATTTAAGTTTGTCTTTCAAGGATGCGGCACAAGGATTTTGAAGAAAGTTTCTCCACCCTAAACTACTGTTTACATGGAAAATTTTTCGTAATTTTTCTCGAAAATGGATCAAGATTTTTATTAAAACGCCACATATTTGAGATTTTTATCCCAAACAAAAGGTATATTCTGTATTTTCTGGCTATAGTCTATGTAGTCCTGTTTACTCTGGACGACTTTTGCATAACTGGTTAACTGTTAGAGATAGACTAAATCATACTCTACAAAAAATGTAGATCTTGATAAAATACACAATTTATGTCTCAATACATTTTCTTGTAGGGTGAACCATTTCGGAGATATTCCTTGTTATTTGTGTGACTTATGGAGAACAAATTTTCCTCAAATGGAAGATCGTGATTAATTTTTTATATCTTATCCGAGCAAAGAGAAGGAATCTCAAAGCTTTAAAAGATTTAACTATCGCTCAAAGTCTACTGTTTTCCTATATTCCCCTTGTGCCTACTAGAAAATAAAAAATCTGATGTGTTGCACTCACATGACTTTCTCTACTCTTGTACTAACCATTCTAACAAACTCTTATTCCTGTATCTTCTTCGTGTTAGTTAAGAAAAACATTTGTACAAATTATCTTATTGCTTATTTCCTTGTAGGTGCAAGGGGAATATTAGAATACAGAAGGCTTTGTGCGACAGTCAAATCTTTTTGACCTTTGAGATTCCGTTCTCTTTGCACGATTAATATAAAAAAATGAATAACATTGTTGCATTTCGCTAAATTTCTGTTTTCCGAAACTCACACACATAACAAGGAATATCTCCGAAATGGTTCACCCTACAAGAAAATTTATTGAGACATAAATTGTGTATTTTATCAAGATCTACATTTTTTGTATATTATGATTTGGTCTATCTCTAACGGTTTTCCAGTTATGCAAAAGTCGTCCAGAGTAAATACGACTACAGGGGCTATAGCCAGAAAATTCAAGATATACATTTAATTTGTCACCAAAATATCTCAAACATGACATTTTAATCAAAGTCGTTAGAGCCATTTTCAAGAAAATACAAATTTTCGAAACATTTTCCATGTGAAGGGTAGTTCGGGGTGGGACTATTTTCTTCAAAATCTTCTTGTCGCATCCTTGAAAGACATTAAACTTAAACACCAACTTTGCTTTCTAACCGAGTTTTCGTTTTTAAGTTATGCTGTCGACAGACTGACAGACACACAGACACACACACACACACACACACACACACACACACACACACACACACACACACACACACACACACACACACACACACACACACACACACACACACACACACACACACACACACACACACACACACACACACACACACACACACACACACACACACACACACACACACACACACACACACACACACACACACACACACACACACACACACACACACACACACACACACACACACACACACACACACACACACACACACACACACACACACACACACACACACACACACACACACACACACACACACACACACACACACACACACACACACACACACACACACACACACACACACACACACACACACACACACACACACACACACACACACACACACACACACACACACACACACACACACACACACACACACACACACACACACACACACACACACACACACACACACACACACACACACACACACACACACACACACACACACACACACACACACACACACACACACACACACACACACACACACACACACACACACACACACACACACACACACACACACACACACACACACACACACACACACACACACACACACACACACACACACACACACACACACACACACACACACACACACACACACACACACACACACACACACACACACACACACACACACACACACACACACACACACACACACACACACACACACACACACACACACACACACACACACACACACACACACACACACACACACACACACACACACACACACACACACACACACACACACACACACACACACACACACACACACACACACACACACACACACACACACACACACACACACACACACACACACACACACACACACACACACACACACACACAC
This sequence comes from Tenodera sinensis, assembly GCA_030765045.1. NCBI lineage: Eukaryota > Metazoa > Arthropoda > Insecta > Mantodea > Mantidae > Tenodera > Tenodera sinensis. The sequence continues at coordinate 31,118,430 of CM060973.1, forward strand.
ACACACACACACACACACACACACACACACACACACACACACACACACACACACACACACAGTTTTTTTCAATTAAACTAAGAGTTTGGGAGAAAATAAACGCTAAATATGGGGCTTCCAGAGCTCTCTCTTTATGAAGTTCCTATGTTTGAGTATTTATGAAAGAGAGATAGGGAGGGAGGGATGGAGAGGGGCAGAGAAACGAAATATTTGAACTTTCAGCTATGTACAATAGTGTCAAAATTCAAGAGTATGTAATTTTTACGATACCTAAACAGGAATAACTCGTGACATTTGTGTCCGTTAGGAATGCATTTAGTTTTAGGTAACACTGATTTTAAGCACTTGCTCAAGACTCTCTCCGTCCTCAACCCAAATACAGTGTTCCCCTAACCCTAAATGAGAACTTACATAAACCATCACAACGATGGACCAGTGCGTATAACTAGGCAAGAATGACAGCTTTAACTTTTCAACCTTGTGTTGAATCCCAAGCAAATTTTTTTTCTCTTGTTTAACAAAATGTCAACTTTTGGTTTGCATTTCAGTTTCTCTACTGCTGTACACGCCAAAAATTCATCATATAATTAAATTAAATATTTAAAGGACTCAGAATTTTTTATATTGAGATTTCATAGCCTTTGGACCCTGTTATAAATTTGTTTTAATTCTGGCTTTTGCCTCATTTGGTATATTTCTCTATATTTATGCTTTTGCTAGTCCTCTTTAAGGTCGCTAATGACGAAGAAGTTGAAGCTGTTAAGCATTACGTCATCAACCCATCGCCCTAGTTAAGTTACACTGCTTATTAATAATGTTTCCCTAAATTTGTTCCACGTGCGTGGCGGGCGGGCGAGTGAGTGCAAGATATTTACTTGTCGCTATATGTAACTTTCCCTTCCAGACAACACGGTGGTTTGCCAACTCGGAAGTTTGTGTTTATTACACTTCTCTCTGTATCCCCTCTGACATTTATTTCCCAGGGATGTAAACATTGGAACATATATGCAAACTTATTAAAATTTGTCTTGCGGAATAAATATGTTGAAGCGAGAGTTTGTCTTTTTATCTAGTTCTGCTCTTGCCAATTCTGTTTATATTAAAGCTGACGTAAAACACATATGAGAGCCTTATCTTCAGAACCATCGTCATTATGTAGCATAACCCAAAAACGAAAAGTCAGTTAAAAACCAAAGTTGGTATTTAAGTTTAATGTTTTTAAGGATGCGACCGAAGATTTTGAACACATTGCTTCCACCGTAAACTATTCGTTGCAAGGAACATTTTTTGAAAATTTTGAATTCCTCGAAAATAGCTCTAACGATTTTAATTAAAATGCCATATGTTTATGGTAAATTAAATGCATATTTTGAATTTTCTGTCTATAGCCCATATAGTCCTGTTCATTCTGAATGAATTTTTACATAATTAATAAATTTTGAGACAGACCAAATCTTACTATAGAAAAATATAGATCTTGATAAAACACAATTTATGTCTAAATGTATTTTTTTGGTAGAGTGAACCATTTCGGAGATATTCCTTGATATTTGTGTGAGTTTTGTGAAACTTAAACTTTTGTCAAATGGAGCATTATTATTCATTTTTTATATGTTAGCCGTGCAAAGAGAACGAAACTTGAAAGAGGAAAAAAAAAAAAAAAAAAAAAAAAGAAAAGAAAAGAAAGCAGCAAGATTAATAATCGATGTGTTTGTTTAAACATATGCTATTTATGAGTTGGAATACTGTTAATTCAGTTTGTTTTCATAATTGTTCTCTTACTCACTGTTCTTCCTAAATCTACCAATATTATTCCCCTTGGTGCTGACTCGTTTAACTCCAAGACGTCTTTGCAAAATAAACTTTATTTGATCTAGACAATGCGCAAGATTCTCCAATTATTTCACTCGGTGAAATTATCCTACACATTAGAAGGCCAATGTTTTCTGGTAGGTGTCTCATATTCCACCAATTTCACCATGATTTACTTGAATGTATTTCTGTGGACTTCTTTGTCATTATTATTATTATTATTATTATTATTATTATTATTATTATTATTATTATTATTATTATTATTATTATTATTATTATTATTATTACTATTACTATTATTATTACTATTATTATTATTATTATTATTATTATTATTATTATTATTATTATTATTATTATTATTATTATTATTATTATTATTATTATTAACTTGGAATGCCTTTTACGAGATACATTTCCAAGGGATTAAAGACAAACTCTTCAATATTTAAACAGTTATATTTAGCAGAGAATTTCGAGAACTGATTTTACTTTAAATAACATTGCTTTCTATTTTTACTTGGTTTTTTAATAGAAAGTTTGTGGGCATTCACATCACAAACGTTTAGCGTATTTTCACTACATGTCAGTTTGAAGATATAGACCTCGTGTTCTGGTAAGGGTCTTGTAGGACCCCCCCCCCCCCCCCCCCCTGCTTCCCCGTCCCCTTGGCAACTATACACCTACCAGAGACTTGGTAGTGATCTTTCTCGAATGAATGCCCCGTTTTTCTTTTTTCTCCTGTCTCTGGAGTTTATTTTAGAGTTTAGAAGATGAATGTTGTGGATATTTTCTTTTCCATAACGCGTCGAAGTTGGCGCACCTGTCGTTTGGGATCGCCCCTGATCTATTAATACAGACTTGTCACTGCTGCCAAGTGGGCGTTTTCTTCAAGCAGTTCCATTTTTATAAGCTGAAGGTTTAGTTAAATTGATTCTGTGGGGTCAACAAGACCATGTCAACTTGCATGGCAGTTTTCTTCTTGTATAGGTCGTGGAACTTGTTTGTAAGGAAAACAAATGGCTTTCTCAAGCCTTTCATTTTCCTACACACCTGGTCATCACATTATAATCTTCACTTTTATTTTCGCTTTGTTTTCTACTTCTGTAAGCTTTCCTAATCTTCAATTTTTTTTTTTTTTTTTTTTTTTTTTTTTTTTTATTTTTAGATTTTTATGGGGCATTTGGGTTCAACTGTTTGCATCTTTTCCCCATTTAAATATCCACACTTTTTCTTCCAGCATTGTTTCCTAATTTAATTCTACCCATTCCTCTTCCGATGTTTACCTTCTCTGCTACGTATTTTCATTAAATGTTCCACCAAAAATTTGACATACTATTTTTGAGTCCCTAATAAACAATCAACATTTTTACAAAAGCGTGGATTTCTCTGCGTCTGCCACTGAAGTATTTTAAAATGCAAACCAATGGCAATGAATTTCTCGGAAATCGTTAACTCCGCCAGATATATACAGGGTGTCGTAAAAAACCCCAACGTTTAGTATGTTGTGCAGAATGGTAAACTGATAGGCTTACAGGAAGGAACCCTGTCCGGAAATGCACGGTTTTAACGCTGGATAGCGTGCAAGTTTGAGAACGAACGTTTGTGACAATTTATTAACAACCGTTTTGGTGTTTTAATACAACCCTTTAGCCATCTGTGTACTGGGATGACCGACCTGAGCAGCTACAGCGTCCAAACCTTGCATTTCCGGACAGAGGTTCCCATTTCAAAACCGATCAGCTTGCCATCCCGCACAACATACTAAGCGTGTTGTTTTTTGGTACATCCTGTGTCTACCCCTAACAATGGACTTGCAAAGGAACAAAACCTGACACTGAATTGGCATGCCAAATAAATAATTAGTGGAACAGTGGAAAGTGTTACGAGTAAAGCCACACTTACCGTGTGCAGGGGGCTGTTTCGTGCAGTGCTGATGGCTGGCCTCTCGGTCTGGGCGAACACACTCACGGCATAACTGACACTCCTACACACGATGCGCTAATTGTGGCTTTAGTTACGAGTGGTGCAAAAGCAATTTTCCATAGAAATCCCATTGTATCTGTGTAGTTTGTGCAGGAATAGAAAAACAACTGTTTAACTGTTGGACGCTCTAGTGTAAATGCAGTGTTAACATTCACAACGGCGGAGATAAGATTAACGCATGATGGGGTTTTCGTAGAAGGTTATCAAATTAGGAAGAAGGTTTATAACTTTCCGTATTGCTAAGATTATTGTGCATTCTCTGGAATTATGTTTGCAGCTCTGAACTGATATCTGTGTACGTACTCTGTTATCGATAACAGGCATTTCCTTCTGGTTTATATTTATCTTAACAAGCCACTTATCCGCTTCTTGGAATCCCTTTTAGTTTTCAATACTCTCAGAAATGCCCGATGGTTGGTGCTGAAGCATGTTGCTATAGGAACTACATAGACTTTCATCTGAAAACGCGGTTGTTGGCCTTGATAAATCTTATATGAACATATTCTGTAAATTATGGAGATTCATATTACGCACAAAACCACATTTTTTGAGCCGTTTCTATTTTTTTCCCGGAAACCATGGAAAATGATAGAAGTACGAGGAAGAGCCAATGGTTTGTGTAACATAAAAGCTATTACTAGTTACCTAGTGTCCTAAATCAAACTACCGATATGCCTGACTGAGCTTCAGCTAATCCAGTTTACAAATGCTGTGCATAAAACTTGTTTCTTGAATATCTTCCGTATTGTTAAGTACCACCTGCTTCTCAGCATTTTCCCTCAGAGTGCAACATCCTAGATCTTCACTTTAATTCTTGTATTCCACAAGTGTAATGTCGTATAACCGGTTAGATCATAATGGACGTGAATGCACGAAATGATAGGAAATGATGCACAATCGAAATCGGATTCCTGAAGTTGATAAAAGCAATTTTATCAATTCATTATATAATAGCTTAAATTTAAATATTAATATAAGCAATAATGTTTTTCCCCAGTATTTCTCTTAAGAGAAAAGTCCAAGTAGCCCCTTATCCTAACCTCACCATTTCTGAGATTCGAAGTCTGGACCGCTTGAATATGAGGCAGGTCCGCTACCCGCGCACCATGGAGTTAGGCTTACTAGGTATTATGAATGGTTAGACAGCACACTCTGGTCGGAGGGAATTATTACAATCACTATTTTTGTGAGTCATGACATAAAAATGTAACATGCCATATTCATATGACCATCTCTTATCACTATCATTTGTATTTATATAGCTTCCATCAATTGTTTTTGCATAAGCCTGTTGCTTTCTCTGCTACGAAAAATCTGTTAAAAACCAAACTTGGTATTTTAGTTTAGAATCTTACAAGCATGCGACACTGAAATTTCTTTTAAGGAAATCGCCCCACCCTAAACTATTCTTTATATGGAAAATGCTGACGAATTTATAAGAATACCAGTGTTTGAGATATTTTCAGCACAAATGAAATTTATATCTTGAATGTTTTGAGAACAACCTCTAAAGTCATCTTTGTCGATGACTTTTGCATAACTGGTAAACAGTAAATATAGATAAAATCTTACTGTTCAAAAATGTGCATCTCGTTAAAGCAATTTATACCAAATAACCACGGAATTAATAATTTACGAGATGTTTATTGTTATTGATTTGAATTTTCAAATACGTGTACTTTTCTCAAATGGGGAAGCAGTTATTCGACTTTTCCCCTCCTGACCATGCAAAGAGAACACAATTTCAAAGCCCTCACATAGGGACCAGCTCTTAAACTATTTCAGTATCGCTTAAACCTACTGTATTCCCCAAATTCCCTTGTGTGTTCAAAGAACTATGTACTGAATCCAATCTGCAAATATTTATCTCAAATTGATATAGAATAAGATTTTGTTGAAGAATGTGTAGAGGAATATGTGTGAAAGTTATATCATGCTTTTCTTTTGTCTACTTCATGGTACATGTTTGCGGAACTAGTTTCATTCTCCACATTTCCTTGTAGGTAGTGATACAGGAAACCAAAGCTAGAGTCAAATCTTTAACTAGAGGTTTCTTCTTGAAATGTCATTGCTTATCGTCGCGAGAAAGAGTTCTGACGTGTTGCGTCATATTACACTCTCTCCTCACTATTCTACACTGTTCTAGATAATTAGAGACTTCAATTAAAATTTCGCTATGGGTTAGTACGTTGTGCGGGATGGAAAACTGATCGATTTTCAAATAAGAATCCCTGTTTGGACGCTGGAGAGCGTTGAAGTTATTATTTAATAATGTGCGCTAAACTTTTCGTGACTGACCTACAGTTGACAAAAATGTCAGTCACGAAAAGTTTAGCGCTCATTATTAAATAATTTTTTCACTTTTTAAGGTTTTATATTCCCTATCACAACTGCCAATGTATTCTCTGTCATCATATGTCGTTAAAATAACATTTTTACACCTATATTGACCATTAGACAGACATTTTAAGAACAAAATGTAGTGTAAATGTCCGTTAGTCACACGCGGAATTGCTCTTCCACTAAAATCTCCAATTTTTTGTGTGGAATGTTGCACTTTCTATGGGTAAGTTTATCCCTCTCTTAATTCTTGTGCGTAACAAAGGAAGTAAAAGCGTTTGTAATGTTAAAGTATTTGAATTTCTCTTCCGGAAGCGTTCTCTGCACTCTGAACGATTAAACACATTAAACATGATTAAAGCTGTTGGAAAGCATGTGCTGAAGGTAATAAAGGTCAGTTACTCGGCGACCAGTTGGTGTGGTCGTGATTCACCACGCACAGGACTGCTTCAAATACCTTTACGTGGCGAAAGTGGCCGTTTTAAAGGTGGAAATTTAAAACAATAGCATGTAGTTAGAAAGGAAAGTGAAGCGTTCTCAGAAGGATTTGAAGACAAGTTCAAGGAGTTAGTTTTTAATAAGCAGTCACGCTTGCCTAGAGCGGATTCAAACCCAACACTGTTATGCAATGGCAGGGCGGAAGAACGCGCTCGTATCCAGGTCGTCCAGTTTTCATTCATTAGTGTCACTGTGATCTTTCCGATGTGCCGCTTGACAGGGATCCAGCCTCATAGCACGTGAGCACTCCATAAATAAACTGCTTGTGGGATGAGAGGTTTATTGTCAGACCTTTTAGCAACTCTGCCGACGCAGTAGGGAAGGAACAGAAGTGGCCGCATCTCATGTTCCAACATTTTCTTGAATGTCAGATTATGATAGCTTAATCTTACAGTGCTATTCAGCCTTTTTTACTTTCTCTGTTAGTAAATAGAGGAAGTATTGTATTCCACCCAAAAATTCTATGTCAAAATTTCACCAGAAATATGTTTAGAGGCCCTCTGAATTTAAAAAAAAAAAAAAAAAAAAAAAAAAAAAAAAGTTTTGGACAAAGATCCACGTGTGTGTGTGTGTGTGTGTGTGTGTGTGTGTGTGTGTGTGTGTGTGTGTGTGTGTGTGTGTGTGTGTGTGTGTATGCCTGTCTCAGTTTGTGGACAGCATAACTCAATCGAAAAGTTGGTTAAAAACCAAATTTTATATTTGAATTTAATGCCTTTCAAGGATGCGACACGAAGATTTTGAAGAAAATAGCCCCACCCTAAACTACCCTTTACATGAAAAATGTTTCGAAAATCTAACGATTTTGACTAAAATTCCATATGTTTAAGATATTTTTATGACATGAAATGTTTATTTTGAATGTTTTGGCTATAGCCTGTGTAGTCTTGTTTACTCTGTATGACTTTTAAATAACTAGTAAACCGTAAAAGCTAGACGAAATCTTACACAAAATATAGATCTTGCTAAAACACAATATAGTCCCAATAAAATTTTTGTAGAGGAACCATTTCCTTATTTGTTTCAGTTTCGGAAAGGTTAAACTTTCATCTAATGCAACATCGTTTTGTTTTTTTATATGTTAACCGTGCAAAGAGAACGGAATCTCAAAGGTTTAAAATATTGGACTATCGCTCAAAACTTACTGTATTCTAATATTCCCCTTGCACCTACAAGGAAATAAGCAATAAGATAATTTGTACAAATGTTTATCTCAACTAACACGAAGATGATCTAGGAATAAGTTTGTAAGAATGTTTAGTACAAGAGTGGAGAAAAACAAGTGAGTGCAACACATCAGATCTTTTCCGCGTACCCACAAAGAACATTTCCCATTCCAGCCTGCACTCATATATCCAGGTCCCAAGCCTAATCCTAGAGTTATCCCAATTAAAATAATACATAGCAATATCTAAAGTCAATATGATTGTAGGAGACATTTCTTACTGGTTATTTGATACTTTAAACATGGGCGCGTCTGTATCTGACAATCAACAATGGATAACCTAAAAGGACAAATGCAAACCATAGATGCTTAAAATAGCTGCCACAATTTTACAGAATGTGTTCTTTGGTATGCTATATTTTGAGTTATTTCTGTTGGCACTACTTGAGGAAAACAATACGAACGTAACATTTACTGGGCATGGCAGATTAATAATTTATCAAGTGCCACTTTCTATGTCACGTGGTGTGCTCGTGGTGGACACACTGATGGGCACTCAAACTCCATAGATCTAACCCCTCCTGGCTTCTTCGTGTGGGGTTTTGTTAAAGACGCTATCTATGCACAGAAAGCCACAAACATTCATCAGAGTATAAAAATTACCCAAGATTTTCAAACAAATCACCCTCTTATGCTACACAGAGCATGGGTTGAATTGCAACACTGTTGGCGTTATGTGCTGTGCAATGGAATCATGTTGAGCGCTGAGAAATCTTCCATCTTTTCTTATTATACATACAGAGTTTGAATACAGTAAGTCCAGTTGTAAATGTTTTACAGTGATTTTATTTTATCCATACCCAAAGGATCATCCTGTAGATTTAACAACTTATAGCTCCAAAATTATAAAATATTTCATAAATTTCTTTTTTGCATACAAATTGGTCGTTCGCTTGGTGGAATTATCTCCTTTTCCTTCTGCTTCTTTATAAGTTTGTGTTTGGTAGTAACATTTTGTTCCTTCTATCTTCAAGGAAGTAAGTTTCCCGGGCGGTTGCGTTTGCTGCGTATTTACTAATTCCTAGTGCTCTTTTTATGTATCTGCTTTCACAGATTCAATTTTCTCCATGTCAATGTTTTTAGTTTCTCCCAGTAGAGTTCTATCCCATACGTAACGACGTATGAATATTATGGAACTCGCTTACGCTCGTTTTAAATATATACTGGCGTCCTAATTGCTACCATTGTGTTCTCATCATATATGCTTTTAGCGTCCCGTATACGCAATAAATTTCATCGATTGATTTAAAGACACATGAAAAAATCTAAAATTTTTCTTGGTTGATATATTTTAGATTCTGTGAATCATAACCTTACTAGTAACTAGAGCAGTAAGTCTTTCAAAATGTTAATTCTCTTTTATACTGTGTACATAGTGCTCATTAAATCGATAGCAATCAGAAATTCTAACAGCAGGTTTAGAAACGATAGCATCTGAGATTTTGCAACACCGCTATCCACATACGGAAGTATAAAAAGTGGGCATTCAAATAAATCAGCTAGCAGACAATCTAAACTCACGTGTCGTCAGAGGAACATACCTATTTATTAGGGCTCTGTATATAATACTATAGAATAATTAGCACATTCATTGCAAAAAAGAATTGCGTAACAACGTATCGTGTCTGGTTGAACTATCTATAGTCTGCTGCGGGGTTTATCATGCGATTGTAGAATATGCTAGAAACTTATGGCACCTTTTCATGTATTTCAAGAAATACTATAATGGAAGTATCAAAAGCTAGCTAACTTTCTATTGCATTTTAGATTATTCTAACAGTGCTGTTGCGGAATAGAATATAAAAGGAAAGTGGCTTCATAACTCCAAGTGTTTCCCCTTGTTTTCAATGTTATGTTGATCACTCGAACAATGACAAGAAGCTGTAGTCCAAAACGATTGTATATATAATTATCAAATTTGACAATTTGATAGCAATCTTCCTATTGCATAATCTTGTGGAACAGAATTCCAATAAACATTTTATTTAAACGTTGGTGAGATTTTGCTGGAATGCATTTTCAAGATTTATGTCAAAGTAAATATATATTTTTTATCTGAAAACGATAATGAATGAAATCTCCAATTATTGGGTTTATTGGTGATTGATATCTTTCTAAGGCGTCATTATTTTTTATCTCTGTTACGTAGGATTATACTTTGTATATTCAAGGTAATTTATAAAAATTTTCAGTGGAAACATTTCAGGCACTTTTTGAAAAAATGCACCTTAGTTTCTTATATAATAACAAGCATAATACAAGTAAAAACATCAACAAATACTGAAACGATTACACAGTACTTAAACAGGCATCAGTAATTAGAAATTCAATTTTTTTAAGTTAGAAAAGTAGGAGTTATCCATTTTAGAGATATTTTTTTAGCTACATCCCCACATAATTTATATTTCCCAAGGATAGATCACTGCGTACTTAATAAAATATCAATGTTTTATTATTCCACAGATTATTAAATACATCGTGAAATTAACTAAACTTCAGTCTTATTTTTCTGCATTTTTTAAAAAATGGTACATGGCCCACTATAGTTCTCGGCCCTTCAGTTGTCCTGAGGCAGCAATATTGTTATATTCCATAGTTTGATGACCAAGTGTAGAGCAAGGTAAGGCAGTATATGTTACAGCTTTGAAACACATAACATAAACAAACCGGTTTTGCGTCTTATGAATTATAAACTAGGAGGAAAATTCTACACCTACGTCAAGTTTCAGTCAATATGATATGTGGCATTGTGCGTGTGTGTGTGTGTGTAACTGGGTCCAAGCTATAAATTCGAGTTTCGCAACAGCTGGATTCATCCAGAGAAACAGTTTTGCTTCCTCTTACACATTTTCTGGCACCAAAAACCAGCCTCTATGGGACATTAACCACATAACCCTCTCCTACACACACGCTCGCACGATTACCCAACAAAATTCACTTATAAATTTATTGCATCTTAGTCACAAAGAATACTCGCGGAAGTCTGGCTCGCTATACTCGTGACCTTGATGTTTTTCAGTCAAAATAATTATACTTCAAAATTATTACTTTCTCCTTCATCTCTTTCTAATGGAGCATTATCAATCTTTCATAAGTTAGACATTTACCACTGCGTAAAAGTGATTCTTTAAGGGAAGATGTCAATTAAATGCAGGTATATTACACAACCAATCACAACTGCCTCACTATTAATCACGCATTTATGAAAATTGGATATGGTTTATTCCCTCATACGATATTTAGTTTTAAATTTCAATAGCATTAAACACATATTTTTTACAAAACTTCATAGGTATTTTTTTCAATTTTAAAACAAATTATATGTAGCTTTTTAGTTTCTCTACCACATATAGTAAGTAGAGGAAGTATTGTATTCCACGCAAAAATTCGACGTTGAGATTTCACTGGAAATACATTGCGTGCAACGCATAAGATTTTTAAAAATAACCTTAAGATATAATTACCTAAAACTTTGCACAGTGCATATTTAATTATACTAAAAAGATTCGATGTGAGAATTTGGTTTTTTAATGTTTGGCCTATTTTATGATTTTCTCAAAATAATATTCCTAAGTTGATACTATTTTTTCCAATATTTGCAGTGCTATCAAGTGTGAAATATAACAGCTATATGAAATGTTTACATGAAATTAAAGTTTATAATTGTAGCGATATAACTGGGGAAAATTTCATCGAAATCTGTCTCATAGTTACTGAGAGAATGGTACATACATTTCAAAAATGAAATATGAAGCATAAAGTTTAGGTTTATGACAATAAAAAACTTGATTGCTTCTAACTATAAGGACCTCATGAAGTGAATGGGTTTCGAAAAATTAATTTTAGGTTTTCAATTTTAAAACAATTATTCAGTGCTTCAGCTTTAAAATAATATGCAACATATGACTGTGGAGAAAGGTGACAGGAAGAAAAAAGAAAATAAATAAAAAAATGGTTTTATACTCTCGGCACCTCAAATAACCGTATAATGACACCATGTCTCAGCGGTTCAGCGTTTTCTACACCCATATATCGCGCACTATAACTCCGTATGTATAGTGGATAGAAGAGAAAGTGTGAGCTCTCCCGCTAGTTCACTGCATGATCCGTGGTCCCGTGGCAACTGACCGAAACTGCGGCGTGGCGATCGCAGTCGCCTTAAAATGCGGCCGAACTGCCTAGTATGTGATTCGGAAGTACAGACATGCGTTGTGTGTTGTGAGTAATTAGGTACATAACTTGTGAAATTGCTTCTAATTTTGTGCATAAATGTGTGTGTTCTTCAAAACGTAAGTTTCAAGCAACATCAATAATTGATTAAAAATGCCAACTTGTTTTGTACTCGGGTGTCGTTCAGGATACACAAACTGCTCAGAAGCTAGACATTTTTTTACTCCTCCTAAAGATAAAAATCTGTTTTACAAATGGGAAAAGTCTATTCCTAGGAAAGACACTAAATTATCTGTTACATCTAGTATTTGTGACAAACATTTTCCAGAGGACTTTTTAGTGAAAGTTGATTCATTCGTTGTGCATGGAGAACTAGTTGAAATCCCTAGAATTAAATGGCGGTTAAAGCCAGGGGCAATTCCCTGTATATTTCCTAATTTACCCAGGTACTTAACTACAGTGCATAAATCCCGAAAATCTCCACAAAACAGAGACAAAAAATTACTGAAAAAGCAATATTCAACAATCGGTAAATTACCAGATGCAGGATCCAGTCAACCAGTTCTTATTTCAAACGCGCCGTCCTTCAACAATGAGGTATTCACAGAAAACAGTTCTAATTCCTCCAAGGTCTCAAACACAAGTGTCAATAATGAAATTCCTACACTGAAGAAAATAATTAGAAACCTCAATAGAAATTTAGTTAGAACTAAAATCCTGCTATCTAAAGAGAGGGCTAAATTAAAAATAGTAGAAAAGAAATTCGCTACTAATTGTTGCGAACATAAACGCAATTTAATTTAAGTAAAAAACAAAAGCTGGTTCTAGATACAATGCTTAAAAAATACATAATTTGCATTATGGTTTAATTTTTCAGCGTAAAATCATGTAAGCAGATATTTCCCACTGTTCTTCGTTAATTATAATACCCATTATTGTAAAATACCATCCTATATAATGTGTCAAGGAAAGACGATGTTTCAAAACAGTATTTCCAATATTGCTGCTTACGATTTTAGGTATTTAAAATGCTAACTGATAATATGAAACCCATTTTCACCATGCATTTGTGAACTAAAGTGAAGCGACCGCGACACCAGTGCCATCTTGCGAGCGAACCATAGTAACTCCCGAAGAGCTCACACTATCTCTTCTATCCGCTATGCCGTATGATATTTCCCACTGTTCTTCGTTAATTATAATACCCATTATTGTAAAATACCATCCTATATAATGTGTCAAGGAAAGACGATGTTTCAAAACAGTATTTCCAATATTGCTGCTTACGATTTTAGGTATTTAAAATGCTAACTGATAATATGAAACCCATTTTCACCATGCATTTGTGAACTAAAGTGAAGCGACCGCGACACCAGTGCCATCTTGCGAGCGAACCATAGTAACTCCCGAAGAGCTCACACTATCTCTTCTATCCGCTATGCCGTATGTTAAAGCCAAGTAGTGTTTGCAGTGTTATCCAGTTAGGCATTTGTTGTATACTCCTAAGCGCAAAGTATGTGAATATAACGCATTTATTATATTATAGTGTAATACACAGATAATTGGAGTTTACTCCAAGTTTTAATTAAACTTTAGGCATTTCTTGAAGGAAGTTTGTGATAAAACTTCAGGAAATCTTCGGAGAGCAAAATGAAACGAAAATAAATACATAAAAATGTTGACTATTTTAATTAATATCTCCCCTTTTACTTCTCGTTAATCACGTTAAATATTGTCTTAGACTTTGTTAGTTAGAATGGCTAATATTCAGCTGTTTTCTTCGCATTTAGCACCATCGCTTACCTTGTAATTCTGCCCTTGACAAGGCTGTTCAGCATTATACATTTTTGCTGCCTCATGAACAATAAACAAACATTATTTCGTACTTGTGCGAAGTATTTCAACGAATCATCCTATTCAAATTAAATTAACCCAATAAATCCAACAAATTTGTTTTGCAAGATCCCAGATTCTCTAAGTCGATTAGGGAATTGGTTCTTGATTAGTTATGAAGTTTTGTTTGTTGGTTTTTGTGATTTGGACCACTTGTTTGCGATTATTTTGGTCGATGATATAGCTCGGGACTGTGTATTTTTTTGTACAGAAGGATTGGTCAAGGGTGAAAAAAGACAGCAACTGTTCACATTTTAAAATATTTATTTACAAAATGAGTTGTACAAAACGGTGAGGCAAAGGATGAGTGTTGGAAATTCTAAACTAGCAGAAACTGATACTAAATAGAATCACAGTGGTGTTTAGTGGTGTCCGTAGCCGTAGCCATGACCATAACTTGAAAGTCCTCCATAAGATCCCAGGGATAAGGAACTGCCGTGACTAGCAAGGGCACTGGAGGCCAGAGCTGCAGTCTTGAGGGCCTCGTAGCTGCCAAGGGACAGGGATCCTCCGCTACCATAACCTCCAAGGGAGAGGGATCCTCCGCTACCATAACCTCCAAGGGACAGGGATCCTCCGCTACCATAACCTCCAAGAGACAGGGATCCCCCGCTACCATAACCTCCAAGAAGACCGGAGCCGTAGAGACCTCCGCTGGAGCCGATAGATGCAACGGCCACGGGTTGGGCTACAGGTACAGCAACAGGCTGTGGAACTGGGACTGCAACGGGCTGTGGTACGGGATAGGGACGAGGAACAGCTACAGGGACTGGATGAGGCACAGGCACAGGCACTGGGCGATTGACAGTGACAGGGTAAGGTCTAGGTACCGATACAGGCACAGGGTGAGGTACGGGGACAGCAACTGGACGAGGTACTGAGACAGGATAAGGCTGTGGGACGGGTACAGGGACTGGTCTGTTGACAGGGACAGGGACGGGCTGAGGGACAGGCACAGGTACCTGCTGAGTGATGGTGGCCACTTGTACCGGTGCTGAGCTTACGGCGAGTCCTCCAATACCAGAACCAAGTCCAAAACCACCAGAGCCAATGCCAATTCCTCCGGATCCTAGTGCTAGAGCAGCTGATCCTAGTCCTCCGTATCCACCGCCGTATCCATATCCACCCCCATATCCGTATCCACCCCCGTAGCCAAATCCTCCATGTCCAAGACTAAGAATTCCACGTTTGGTTGGCTGTTTGGTAACTTCACGCTGGGAGGTGGTACCGGCCAACGTCACGGCCAATACGAGCGATAGAACCTGTAAACATAGAATGTTTTCATATATTCAGCTAGTTCACTTTTACAATCTGTTAAGCAATTATAATTGGCGCTAACACAGTCACTATTATTTTTATTATTTGATTAATACAACACCATAAGCAACTGAACTTCGAAGACTTTCAAGATGCCAATTTGCCTCTTATTTGCTATACTTTGTTGGGAGTATTTTCATATTGATGTTTATAGTGTGAAACATGCCACGATGAATCGGCGTTATTTTACAGCCTTAAACCGTATGTTCTTTGTTTTCAATGTTTAAATGACCAATGTTACTTGAAATATAACGTATGTTGCATTAATAGTGATATTTTAAGCTACGTTTCGTTATAGATAATCATATACCGGCTAATACCTTTATTTAATATTAGTTCTAAGATGAATACATATGTCATAATGCTGATATATTCCAAAATGAACCTTTCAAAAATAAGAAAAATTAAAATAAAATTTCCCTGATTCATATTTACCTATCTCTTCAGGAAAAAAATGAAAATCGCATCGTAAGGAGCATATGGTTTTTTTTTCTTTTAAATGCTTAAGATTATTATTACCAAATGCTTAAACTAGTAATGATACTTTAAAAATCGATGAGATCTGGATTAGTTTCGGATTAAATGAACAATAAATATTTCTAAATAAAGCATTGCCAATACAGGCCAGTTCTTTACTGCTCAGGCAAGAAACCCAGGGTTATTTGATTTAGGTTTATCTTTTGTAAACAAGCATATTCTAGCTAAAATGTTATACGCAGTTCATAGTAAACGAATACCGTGTAGATTTTCGGAATGTCGTATTTAAGTTAGTTTCCTAATGGCCTTCATATTATGTTTGTTGGACTGTTCCCATAGAAGGGTTCACGTTTATGATTTTCTCAAAGGTTAGATGGTGTTTTATAATACGTGCCTTGTGGTTTTATGTTTACGCAACGTTAGCAAACGTTTTTACATATGGCCATGAAATTCTAATTGGGAAATTTAACAATTATGCCACTATTTTAGCATCGCGCATGACAGTTTGTTGTCAAGAGAAAATAAAAATCTTAGTGTTATTTAAAGGATGTGCTTTACGAATAAAACTTATTAAATTATAGCTATTAATCTGAAACAAAATGTAAATAATTTATTTGAAAGTAAAACTGTTTAAATTATTTATTAACAATGTTTAATTAGTTATTCTGAAACAGGAAGTAAGATACTTTCTTTCACAAACAATGAAGATTTAAAAAAGTAATGGTGAATGGGATTTAATAATACCAATGAGGAAAAAAGGACTAACAGTAACCTAAAACATATTTCTGAAGTCTCAAAAAATAAAACCACAGTAAATTTTAAGTAAAAATAAACTTGATTGCATTAAGAATAATCTAATAAAATCAACCATATAAAAAGGAGGCTAGAGTTACAATTGGAAAACCGGAAGTCCGCTTTGATTAAGGATAATAGAATAAACAATCATGTTAAATTACTAAAAACACAAAATTAAAATTGTGATCAACTTTTGAAGAGAGCAAAATACCTTAGGCACGCGTTCTGAAGATCGCGGGTTCATATCCCATATACCGTATGTGGTTTTTGTGAATTGCATCGAAACAAGTAGATAAGATAACTGTCCAGCGTACGATAGGCTATTCAACTGTCGTACTAATAGCCTATAGCAGATGTATAGAAATGAATAAAGGCAGATAGAAGAATTTTCACCCAAAATGTTGATGCTGAATTTTATTGTAAATGCACGTTTTGAGACCCCGTGAATCCAAAGTAGCATTTTTAGAACAAGAAGTGTCTGGAAATGGCAGAAAATATCCGAGTTTTGGTTTTTGATTTATAACATAATATTGAAGTTCCCAATGATAGAACATATCGACTTCGAAGAAAATCCTAGCACTGTTTATGTGCAACATTTTCGAAAATTTTAATTTTATCAAAAACTACTCTTAGCAATTTTGAGTATAATACCACATACTTGAGACACTTTAATGGCAAATTAAACTTATATATTGAATTTTTTGGCAATGGCCTCTTAGGTGGTGATTCAAGAAACTGCCTATTGCTGTCTCCAACAGGCTATAACATATGGAATAGAGATTATCCATAAACTCAACTGCATATTGTAAATATCGACATCCAAGAATGCTTTGTTTTGGAATGGGTGGAGTAAGTGACGTAAATTGTAAGAAATTTCACGCCGCATAAGCGTGTTCCTCTGCATTTTGGAATAACTATGCTTAGGTAATTGTTTTAACTTGGGAACCTGTACACTGTGGTACTGATAATCACAGATATACATACCAGTAAAGTCTTCATGGTGCAGTTGATGTGAACTGAAGTGTTCTGATTTGTCTCGAGAATGTTTCAGTTTATATAGCAGTGGGGTAAGGATATCAATGGGTGGAACCGGGCGCGAACTTTCTCTCTCTCTCTCTCTCTTGCTGGAACCACATATCGTCCAGCATACAGTATCCCTCCAACAGCTACCTATTGCGTAAGGACAAGTTCTTCATGATAATAGTGTTAATTGGTCTCACAAGTCAACACGCACATTATATTTGTAGTGGTTACTAAAGTAATTCATATCCACCAACATACGTGACTTTTGTAGATTATGAGAATTTTAATGGCAATTATTATAATTGCAATTTCATCAATGAAAGCATAGAATATAACAGCAACAAAAAATAAAGTAATATATATAATATTATATTATCATATACTAGCTCCCCCTCCCCCCCCACCCTTAGTATATTGTCAGCACACTTGCCCCTGGCGCGGAGGACTAGGGTTCGATCCCCGGTACCAGCATGAGGATTTTTCCCCCACTGGGAGCTCTGGTGCGGAGTGCACTCAGCCTCGTTAGATCCCTAAAGGGCCAATTGAGCAGGAAATATTTGTTGTTGTTACCTAATGCTGGATTTCTGACAATGAAGTCATTAATCCTCTTGCTCTCCAATATTTTTCACTGATGGATGGGGCACTAGAAGTGGCCGGGCATATTTGAAGGTGGTCTCGATCCATTTCCTCTTGCAGATCACATAGAGGACAGAGTGGTGAAGAATATATCCCAATTCCGTTTAAATGTTTTGCCAGACAATCATGTCCTGTAATCAACCTGAAGGTTGCAACTGCTGTTTTTCGAGGATACTCAGGAATTACTGTTTAAATGTTTGGTAGTTCCCATCTTTTTTTTTTTTTTTTTTTTTTTTTTTTTTTTTTTTGATTTTTCATACTAATATTTTTCAATAATTTTTTTGAATTTAGGCTAATCTTTTAGCTGCATAAAATGATAGATTAACTATTGATTTCTGCACATTGCCAGTACCCTTTTTTGCAAGAAAATCAGCTTTCTCATCACCACTCAGTCCACAGTGAGCTGGTATCCATTGGAAGACTGTTTTTGAAGTGCTGTTAGATGGGTAAGGATTTTCCAACACTATAACTGTTTGGTTTTTTGGTGACAATTTGGAAGTAATTGCTATAATTGCCACCCTGGAATCTGAGAGAATAACTGCTTGCTGAAAATGTGAAATTCTGTACAAAAGATTTTGTAGAGCCATTCGAATTGCTTCAATTTCTCCATCAAAGTTTGTAGTTCCATAACTTAAAGATTTGTAATAGGAAAAGAGGTGACATGTGACTCCAGCACCTGCTCCATCTTGGTTTGATAACAATGATGAGCAGCAAATATATGTTTACAAGAAGTGCTCCCCTTTAATAGAAAAATCTTATTCCACATCAAGGATTGGGTTTTTCCCGTTCCAAAGCTTTATATCCCGTCTTCCTCTTGGCTTATATAATTATGCTTGCAGCGGTAGACGCTCGGGGGATATTATTTTCACATGTCCACAGCATCTCTCCTGATACTCTCTCACTTGTTCAATTCTTTAATTTCTTCACTTCTTCTTGCTCTCTAAGGTTCAGCCCTAATACCGACCTTAAAAATCTTAATTCAGCTGCTTCAATAGATTTTTCACTTACTCTTAGCACTTATGTTTCACTTCCACACATGAAGGCTGCTTTTCAGGCGATATTGTGTAGCCGAATCTGATTTCTTTATTCATGTTTTTTTTCATCAAATATCTTCTTATACATCCATTTATATTAGGAGATTTAAAACGGTAGAAATGAGATTTTTGAAATTTGTTGCGGGGGATATAACGAGGAAAGTAAACATTAAAAATGACTGAAATTATAAAACATGGTAGAAACGATTCTAAACAACACAAAGAGTGAATGGCGACCGCATACCAAAATTCATTATTAACATTAGGACATTTAATTGGAATCAAGTTATCGGCGTTTGTAGCGTATGTGGGTAAACTCAGTTGCATCTAAACATAGTTCGGTACGGTCTGTGATCTGCTTCTAAACCGTCGAACTTACGTCAGCACTACTGCTATCAATTTAGGCTTTTGGTAGGAGAAAATGGCAAAGATCAAGGTCCACTAATAATTGCTCAATATTCTGGAAAAAAAAAAGAAAAAAGATTCACTCACATGATTTTCTCTATTCTTCTACTTGTCATTCTTACACACTCTTATTACTATATCTTCTTCGTGTTAGTTGACATAAACATTTGTACAAATTATCTTATTGCTTATTTCCTTGTAGATGTAAGGGGAATATTAGAATACAGTAGGCTTTGTGCGATAGTCAAAAATTTTAAAGCCTTGAGATCCCGTTTTCTTTGCACACTTAACATAAAAAAAATGAATAACAATGTTCCAATTGACGAAGTATAAGTTCTGCAAAACTCGCACAAAAAGCAAGAAATATCTCCGAAATAATTCACCCTAAAAATGGACGTAAATTGTGTGTTTTAGCAATATCTACGTTGTATAGTAAGATTTGGTCTATTTGTAACGGTTTACCAGTTATAAAAAAGTCATCCAGAATAAAGAGGACCACATGGGCTATAGCCAGAAAATTCAAAATATACATTTCATGTGTCATAAAAATATCTTAAACATATACTGGCAAGATTTTCAGAAGGAAATAGTTTTGTCTAATTTTTGAATTAATATTAGAAATTGTCGGAGTAAACATTTGGTTACGAAGGGTGCCACAAAAATACATCAGTGGCGCCGCGTTAGACAGCGGTGGTCTAATCTCTCTGTAAACAACGCGGAAGTTAAAATTGACGTGCTGGGAAAATTAGATGGAAAAGCAACTGAGCTGTTGAAATACAAGAATGAACTTATTTGCTCCCTGCGGAACGACGGTAGATCTGTGTTTACCCATACTAGTCTCGATTCCACTCAAACTGGTTGGCAAGTTACAGACGTTTATTTGCAACGACTGCTATAAATGGATCGGAATGTAGTTAACGCCGTCTACTACATATATGATAGCTGCGAAACCTACCGTACAGTGGCACGCGGAATATACCTACACGCCTAAATAGTTGCACACTCCCATCAAATAATTTGTTACAAAGACTGGTTTCTGAATTTGCTTGGTTCTCATGATGCTTTTATTACTTTCTCTGGAACCTGTAGTGGCGATCTGGATGGCTCGGTTGTTTAGACTCATTGGCCTAAGATCGCGAATTTAAACATGACCCAGAAATGCGTGGGCTGTTACATTTCAAATGGGACAAAAAACGATAAAATTGCCCCTCGCAGTTTTGTAAAATCATTACATAATTTCTAAATGTGTCAATTATGTAAAAGGTAATTATTTTGAGAAACTTACCTCCTAAATGTTTATATTTTTCGAGCTTAAATTCGTAAACATATAATATACAAATTTCGAACGAGAAAACTAAATTTATGGTCTTTAAAGGTCTCTAAAGTAATTACGGAAAATAAAACCATAGAAAAAGTGTCAAATTTTAACTTCCTAGGAAGTGAAATGACGTACGGCTCTGAATTAGACATTAATAAAAGCTAAATAAATTTAACTACATAACAGAAACCATGAGGAGAAGTCTAAAAATAAAACGAGAAAAGGCTCAATAATAAAACCCATATAACATATGGGTCTAAAACACAGACATTGACTGCAGAAAATAAAATAATACGAATAGCTGAAATGAAATTCCTCAGACCCATAGCAGGATGCACAAGACTGGATAAAAAAAGAAACAATGAAACAAGACAAAAATTAAAAATAAGAGAGTTAAACAGTACAATGACAGAATATAGAATCAATTATAGAAACTCAGGACTCCGAAGAATAGATGGACACACGATTTTGGAGCCGGAACCAGAAGAAAATGCAGAAATTCGGTGAACTTTGAGTTATTTACCGAATGAGACAAGTTTTGTTCTGTATAACTCAAGAACTCGGAATAAGGTAAACTACAATTCATTGTGAAACTGAATGTCACGTACTTTTATCAAATTACGGCAACTTCGACCCTGGAAAAAACTCGTTACCACTTGTTTTGCAAAACATTAACCTAACGTCTACTTTATATGACAGAAAATTGACCCCATCCAAAAAAATGCAAGGTTTCTTGCTGTCCGAAGTGAACTGGAACGACCTGTGTGCTTAAAAACGGCAGACCTACATACATCAGGAAGTGAGAAAATTGGACACGGCAGAGTCGGCAATAGAAAGACTGAGCAAAGAATCCTTGAGTGATATGGGTACGTGAGAAGAATGAAAGGAGAAAGATGGCCAGGAATCGTCCTGCACTGGTCACCGCGGGGAAGAGGAAAACCAAGGACGACCAAGCAATCTGCAAAGTAGCTGTCACACAGATGATGGAGGATCGGCGAATGGAGATAAACGATTGAAAAGATCAGAAAGAACGCAGGGGTAATAGGGAAACTGCAATGTTAATGTAAACAAAATCGTTAAACCCATTTCGGAGAAATTCAAAATATTTGAAAGATGCTTCATATAAAAGATAGTGTAGATTGAAGGAGTGTATAATGTCGCATGTTCGGAAAATCTATAAACAATAATGATATAAAGAATGAAATGCAAGAAAGAATTTGTATAGGTAATAGAACATTCTATACTAAGAAACTTCTATTTAGGAGTAAGTCACCGAAAATAAGATAATACAAGTCCATCGTCAGACCTATTGTTACATATACGTGTAGAACCTGTGTCCTTAACAAGAGTTAATGGTGTTCAAAGAAGGATATTACGTACTATATTTAGCGCAGTGAAACAAAATAATACATTAAAAATGTTACAGTAACGAACCAAACCAATTAATAAAAAACGAAAATTTCATTAACCACATAAAAGCTTGAAGATTAGGATGGTTTGGACATAAATGGACCCCGGATGATAAAGAGTACATAAGTGGACCGCAATGAAACCAACATTAAGGGGACGTCCCAAAAATATATGGCTAGATGATATAATTGTAGAAAATTGGCTGGTTTGCGTACAAAATAGAAAAGTCTGGAAAGAAATTGTTGAGGAGGCCAAAACTTTATTAAAGTTGCAGTGCTTGAGTAAGAAGAAGAAGAATAAGAATAAGCTTGATTCTAAGAGAAAAACTGTATTAAATGATGTTTTGTCATCTATTTTACGTACCTAAGTCAATGCCACAATATTTAAACGTAAGTTTTTTGCTTGCTTTTCCATAAGGCACTGCTCAGCAAAGCTTACGTCCACTCTGGAAAGAAATGTGATGTGTCAAGTGCAGGAAAATGGTTTGATCGAGGCGGCGACCACACAGAAAAAGCATTTGACATCTTGCAGTAGAACAACTGACAGTAGAGTTCAATATGTTGAACTAGCGGCATTGTTAACTTTGAGGATTGATTCACAGGACAAGTTTTTATTTGTTCTGAGCTGAAGTTGAACCTTACAAGGTTTGTCTTCTATTCTGAGGCAGCACTGTGTATAGAAAATGCAGGAAATTTCAAAGGGGATAATTCCTAAAATTTGGAATATAATATTTACTTATTTCTTTATTTATTCTAGAAGAGTTAAGACAGAGTATCTTATTCCCCACTACATAGGAAAGCAATATTTTAACATTTTAACATTTCCGAAAGTAGTTATTTATCACAGATATTAGAGAAGTTGTGCTTTGCTGGTAGGTATGTTTGCGAAACAGGCTGAAAGACGAGTGTAAATATCGCATAAGCAAAATAAAATCACTTCTAATACATATTGCCATTTAGGTACTATCTTCAGACATCCTCCAATATCATGAAGCCTGTAGCTGAAACGTGTGTGGAATAAGAGTATCAACTTGCACATACACAACTTTAAGCTTTTGTGCGGTCTTGGTTGTTATTTGAGCTTCACAATAACAATGGCAAAAATAAATTAATTTTGCGAGGTAATTATCAAAAGTAATGTCATGATTGATTGTCAAATTATGTCGATAAATTTTCTAGTAACGAAGCGACAAGAGACTTTAGAGAATTTGACAATCATTTATTAAGACTATTTCACGAATTAAAGGAAGATATAACCTATTAAATCTTATATATATATATATAAAATGAGGCAAGCATACATCAGTGTGCATTGGAATGGCCTACAAGATTAAATACCACTGACTGGTTTCCTACTTGTCTCCATTTGATTTTCTCATTGATGCTCCAATCTCTAACATATTGGCAATGTCAATAGTTGGAGTATCCGTTCTTACTTTATATTTCGTTCAATACAACGTTTTTCAAACTGATTCCAAACATATTTCATGTTGTATTTTGTGCTCTGAGGTTTCTCTCTTCACAGTATTTCGTCTATTTCAGTATTATGTGCTTTACCGTGGCGAGAGTCAGATATTTTTTGACATGTAAATCTAGTGGCTCTATTGCGTAAAATTACGTAGGCTGTTAGAGAGTGGAGATAGATTTTCTAACCTGATCACAATATAAGGAAAGTGGAGAGGGTGATGATTAAAATTCTGAAAAGGAGATAATGAAATATGATAAATTTGTAGTCAAGGAAGCACACTATTGGCTCAAATTTTAAGTTGTTATGCACATTATTGGTTGATTTCAACTATATGAGTGGAATTTTATTCAAAATGGATACAAGAGGTATTTTGTAATGCTTTGCTCTGCATTGGTCTGTTTTAATTTACTTTTCATGCATTAAAACACTCTTTTCCTCATAATCAGAGCTTGAAGTTCATTCACCAGAACCCTGAATTGCACATCTGGACTATAGACCTGTGAGCAAATGTATTTGAAAAACTCACACAAATAACATGGAATTTCTCCGCAGGGTTAATCACACAAAAAACTCATTCGGCCATAACAGGTTTGAACGAGATCTAAATTTTTTTAGTCTATCTCTTAAGGTTTACCACTTATGTAGAAGTCAAGAGTAAATAGGACTATATAGGCTACAGCGAGAAAATGCAAAATATACATTTTATTTGACATAAAATGTCTTAAACATATGGTATTTAATTAAAACCGTTAGAGCTGTTTTTGAGAAAATCAGAATTTTTTAAAAACTTGCCATGTAAAGAGTAGTTTAGGGTGTCATCTTTCAAGAATGCGACACAAAAGATTTTGAAGTTAAATACAAACTTTGGTTTTTAAGCAACTTCTGGTTTTTGAGTTATGCTGTTCAAGTACACCGTCTTCTGTCTCTCTCTCGCGCGCTCTCTCTCTCACACACATACACTCATCCGGGGACCTTTTTCTAAAAATGTTCTTTTTTATATTTAGGGAGCCCAAACATTTTTCCAGTGAAATCTTGATATCGTATTATGGGTCGAATACAATACTCCCGCTACTTGTTATACGTAATGGAAAAAGTAAGAACGTTACAACTAGTTTATCAACAATAGGTTAATGGTAATTGTTGACAATAAAAAGAATGAGGGATTATTTTGAAATGTTTATTTATAAAACTAGAAAAAGTTACATGCTATGAAATACTATATATACACTCAGTTTCCTGTATAAAACATCACAAAGTTTACAAAGTGGTTATCTGGTCTTGTAATGGGATGAAGACTGTCTTATTTGTCCATCAGTCCCAGGGATGATGGGCACTGCCGTGACTTGCAAGAGCGCTGGAGGCCAGAGCTGCAGTCTTGAGGGCCTCGTAGCTGCCAAGGGACAGGGATCCTCCGCTACCATAACCTCCAAGGGACAGGGATCCTCCGCTACCATAACCTCCAAGAGACAGGGATCCTCCGCTACTATAACCTCCAAGGAGACCGGAGCCGTAAAGACCTCCGCTGGAGCCGATGGATGCAACGGCCACGGGTTGGGCTACAGGGACAGCAACAGGCTGTGGCACTGGGACTGCAACGGGCTGTGGTACGGGATAGGGACGAGGCACTGAAACAGGGACTGGATGAGGCACAGGCACAGGCACTGGGCGATTGACAGTGACAGGGTATGGTCTAGGGACAGAGACAGGGACAGGATGAGGTACGGGGACAGCGACTGGACGAGGTACTGACACAGGATAAGGCTGTGGGACGGGAACGGGTACTGGTCTGTTGACAGGGACAGGGACGGGCTGAGGGACAGGGACAGGTACCTGCTGAGTTACCGTAGCCACTTGCACGGGTGCTGAACTCACTGATATTCCTCCAATACCTGAGCCAAGACCTATTCCTCCGGATCCAAGACCAATTCCTCCAGATCCAAGACCTATTCCTCCGGATCCAAGACCAATTCCTCCGGAGCCAAGACCAATTCCACTAGATCCCAGCCCGTAGCTCAATCCAGATGACCCCAGGCCTCCGTATCCATACCCGCCACCGTATCCCAGACCGAGGATACCCCGCTTAGTTGGTTGCTGCTTAGTGTTTTCAGGCTGGGGTGTTTCGGGAACGGCGCCAGCTAGTGCCACCGCTAGCACGATGGAGAGAACCTGAAAAGAATACAAATTAAATTGATCCCTTCATTCTTTATCATCATACAAATAAACAGGTTAGACTTAAGTCGTAACATACTGTAGGATTCAGGAAGAATCTCGGACATCAAAAGAAATGTTACTGTACTCAGTAGTCGCTTAGATCTATTTCATAGTCTACTGTAGGTACGGGAGAGTACCTGCCTGCTATGCAAGGGGTCCCGGTTTCGATTCCGGACTGTGTTGGGAGCTTTTCTTTATCCAAGATTGTTCCCTATCGTCCTCAACCTCTGGTAATATGACTGAGTGTGTGGATGATGTGTAATATCGTGTATGAAACCCATATAAATCCAAATACATCAGTAAGCACCATTGCTGATGGGTAATTTGTTCCAAAAATAAAAGTCCACCTATATGATACGGTATAAATGGAACAGTTATACAAAAGATGTCACGGCCTATTCTAGTGCTACATTGCCAACTGCTGCTCCTGAAGGAAACGTTTATTTATCTCTAATATTACTTTTTAGAATCTCTTTGCCTTGCAAAAAGTTCTTCTTATTGCTTATTTTAACTTTAAAGATTCTATTACGAATTACCTTAAAGATTACAGAATTGTCTTTGCCCTGGTATTTTGTAACGTTGCTGAACTTGGCTTTCTTTTCGGCAACAGCAGAAATATAAGTTAAATTGCAAAAAATGAATAAACAATAAAATTCGTCCATTATTAGTATGGCATTATTTCGGCGACTTCTAGGGAAAATGATCGATATATTTAGAGATATTCAGTACATAGTGTAAGAAAGTGATACTTGCTAAGGAGTTCGGTCTTTTTTATACGAGATTGGAACATACAGGGAATGTGGGTAACTGCACACTGTATCCCAACAAATCTCTGGAACACAAATACAGTGATACAGATCTCTTCCTCTTAACCCTCTAATGCTTAGTGTTGGTATTTTGAAACAAATGTTTAGTCAAAGTTTTACAACATTGCAACAGTGTTTTTGTTATTTTCGTGTTAAATTCGCAATTAATAACAAATTCGCACAATAGAGGGTTAAGGCTCTAACACAGTTCGTTAGGCAAAATAAATATCCACGAAAATCCATGGAACTGGTTTATTGAGATATTAATAATGGAATTATACACTCGCTTTTTATAAAAATTGTGGAGAAGAAAACGACTGTGTAGCTGTAATTAATCTAATAATGATTGTTTTAAATTTTAACTAACCTTCACGTAAGCAGCACTATTTGTAACATGAAATTTCTTTCCAAAACCATAAGGCATCACAAAATGAACTTTTTTTATGCATGACAAGGTAGTGTCTTCAGGATTCATACACTGCAACAGTATTTTCAAATAATTGTTGTAAGAGTTTTAAAAAGTGTACTTCGAGACGCGTTCTTTTTTCTGTAAAATGCTTCAGCATATTTTGGCAGATAGGAACAATTATTGATGGAAAGCGTTGTTTTGAGCTGAGTGAGTATACATTTGAAAATCAGGACTGTCTACAAATATAGTTGACACTGTCTTTTATTTTTGAAATCCACGACTTTTAGGAGAAAGGCCTCAGGCTTCATTATTGTTAGTGCTGAACCTAAAAGCATTCTGTGATACTCCAGTTTCATGGCATTGGTTTAAAAGAGCTGTATTGTATTTTGCAAGCACTTTCGCTCATTAGCTAATATGTTCGAAGTACAGAGAGCTGGCGTGTAATTAGTGCAAATTCTCTTAGAAGACAGACATTGCGTAAATACCTAGTGAAATAAACCAAACTGAATAATACGAATTGTAAAAGAACCGTTAGAAGGAAGTGAACAATTACAAAAAAAGACTAGGCTTTTGGTCCTAGAGCTCAGTGTTAAGTATAATAGCCACCGAGGTTGTTTTTGTTAAAAAAAATCTTAGTTCCACAGTTATATTACTAGTAAATATATTATATGTATGCTATCGCCAGGCCTTCTGCTTATGGCCCATAATTTAAGTTTGAGTATGGCAATAGACTATAGAATCTATTTAGTCATTCAGTGTAGAAAGTAACATAGTGATAAAATAGACAGCGTTAGATCAAGTATAACTTTTAACTATTTAGTCTATTAGACGAGTGCCCTCAAGGACCTGTGTATTATTCAAATAAAGATAGTTATATTCCATATCATGTATGGCTCCTTAAAAAGACTCTAAAGAGGTCCCTAAAATTCCGCAAAGTAGCTGCTTTATAGTTCCGTATGTTGTACTTTAATAAACAGCAAAAGTAAGAATCAGATTCCTGAAATTAAAACTTTACTTTCAGTCATAGGATAAAAACTAATAGCAAAGTCCCTAATGAGGTGATACGGCTGCAACTCAATCTTTAATCTGAATGAAAGAGTAATAAAGAAACCAGAGAAATATTTAATGTTTTAAGAATTAATGTAATTGCATGCTGAACTTTCGGTTTACCAATGATACAAAATTCGGTCAAATTGGGGAACAATTCATAGGCAACACGTGGAAAATTCAGGAGATACATCTTATTTACTATGCAAATGTATTGAATGGTAATTTTATCAAAATCCCTATAGCCATTTCTGATCAAATGGCTGTGTAGTTTGCGTTGGACCGATTTTCTCGAATTACTTTTGTTGCGTTATTGGAATATAAAACTGATTGTTTAAGCGAGTTCCTTTTCACAGACAGACCCACCGAGTTGTTCCAATTTTTTTCACTCTCAGAACGTATATTTATGGTGACATCCCGTACCGAGTTTTTGGATGGAAACCAACCCTTCTCACAATGGGTGAATAGTATGGAAAATGAAAAGGAAACTAATGTTTTATCTTCTAGGAAACTAGGTGTTAGAAATGTTGGTAAATATGCCAGTAAAAGCTAGGATGATTGTTCTTACGCAGCAGAACTGTGGGGAAAAAATCAGCAAAATCTTACTGGAAACCGTGAGAAGCTAATAATTTCCTGCATGGAAAAGTGTTATGGATTCCAAGTAAAATTGTTACTAGTTTAGCAGCCACGCTAGTTCAGAATTCTGACCAGTATTTTCTGTGAATCATTAAACCTTTCTCCGAAGACGTTATTTAGGAAATACGTACCAAGAAAGTCTTCATAATGCAGGTATGAGAACAGTTGAAGTGAACTGAAGTGTTCTGATTTGTCTGGAGAGTGCCCCAAGTTTATATAGCAGTCCGATAAGATGGCGAAGATGTGGAACCGGGTACGAACTTTCCCTCTCTCCAGTTTCATACATCGTATATCATCCAGTCTGTCCCCAACTCTTCGCATTTCGCACGCGCAACTCCTTTCTGCAGTCGGAGAAATTTTAAAATTTATTTGCAGTATTGTTGACAAATATGGTTTGCTTAGGATATGATTAACAAGTGGCTATAAATTAAATATATAATGATCCTTACAAGAACACAGAGAAAAGTAAATAATCTGTTGATTAAAATTGTTTTTGGATGACCACCTATCAATAAATAGACATATAAATAAAGTTTTTAAAATTATCAATAGTTTAGTAATATTTCGTGCTGGCGCCAGTACTGTTTTCTCTGGTCTCCAGTGAATTTGGCTAAATAGTAGGTACATTACCGTTTACCAAGTTACTGGTTTCTAGTAACTGCAGATAAAGCATTTAGAGTTTAGAAATGTATTTAGTTTTATTTTATAGCTTTATCTCAGACTATAATGTATTCTCCTTATTCTCTTTATTGTCCATAAATGTAAAACCCTTTGAACTATTATACTATTCACGTAAAAGCTGCTTTGCCTTTATCGCGAAAAACGTGTGTCTAAAATGATTTCAAATTAGAAAATGCGGAATAGTTACTATTCCCACATTCTATCTTGAACCCCGAAATTTAGTGCTACGAACGATCCGAGACAGATTTGCCAAAGTAACAGCTGATTATCATTGTCCATACTTCAGTGTGAGCACTTGGGCATTTGATTCTATCATGTTACATTTGTTGCTTTACTTTTCTGTTTAGCAATTTCAAACAGCAGTTTTAAGTACTAAATACCTGAAGCATATCCAGCATCGACACCACAAACTCCTATAAACAGTAAAAGAAGGAACAATGTGCCTAACCTTTACTTTAGTCGTGACTAGCCTGGAAAAAACAATTCCGGGAACAAAAACTCCGGCTTCTTGTGGTATTGTAACAAATTGACTCACTTGTTCATTCCTATTACTGCATCATTTACTTCGTCTACCTAAAAACTGGCTTCACATCACACAAATTAACACGTATACAACTGTCTTTTACAGAAACTAACAAGAACTGACATGAGACAGAGACATAGAACAGCAAACTAAACACAACTCTATAGTTCCAGCCAGCCCCGATGCACAGCGCTTAGCTTTCCATAGTTGTTCTTTGCCAATGGGTATGGACACCCATCGGTGAAATAAAGTCAAACATAACTAAATTCCATGTCATTGAATTCTAGAAACCTTCCACTTCAGTTCTATGCAATTTTTATTACTGTACGACCTATAAATAATTGAAATAATTTCCTGTAAGGCAAACTTCGTATAAAATTGTAGTAAAAAAGATAAGTTTATCTAACACTTTCTATTGCTTCCCGATTAAATAAAGTTAAATAAAAATGAACACAGCTCCATGAGCTATTTATAGGAAATGAAAATTATAGTTTTTATTTTCTCTGTCAATATCTCGAGCAGTTGTGTATTAATCACTCGTTAGTTACGTTTAGTAAAATATATCTTAATAATAATTAATATTTGGGAAGGTGAGGGATGGGGGAGTGTGGCGGAAACAGTACAAAAAATTTTAGAAAAAAGGAAAACTGCAAATATTTTGTATTGCACACACGCTGCAAAAATCGCGGAATATTTGTCATACACTCTGCTATTTTTAATTTGTCTTGTTATACCCAAAAATTATGGAAACACTTCCAGCGATTATTAATGTAAAAGACTGCAGAAAATGCAGTTTTTTTCCCCTCTGTATTAGAAAATGCTGTTTAAGCTATCCCTTCATAAACTAGCAGAACCCGAAGCTTCCCTCGCAGGGATTCTCTCCCCCTGTAACCCCTCTCACACTCTCTCTGCCATTCACCACTTCCGTCTACCTCTCCCCCCTTTCATCTGTCCTACGCCATATTGTGTAATGTTGCGGCATTAAATTTTTAACTAAGGTGAAAAGAGTACGTGAAAAATAACCAAGCAGAGTTTAATATAATATAAAGAAAACATTTAGCTTCTTGAACGTAATTCAGAGCTCTTAGAGATATCAAACTCTGTCTTCACATATATGTATTTGCAGGGACGCAGTGCAACAAATGTAAACACGATTCATTTATTCCTGAATAAAGAGGCATTTTTATGTCTCTTGATACTGTGACAATGTGACAAATGCCACTTCTGACACCTATGTGACAAATGGCAAACAAACCAGTTATTTTTCAGTCACTTTATTTCTGTTCTAAAATTGAAGCATAAAAACACATTCCTACTTTGATCGTTAGCACAATATACAGTTCTTCGTTACCTTACAACTCACAGCAGTTCTGTCCTCTCATAACCTTAAAACCTGTCTTTCGATGTTTCAGTTCTACTACTTTGCGTGCGCGCGCGCACACACACAGACACACACACACACACACACACACACACACATGCACACACATTCACACACATTCAATCGCTCGCCTACCACCTAGGCGGCCCGGGTTCGATCCCAGGGACCCGCATGTGGTATTCGTGGTGGACGAAGCGGCGTCAGGGCGGGTTTTCTCCGGGTACTCCGGTTTCCCCCGCCATCTCATTCCACCGGTGCTCCATCTTCATTCCATGTATCATCAGTGTCACCGCCTGCGGTGCCGTAGTAGTAAAAGCGGGCGTTAAACACTACAAACAACAACACACATTCAACGACCCCATATTAAAAAAAAAAAAAAAAAAACTGTCAGCTCTCGCCATCTCAACTCCCTTATGTAGGCGAGAATGACGTAGCATGGATTCGTTTTTCAAAATTTACCTTTCCTCGAACCTCTCTCAAACAAGCCGGCAGCCGAAAGCTTCGCGAACAGCTTTGTTCTACCACGTTCATTGTAGTGTTTGTTCTGACTGCTCCATTGTCGTCGATTACATATTTACGAGCTCAGTGTTGAGCTTTTCACCCATTTCATTCACTCACCGTCCGATATGACACTACGTTGGGGGACATTAACCAAAAAAGAAAAAAAAAATCGATAACAGAATGACAGATAATAGCAGAAACGTATTCACGTGAAAATAAATTACTAATGGTGATCAAAACGATGGTTTCAGTAGCAAGCTCACCAACATTAAGTGCAATCGATTATCCAACCCTGCTTGTTGACAATTCTTAGCCTCTGCGTGAATTAAATCGTACGAAATAATAACGAATAAAAAGTAGGAAATACTTAGGTACAAGTTTAAATGGTAAGATTCATCTATCAAATATGATTATAATCTATATGTTGGAGCAGTACTGGATGTTATATAAATTTATTCATATATAAAATAATACAAAAGGAAACAATGAAATATAAATACGCAATGAGTTAGTAAAGAAGAAAGAAGTCAAGAGCAAAGTTAGGGCCACATGCTGGAAGTCCTGTGTTTGATTCTCATCGACTGCCCACTCGCTTTGGGTTTTAGTGTTTTTTCCTGGTCGGAGGCGAATGCTAGGGTGATTTTTCATCTGCCACGCTTTCCGTCCTACTCCATTCCTTCTCCTGTTTCAGCTGTGCCTCTGTTGTTTTGTTGTTAGCACGAGGTTTTGGTTTCGATTCCCGGCTGGAGGATAGGGATTTTTCTTTAGCCAGGATTATTCCCCGCCCTCCCTATAGTCTGGAAGTATAAAGGAGAGTGTAAATGTGTGTGAATTTAAGAAGAACCAAAAAATTAACACCAACAGTAAACGAGTGAACATCATTACCATAATCAATTGTTCCAAGGGCAAAGCTATCGATATCTTAGATGTTAAAGGGAAGAAAATATTCCTAATAGACACTAGATGTACATCGCTCTCTCTCTCGCTTCCCCTCCCTCTCCCTCGATCTCGCACTCTTCTCTCCCTCTCCCTCTCTTTCACACCCTCTTGCTCTGCTGTCGCTCTCACTCTCTCCCCTCTCTCCCTTTCGTTACTCTGCCCCCTCTCCCTACTGTCCCCTCTCCCCCTCTTTCGCATTCTCTCTCCCCTCTCCCCCTCCCCCTCACCCCCTCCCTCTATCTCCCACCCTCCCTGTCTCGCTGTCGCTCTCTTTCCCATCTCTCTCCCTCTCAACTCCTCTCTCATCCATCTCTCTCCCTCTTTCCCATCTCTCTCCCTCTCAACTCCTCTCTTCCCTCTCTCTTCTCCATCTCTCTCTTTCACTGGGCAGCTCCAGTAATGGGAACCAGAAAGTGTGGGGTATTTCAGTGTATCTCTGGCCTGTAGCCGCCAATGGCTCCTTTATGTCATTCTCCTGGGACGGGGAAACGGGTAGTGGCGGCGTGACGTCACCTCACACCGCTGATCATCCTGAACATGTGAACTATTGTACGGCCAATGGTTCTCCGGTCCTGGCGTTTCACAGCTGTGATGGGGGGGAGGTTAACATTGCCAACGTATTGTATTGAGTTTCTGAAAATGGATTCTCAAAATTATCTTAACAATGAAAGTATATGATATTTATTAAGTTTAACACCTTCATGCAATATCTTCGTTACACCACTAATCTGTTGGAATATTACCTTTACATCTATTATGGGCACCAGCTGTTACTATTGGCAATACTGGAAACGAGTAACGCACCGGTTGTTAACTTTCTGCTAGCACCAATCAGCGGTCTCACTGCTAGGCGTGGCTTCTAAACGTAGCACAGTGTTGCCAACTCCGTTTTACAGGGACCACGTGCTTTCTATTGCCTTTGTTTCTGCAGTTTTTTCCAGTAGGTAAACGGTATAACAATTGTCTCCATATTCTACTATTCTGCGATTATTTATATGCGTACTGTCCACGTAAATTTACGAATTAGCGATGTGATCTGCAGGTGTATGAAGTATTTCAAATCCCCTGTTTGAAATTCGCGCTAAAGAATGAGCAACACCGCGTCACGATTTATAAATGTCAGGACACAATACCTGGGAAATTTGTAATTGAAGACCGCATGTTAGGTTGTAATCTGCCAAGGTACTTCGGCATTTGGACTTAGCTAATTTCATAAAAGGACCGCCTCCGTAGCGCAGTTGGTAGCGCGCTTGCCTCTGGCGCGGAGGACCCGGGTTCGATCCCCAGTACCAGCATTGGGATTTTATCCCCTCTGGGAGGTCTGGCACGGGGTGCACTCAGCCTCGTTAGGTCTTGGGGGGACCAATTGAGGAGCTACTTGATAGAGAAGTAGTGGCCCCAGGTCTAGAAGACCGCATAACCGGCTGGGAGGGCTCGGGGCGCTGACCACGTCCCACCCTCCAATACTACACCTCACCAATGACGCCTGTAGTGGACAGAGGTGGGGGACGCAGCGGCTGTGCGGTAGGCCTTGGCCCTTCGTGGGCTGTCGCGCCGGGGTTTAGTTTAGTAATTTCATAAAAGAACCAGACAGAAGCGCTGGCTGTTCTGTTTTATTTGTACTGGCCATGATATTGTCATTTAAGAGCGAAATCTGAAGTCACAGAACTTGAAGCTGTCTTCTACTTTGGAAGATGCTAACCACAATTCCCCCTCAATTGTCTATTCGATAGTGTGCAATAAACTACCACTGCGCACATACCTATGTATTTAAGTATGTCAGTTTACTTTACTTACAACCTAACGCAACATACGAATTCACACTAATTTGCGTAAAACATAAACTTTGGTTACTTTGTATCTAAAGACTTGAAACGATAATGTTTCATTTATTTGCCACCTGGGGGGATACATGATGTTAAATGAATGGAACCAGTTAGACAAAATTCACCACAAAGATTTATTGCCCAAAGTTGTCTGACTTTTGCCTTTTCAAGAGAAAAAAAGGAACCAATGCAAATTAGTCTCGCTTGATAGGCAAATTGTTCCAACCGGTTCTACCTGAAACTCGTTGTTTAGGAAGGAGAACTTTACTTTAAGTCAAAAGAAGATTGTTTTAATTTAACATCTTAACCCTTACGCCTTGTTTCTTCTAGAATCACATGTATGAGATCATTTATGATCCCAACTTTCTTTTCCTTTTTAAAATGCATATGATATATTAAAAATCTAATGTGTTGCACTCACATGACTTTCTCTACTCTTGTATTAACCATTCTTATTAACTCTTATCCTTCTATCTTCTTCGTGTTAGTTGAGATAAACCTTAGTACAAATTATCTCATAGCTTACTTCTTTGTAGGTACAATGGGAATATTACAATACAGTAGGCTTTGAGTGATAGTCAAATATTTTAAAGCTTTGAGATCCCGTCCTCTTTGCACGCTTAACATATGAAAAAAATGAACGATGTTTCATTTCACCAATTTTTTAAGTTTTCCGAAACTGATACAAATAACAAAGAATATCTCCAGAATAGTTTACTCTACAAAAAATTTATTCAAACATAAATTGTGTGTTTTAGCGAGATCCACATTTTTTGTAGGTATAGTAAGATTTTGTTTATCTCTTACGGTTTACGACTTATTCAAAAGTCAGAGTAAACAGGGCTACATAGGCTATAGAGAAAATTCAAAATATACATTTCATTTGTCATGCAAATATCTTAAACATATGGCATTTTAATCAAAATCGTAGAAGTCATTTTCAAGAACATCAAAATTTTCGAAAAATTTTCCATGTAAAGTGTAGTTTAGGGTGGGGCTATTTTCTTCCAAATCTTCGTGTCGCATCCTTGAAAGACATTAAACTTCAATACCAACTTTGGTTTTTAACCGACTTTTCGGTTTTGAGTATTGTTGTCCACAGATTGATACACACTCACACACACACACACACACACACACACACACACACACACACACACACACACACACACACACACACACACACCTTTTTTTAAAATGATTTTTTTTTTTTTGATTCAGGGGGCCTCAAAACACATTTCCGGTGAAATCTCGACATTGAATTGTTGGGTGCACTACAATACTTCCCCTACTTACCAGTAGACAGTAAAAGAAAACCAAAAAATAAAACTAATTTGGGCTAAACATACCACTAATATGCGCAGTATATTACTGGAGTCGGAAATATTGCTATATGCAGTTGTCTAAACAAATCTAAGCCAGCCTTGTTTTGCAACTGTAATTTCAATTTTTGTTTTCTAAATTCATAACCTCAATTCCTAATTGTGGTTTTACTCTATGAATGTCCACGTGAAAGAATTTGCGAAAAGTTGAAGGTCATGGTTTATTGCTTTGAGATCATAAGGCTTTTGCGTTAGAACCCTTTAACTTTGCTAACATATCTACATAAATATGCAAGAAGGTTCATTTGTGTTTCGGAGTTTCGAAACAGCCAATTTGTATCGATGCGTTTTACATCACTGCTAGCATACATAAGGGGAGATAAGGGGAGTGTAATCAGATAAAGAAACAATCTAATTATAACGCAGAAACCTGTCGTAATTTTCTTTTACTATCCTTAGATCTAAAGAAAATAATTTTTAAATTATGCAATTTGAAATTTCGTTCTTATT
This sequence comes from Tenodera sinensis, assembly GCA_030765045.1. Taxonomy (NCBI): domain Eukaryota; kingdom Metazoa; phylum Arthropoda; class Insecta; order Mantodea; family Mantidae; genus Tenodera; species Tenodera sinensis. Next base: position 31,155,028 of record CM060973.1, read on the forward strand.
AAGCTATTATAACTAAAAACAATTAAAAATTCTACAACAAATTTAATTGCTTGTGTTTTTAAAATCTACTTGAGAAATTTCAGAAGAATGGGATGAAAATTGCTGTGTGGAACGTTTTCTAATAGTGAACACGCTGATAAAAATAATCACGAACATCAAATTTAAAAACGGAAACATTTTATCTGCATATTTAAAGTGCATTATATAAATATAGCTATACTTATAATATGAAAATTCACAAAACTTTTTTAATCTATGGCATTAAGCATTCTAACGTCATGGATTACAAATGTCAATTTTTGTCACATTTTTACTATGCATTCGCTTAAATTCAGTACATGGAAGTTTGAAAGGGGATGTTAGAAGTGTAAACAGCTCAAAAGGCATCTCAGAAAGTGTTGCTAGTTTCAAACACATTGTTGCGATATTTTTCTGCAGATGGAAGGTTTACATAAAACTGGAACTTTTCTTAGAGTTCTCAAGTCATATGGTCCTACGTTAGAGCAGGAAATGTCATCTTATGCAATGGACGAGTACTTCACACTTAAATTCTCTACCTACTCAACCTGCAGACAGTGTTGCGTCATTTGACCTGCACTTTTCCCAGCGAATAACATGTGTTCTGTGTTGTCCACTGCGACGTCACCACGGTAGACGACATTTGCCATCCAGGTCATCATCCATTTCCGGAAGTAACCTGCGAACTGGCGGGAAGGCGCTAAAAGAGTGGACTCTGTCTTCCGGTTATTGTTGAGCTGCTTTTACTTTTTAAGGGTACGGTGCAGTTTCTGAAGTAAAAAAATCTGATGTTCCACTCACATTACTTTCTCTATTCTTGTAATAAACATTCTTACAAACTCTTACTTGTATAACTTCGAGATAAACGTTTGCAGAAATTATAATATTTCCTTGCAGGCAGGTGGAAGGGGAATATGAGAATACAGTAGGCATTGAGGGTTAGTCAAATATTTAAAGCGTTCAAATTCTGTTCTCTTTGCACGGTTAACATATATAAACGATGTTCCATTTGCAAACGTTTGTTTTCTAAAACTCAGACAAATAACAAATATCTCCGAAATGGTTCTCTACCAAAAAAAAAAAAAAAAAAAAAAAAAAAAAAAAAAAATATATATATATATATATATATATATATATTTCTACATAAATTGTGTGTCATAGCAAGATCTACATTTATTGTATAGTAAGATTTGGTCTATCTCTTACGGTTTACCAGTTGTGCAAAAGTTGTCCAGAGTAAACGGGAGTCCATGAGCTATAGCCAGAAAATTCAAAATATACATTTCGTTTTTCATAAAAATATTTCAAACATATGGAATTTTAATCAAAATCGTTAGAGCCATTTTCGAGAAAATTCTAAATTTCGAAAAAGTTTCCATGTGAAGGCTAATTTAGGGTGCAGCAATTTTTGTTTAAAATATTCGTGTCGCATTCTTGAAATACATTAAACTTAAACACCAACCTTGGTTTATAACCGACATTTCGTTTTTGTGTTATGCTGTCCACAGACAGACACGCACGGACCTTTTTCTAAAAATGCTTTGTTTGGATTCAGGTATCTCAAAAAATATATATTTCCGGTGAAATCTCGACATCGAATTTTAGGGTGGAATACAATACTTCCTTCCACTTATCAACAGAGAAAGTAAAGCGAAAAGTCGGCTAAATACCAAAGCTGGTATTTAAGTTTAGTATCTTTTAAGGATGCGACTCAGATTTTGAAGACAATAGCTCCACCCTAAACTAACCTTTACATGGAAAATTTTGATTTTCTTGAAAATGTCTCTAACGACTTTGATTAAAGTGTGATATGTTTAAGGTATGTGTATGGAAAATGAAATGTATATTATGAATTTTCTGACTATAGCCTATGTAGTCCTGTTTACTCCGGATGACTTTTGAATAACTAGCAAACCGTAAGAGATAGACAAAATCTTAATATGCAAAAAATGTAGATCACGCTAAAACACAATTTGTGTCTAAATAAATGATTTGTAGAGTGAACCATTTCGGAGATATTGCTTGTTATTTGTGTGAGCTTTGGAGAACATAATTAGGTCAAATGGAACATTGTTGTTCATTTTTTATGTTAACCGTGTAAGGAGAATGGAATTTGAACGCTTTAAAAGATTTGACTATCGCTCAACGGGTATTCTCATATTCCTGTTGCATCTACAAGAAAATAAGCAATAAGATAATTTGTACAAATGTTTATCTCAACTAACACGAAGAAGATATAGGAATAAGAGTTTGTAAGAATAGTTAGTACAAGAGTAAAGAAAGTCATGTGAGTGCAACACGTCAGATTTTTACTTTTGTGCTTTAGCTTAGCCCTCTAACACGGTTTGCAAGTTTTAGCCTTCAAAATTTGACTTGAGACACAAATGACAAGTGCTTAACAAAGGTAAAGTTATTCATAGCTATTTATAGCATAAATTTATTTTATTTCAGTAGTATTGTAGCTTCTTTTTTAAAAATTAAAATAAATACATTTGTAGTCTTAGGTAACCCCGTCATTCTACGCGCATTATATCACTGGTTATTTTACGTGGACCCTCCCCATCCTTGTTTACAGTCGCTGGGATTAAACTAACGACGTTCTGCTTTGAATAATGGGCAGTCTATTTCCACTGTCCTTTAACAATCACGTCTATTTAAACTGGTTCAAAAATTAGAAGAGTGAAATATGTAGCAAAATAATTCATGCAATAGAGGTTTAAGTTCGAAATAAGAACTCCGCAAATTATACCTATCCCCACAGTCTGATAGTATAAATGTGAGCTGTTCAATGTTGAAAATATTGAAAACTAAACGTCGAGAAATCCCACAGTTCAGTGAGCAACAGCAAGTCAAGCCAAAGGAGTTAAAAGAGCATATAGAAATGGGCAATAAAACAAAGGAACCTTGCAATTCAAAAAGATTGAATGTGATATTTGGACACTTCACTTTCACGAGTGAAACAAGTCGTTTAGCTGATCCAATCATTGAGGGGGCGGTGCACTACAATACATCAAGTTAGTTCGTGCAGTGTCTGTGGCGGAAATAAATATACGTATCATTGATTTACGATTGTTGAAGACATATTCATGCAGTACTTCTATCGGGAGTTTTGTTGGAACCTTTGAGTTCCTCGGAACACAGGTGGGTTAGAGTTGACACTAGTGTGCGACACTTCAATATCTCTGTCTGCTACATTTGTGAATCCTGGATGACTTTTTTCTCAGGCTATGTGAGGGTGTAAAGAATCTGTAGCAGTTGGCCACACTAGCAATTGGGTACATTAATCAAGTACCCAGCGAAACCAGTTTCAGACACTAGGAATTAAGCGGGGCAAAACGGATTAATTGCTCCCTTTTCTTTTTTCTTTCTATCTTTCCAATATTTCTTTATCCTGTCGCTGTGACTTTTTTCTTCTTTCCAAATTGTAGTTTTCTTCTTTTCTTTTTCAACTGTAAACCTTCGAAATGTTAACCTTCTTAACACTGCTCTCTTCTGTATTATTTCTTTTGTTAATTCCATTTCATGCAAGTATTTTCTTATCCATTGTGTATCATTCTTACTTTCGTATACACATATGCTTGAAAATGTTTTCTAAGTCTATTATTATTGTTGTTATTATTATTGCGCCGTGGCTGAGTGGTTAGAGCGTTCGCCTACTACCTAAGCGGCCCGGGTTCGATTCCAGGCTGTTATGTGGTATTCATGGTGGACGAAGCGGCGTCAGGGCGTTTTTCTCCGGGTTCTCCGGTTTCCCCCGCCACTCATTTCACCAATTGCTCCATAATTACCGTTTTATTTATCCACTTCGCCTGCATTTCATATCACCCTCTACATAAGGGGAGGGTGGCGGTGACGGTGGCATATTGATTACTTTCGTTCTGTATGAGCTCATCATTTTTTTTCTTAGTGCCTAATTACTCTTTCATTTGTTTACAAGCTCATTCAGCAAGAATTCGTAATTTTTCTTTGTTGTAATAGTATAAGTTCACTTAATAGTATAAGTGCTGATTTATAAGAAGTCAGGAAATGGTGTAGACTATAATAACACAATATAGAAAAAGAAATACTCTGAATAATAGGAAAAGAACTGTTAACTACAGAAGCTAACGCAAAGAGAACAAATATCTTAAAAGGCATCTCAAAAGATGCTAAATTCACATCTTCTGCACTGTTAATCACCAGTTCGGGAATAAAATAACTCGGAGTGTTCAATACATTTTAAGTAGTGCAGGTTATGAAGCTACGGTATGGAAGAAGATAAATAATGATAATAAATTATCAAAATTTGAATTAATTTGTAGTGCTATCCATCGCACTTTGAAGAAAAATACAAGGAAAGATATAAGAATTAAATTTTACAAAATAATAGCAGCTTTTTCTTTATGGATCAGAAATCTGGATAAACACAATTAGAGTTCAGAATAAAGAAGTGCTGAAATGACATATTTAAGGAGAACAAAAGAACGTACAAGATTGCATCACATGATAAATGATATCAGAGAGGAATTGCGCATTTATAGTATGAAAGGAAGAATAAACGAACATCGAGCTTAAAGAACGAAAGGGAATAACTTCAAAAATAATTAAATGCTACATGGTTTTTAATCTCTCGTAAAGAACTTTTAAGATACAGATATGTGCATAATAAAAGCACTGAGGGAAAGATTTCAGACTACTCTTATTTTCTGCATTTTCATAACCTAAGTAACATAACATCCAATGATTTGATAATATCAAAGGAAAAAGCAGAACTTTCACCTTCATTCTAAGATTCACACATTAAAAATACTTCAAAAGAAATCTTTTCTAAAAACACAGGATTAAATTATTAAAAAGCTGTTATCAAACCACGTAAAACAAGCTTCAGATTTGCTACCATTACACTGGATTTCAGTTCCTATAGTCCGTTCCCTGTGTAAAGACCCAGATCTTGAGATATGTGAATGTGCATGCCAACATTCCGTTTCAGAAGATTGAAAAGGCTGTTTTAAATATTTTCGTAAAAATACACACCTGGAGAATTGCCTAGACGAAAATAATGTATACACTGCAAATCGTCTCGTTACAAAAATATCATTGACACGAGGAAAACATGTGTATATATCTTTTATTTGCCTTTTGGATAGCATCTTAGCAAAAATACTTGTTGGATCTTGGAAATTGCAGAAAGGTTTACAACACGATAGTTAAAACGTCTGAACATGCTTATAAATCTGATGTGTTGCACCAACTTGACTTTCTCTACTCTTGTACTAACCATTCTTACAAACACTTATTCCTATATCTTCTTCGTGTTAGTTGAGATAAACATTTGTACAAATCATCTTATTGCTTATTTTCTTGTAGGTGCAAGGAGAATATTAAGAATCGAAAGTCAAATCTTTTAAAGCTTTGAGGTCACGTTCTCTTTGGACTATTAACATATAAAAAAAATGAACAACGATGTACTATTTCACAAATAACAAGGAATTTCTCCGAAATGCTTTGCTCTAAAAACAATGTATTTAGACATAAATTGTGTGTTTTAGCGAGATATACATTTTTTGTATAGTAAGATTTGGTCTATCTCCTACGGTTTACGAGTTATTCAGTAGTAAACAGGCTACATGGGCTATAGCCAGAAAATTCAAAATATACATTTCATTTGTCATACAAATATCTTAAACATATGGCATTTTAATCTAAATCGTTAGCCATCAAGCATTTTAAATAGAAGACCTTTTCGTAGCTAATAGAATGCTAATGATAGACGTGTGAATTTATGTCTAAGTCTTGCAAATTGTAAACAAAGCTCGTATTTCCTAATTGGAAACAGATATTTATGTGAATAGCATAAAACTAATACTTGGACACTTTGTCTGGTTCTTCAATATGCTTTTTAGGCGCTTTCGCATGTTATCGGTTTCAGTCACCTCCTACTTCCTTTTTCCTTGCGGTATACACTTGTGTATTCTGTCATTTTCTATTTGTTTAAATAATCCATCCCATTTACAGTGATCTTAGAAATATTATTTTGACCTTTGCGTTTATTCAGCTTGTACATTTTTCCTGTCCGAGTATTGCTTCTATTTAACCCGAGCATTTTTGTAGTATATGAGCTTTTTATTCCTTTCCCAGACGTTTCGTTTGCAGCTGCGGCAAGCATCATCAGTGGCGATGTATAACTCTCCTAGGTCCCTTGGTCGCTACTCTTGGAAGGAGCACAGTGGAGTCTTAGTCCGGAAGCATATTTTACTAATTATAATAGGATTAGCTTTAGGAAAAAACTTATTATTTTCTAAAAAAAACTGTATACATCATCCACAAGGCATAAAAGTAATCGACTTCCTGAACAATGAACAGCAGTTAAAACAAACGAGAAAGGGAATTCCGTTTTAAGATCAGCTATACATAGATATCCGTGGAATGGTAATGTTTAAGGTGTCATGTGACTAACGTCCTGCCAAAGCTCTACTTGTGAAGAACGGGGAAGGAGATTTGACTTTCTAAAGGTAGCTTGAGTTTAGATAGGATGGTATAGTCAATAAAACATGATATTCACTTAACAATTTTATTTACAAAAAATAGTTGTATAAAAAGTATCTATATATCTACAGTATTCCACAAGCAGTGGTGTTTGTACAGCATATTGGTAGCATTGTTGTCAAGCAGTACCACGAGATGGTGCCACGTATGAGACAGCAAGACTAGTAGAGAAAGGAGGTTCAGTCCCAGGGATGATGAGCACTGCCGTGACTTACAAGGGCATTAGAGGCCAGGGCAGCACTCTTGAGGGCCTCGTAGCTGCCGAGAGAAATGGAGCTACCGCTGCCGTAGCTACCAAGAGACAGGGAACCTCCGCTACCATAACCTCCAAGAGACAGGGAACCTCCGCTACCATAACCTCCAAGGGACAGGGAACCTCCGCTGCCATAACTGCCACCTCCCAGGAGACCAGAGCCATATAAACCTCCACTGGAGCCGATGGATGTAACAGCCACGGGCTGGGCTACAGGGACAGCGACAGGCTGAGGAACAGGGACTGCCACGGGCTGTGCTACGGGATAGGGACGAGGAACAGCTACAGGGACGGGATGAGGAACAGGCACAGGCACTGGGCGATTGACAGTGACGGGGTAAGGTCTAGATACCGTTACAGGCACAGGGTGAGGTACGGGGACAGCAACTGGACGAGGTACTGATACAGGATAAGGCTGTGGGACGGGTACAGGGACTGGTCTATTAACAGGGACAGGGACGGGCTGAGGAACAGGCACAGCTACTTGCTGAGTGATGGTGGCCACTTGTACGGGTGCTGAGCTTACGGCGAGTCCTCCAATACCAGCTCCACCAATACCGGAGCCAAGAGCTATCCCTCCAGAACCAAGAGATATTCCTCCGGAGCCAAGTCCAATCCCACCGGAGCTAATACCAAGTGATCCAGATCCAAGACCGTAGCTCAATCCTAGACCACCATATCCATAACCGCCACCGTATCCCAGACCAAGAATACCACGTTTGGATGGTTGCTTCTTGCCATTTTCAACTTGGGATGTTTCGGGAGCGGTGCCCGCCAGCGCTACTGCCAGCACAGTGGTGAAAACCTGCAACATTCATCCAACATAACCTTCAATCTTATACATCATCTTCTTGTGGTCAAATTTCAACCACATATTCCCACCAAAAATAAACCATGGCGACTCAAGTGTGGCGAATCAGTGACTTCTGTAAATTTTAGAAAATTAGGAATACTATAGACGTAATGAATAAGTGAAATAATGTATGCTTTGAGAGGAAGTTTAAGGGTATACAAAATTATGCCTTTAGTGGTGCTGGTTTTTCCTTATCCTTAAAATGAACGTCGGCCAACTCTTAGCTCTAGGGACCCCGATCTCATTTTAACATTATTTCACCCATTTAATGCGAGCGATATGACCTAACCGATTAAATGATGGTAAACCTTAGGGCGTTCTTGCGTGTATACGTTTATAGCAATTGTTCATACTAAGTCAAGCATTACCAGAACCTCATTGCTTAGTCTTGCTGCAGCTGTGTATTATTTTTGGAATGGGGGGGGGGGGCGGGGGGGAATATTGCCTGAACTATGAATTAGAAAACCTCGCCTGTTACACAGTGAAGTAATACCTACCAACAAAGTGTTCATGGTGCAGGTATGAGAACAGTTGAAGTGAACTGAGGTGTTCTGATTTGTCTGGAGAGTGTTTCAGTTTATATAGCAGTCCGATAAGATGGTAAGGATGTGGAACCGGGTACGAACTTTCTCTCTCCCTCCGCCGGGTCGGTATATCGTACATCAACCAGTCTGTCCCCAACAGCTTCCGATTTCGTATGCACAAATGCTTTGTACTTTTATTTTAGCAATTACCATATGTCTCTTTCCGAAATAGTGTCTACTAAATAGTTCTGCCTACCTTTCTCCCTTTAACATGCACACACACTTACAGAGAGATATACATAATATTTTTAAATGTAACATTGTCACCTTTCACTTTAAATTCGAGCAGGTCTTTCACGTAAGAGAACAAAAAATGGATGTACACGATGAAAAAAATCTGATGTGTTGCACTCACATGACTTTCTCTACTCTTGCACTAACCATTCTTTCAAACTCTTATTCCTATATCTTCTTCGTGTTAGTTAAGATAAACATTTGTACAAATTATCTTATTGCTTATTTCCTTGTAGGTACAAGGGGAATATTAGAATACAGTAGGCTTTGAGCGATAGTCAAGCTTTTAAAGCTTTGAGATTCCGTTCTCTTTGCACGTTTAACATATACAAAATTGAACGTTGTTCCATTTCACGAAAGTTGTAAGTGTTCCGAAACTCGCACACATTACAAGGAATATCTCCGAAATGGTTCACCCTACAAAAAAATTTATTCAGACATAAATTGTATTTTAGTAAGATCTACATTGTTTCTATGGTGTGATTTGGTCTATCTCTTACGGTTTACCAGTTATGCAAAAGTTGTCCAGAGTAAATACGACTACAGGGGCTATAGCCAGAAAATTCAACATATATACATTTAATTTGTCATAAAAATATCTCAAACAAATGACATTTTAATTTTAATTTTCCATGTAAAGGGTAGTTTAGGGTGGGGCTATTTTCTTCAAAATCTTCATGTCGTATGCTTGAAAGACATGCTTAATACACACAAGGACCTTTTTCTAAAAGTGCTTTGTTTGGATTCAGAAGTCTCGAAACATATATTTCCGGTGAATTCTTGACATTGAATTTTTGGGTGGAATACCAGTAGAAAAAGTAAAAGGTGTATTTGGTGCATATTACTTTCTCTACTCACTCCTCTACTAGCTATAATTATTTTATTTAATTTATTTTGCTCGTTTGTGTGTTGCCATGAACACAAAGTATAACTCTACAACTAACACGTTTTTTAAAATTATAATCATATAAAATTAGCTATAAAACATTAAATTATTAATAAACCACAAAAAATTAATGCTCTTAAAATATTGTATATCAATTTCAATGCGTTTGCTAGCTATAATGATTGAGTGTAATTCATTTGGTATGATAAGAATTCATACCCTGATTGCTACTCTAGCAGTCGTTTTCCCAGGCTGTAATCTACCCAAAACTTATGTACTTTTTTGGGGGGGGGGTGGGGAGGGTATTGTCCCTGTAGCTTCTATCATTAAACCAGTAACAGAGATCTTTAGGTTGTATTTGATCTTGTAAAAAGAACAAAAACTTACCTATTCTCACAATAGTTCTATTGTTCTATTTCTATTGATAGACGCACACTTCATTACAAATTTACAATTTCGTTGTATTAGAATAAAACACTAAGGCAAAATAATTATGTTTTTAAACCGAGTTACTTTGAAATTGTTTCGCTTTACAGGACTACGAAAAAACTATATTTGACAAATTGTGAGCCTTAATGACCCAAATTTTTCTGTAGTAGGAATTTATTTCTCTCTTATGATTAAGTAATTATACAAAGTTACACAGAATGAAAAGGACTTAAGGTTATTCGCACAAAATTGAACATAGATACACATTTTATTTTTACGGCAATATCTGAAATATTTTGTATTTAGTGAAAATCTTTGAGGCGTTTTTGATAATATAAAAGTAACGCAAATTTGTGAATGTAAAGAGAATTTTAGGGTGGAACGATTCGTATTGCATCCTTGAGGACACTAAACTACTTTTTCTAAAATTATTTTTTTTTTGGTTCAGGAAGTCTTAATAAGTATTTGTGGTAAAACCTCGGTCAAGAATTTTGGTTGGGATGCCAAACTTCCTCTACTTTATGGGAAGTTTATGGTAATAAAGATATAATTTTCATCTCCCTCTATCATGCTCAGTAGGATGGTTGAAGCTCTTGCCAGGCTCACGTGTGGAAAATGGCAATTCATTTTATTTTCTAATAGGTGCTACTTCCATTGTTCACTAACGTTGAAGAAATAGGCGTACAGATGCGGTAAGTATTTTAGGGAATCTTGGAAGTAGAAAATAAATGACTTTTTCTCGCACTTCCAAGCTCTTCCTTATTTTCCAATGATTTACTTAACATACTTGTATCACGGTACGATATACTGTTAGAGCTAGTGTGTAATTAAAGTTGAAACCTGCTTCTTTTTTTAAATAGCCCAACATGCTAAGTTTTACGCTCGTATCATCTAAACTTGTAGATCCACTTCCATTCATTGCAGAGCTTCTTCTCTATCTATCTCTCTCCCTCTCTCTCTCTGTCTTTCTCTGTACTTCTCCCTTATTACTTGTAATCCTTCCTCTTTTCCACCTATTATGTTTGCCCTTCTTTCTTATTAGTGAATACCATTGGCAAATTAAAAAAAAAAAAAAAAAAAATAAGCAATATCTCGGAAATTGTTCACTCAAAAGAAAAAAGTAGTATTTGACATAAATTGTGTTTTAACCGCGTCCACAATTTGTATTTAATAAGATTTTGTCTGCCTACTGTTTACCATTTATGCAAAAATCATCTATACTGAAAAGGTCGGCCGAGGTCAGTTCAAGAAAATTCAGTGTGTGACTTAGGCACTACCATGAATTAATGCATGGCATCCAGCACACCAAAGTAGGCTCCTCTAGTACTGTTGTATTTACAGAAGCAATGTTAACGTCTATGCCACATGACTTGCAATTGGCAAACGAATCTCATTTTTTGCTTTTCAATAACCATCCATCTAAACTACTGGATTGTTCCCATTCGGATTTGTAAGTTTGAGTACTTAGCCCTTATTCTTAGTCCCTCACGGATGGTCACTAAGCACTTCACATAAACTTAGCACAACGAAAACCACTACCGTGTGCACCGTGAAACACGAAAGACGCACGTTACTACAGCAATATTTATAATCAACTGAGGTGGAGTGAGAAGCTACTGAAGGGTTAAAGCGCTTAGTAGCGATAGTGACTTATTTGTAAATCATAGAAATAAGGTGATGGGAGTAAGAAAGTGAAATCAATTTACAACTGTGTTCATCAAATTTAAGGAGTATGTGCTGCAGTTAATGTTCTTTAATCCAATAGTTGGTAAACCATAAAATAACAAACGATTAATAAGATAAACGAATAATTATCCAATTATTTTGGGCCCATTTTAACCTCAAATACCACAGCGACTTTCTTCTATGCAGTTTCTTACTGAGAAACTAAAGCTGCGTCGGTCAGCTTTTTGCTTTTTTTTTTTTTTTTTTTTTTTTTTATTTATTTCACTATTGTTTATACTTTTCAATTAATATCCACCAATATGCTCTTTTCTCGCCCAGCATCTGAACATTGATCATTTTCTCTTGTTCTCCGCCACTTTACCTATCGAAGGTGTTTCACGATGTTGCAAACGTTAAATTATGAACTAAGATCAAACTTGAACTGAGACTCCTTGATATTAGATTAGTTCTATACAATGCAATTCTACTGATTTTGGTTCATGTTCTGAGCTTAGATTAAATCTGGTCTCAGCGATAATTATGCATCCAGGTTAACGAGAACCTGGAAGCAGGATTGGACATATTGCCTACTAAGCTCAAATATTTACTTTGAAATAACTATAAATAATGGACCTTGACCTTTCAGAGTTAAAACTTTTTTAAAAATCTAGCTCTGCTCTGCAGTCCTACTGTTTTGTACAAATATGACTTATATTCTTAGTTATGCATACTGATGAAAGATAAAAGGGAATTTAAGGTAAATAGCGACCTGCCCACATGTCTGTTTCACAGCCTTGGTGTAGAAATAAGATCACATTTCAGATTTATAGTTTGTTTAGAAAGTATATCTTTAACAGATCTCGATTTGACGTAAGTAGCAAGCGGGTGCCTTTGCTTGGCACGTTGGCAAGATTGCCGGAAGTTGTACCGTGTTACCAAGATATGTAAACAAATGACATACTTCATATCGCTTATCCGTCTTTTTCTCCAGAATTATGCCAATATTAGCTGGCTTAGAAGATGGTGCGCGAGTGGCTTTTAAAATCCGTAATGAAGGTGCGTTTGACACCTTTCTCTTTATTGAATAATTTCACGACCTTTAGAAAACTTTTACATTATTTTTAAATGCATTTTTGACCGACCAACACTGTTATACAGACTAGTGCATAGGTTAGGGCTGCCTTGGGCTAACCTAAGCAATATTACTACATGAACTAATTACGAAAACGCACACATCTATATTTAAGTGTGGTTAAAAACGACAGTTCCATGTCAGTAGATTTACTGGCATGTAAAAATTCCTGAGAGACGAAATTCCGGCACACTGCCGACGCTAAAGTGATCTTGGCAATTGACAGCGTCGCTAAACCATAACATAATTTTAAATTTATATATATTGCTTGAAATAAAATACAATCAGCTTTTTTACAAGCATTCTTTCTGGAGTAATAACTATACATCATAAGTGTATTCTAAATTATCGTAACTGCTCTTAATATTTATTGGTCATTTAGTATTAGTAATTTAGCAGTTTAAGTTGGAATCTGTCTTATACTCTATCTGTGTTGAGAATTCTAACTTCGACAGGTTTGGGTAATCTAGCTTGCTTACCTAGTAATTTGTTTCCTGAAGTGCGTAATAGTTCAATTGAAGAATGAACTAACCAAAGTAATAGACGATTTACTATTAGGCGTACCCATAGTAATATGTAATGCTTTCATCAGTTAAAGGAGGAAAAATCTTGTCTTACAATACACGGCTATTAAATTAAAATTGTTTGGTTTGTTGATAACGCTTTCAGTTGAATGATAATATCAGTGTCGCTGATGTGTCGGAATTTCGTCCCGCAGTACTTTCTTTTTTCACTTAATCTAATGAGACAATTTGTATGATAGGCGAGGGATATTCAACAAGGAGCTTTTCAAAGTTCGAAACGGGAATGTCATTGATATTTGACAGGTAAGATTATACCGTTTGCGAACGTTAGATTTTGAGCGGTCGCCTTTGGCGTCTAAGAGCGGCTCTAAATGTCGAGCACAAAGACAAATGAAAGCCGTTTCAATTTTTGAGAGACACGCTATCTCACGCTTTAGGATATATCTTGTATGCATACTTTAAACTTTCACTTTAAAAAAATTAATAACTTCACTAACATGAAAGTTAACGGAAATGTCGCAGCTTTCATGAATCATTTTAGGAACTTCAATTGTAAACAACAGGTTAATGCCCTACTAGAAGGCTAGATTTGGCTATAATTTGCAAGGAAAAGAAAAATAAATAAGATACAAAATATGTTTAAACTTTTATTTAAAAAAATAAAATTGTATAAAAAGTTTTGGTAAATTATTACAAAATTCAACTTGATTGTAAAGCAATATCATTGTTGGGTTGGTAACACTTCTATTCGGATGGTTAATCCCAGGGGTGAGCACTGCCGTGACTTGATAAGGCACTAGATGCAAGGGCAGCGCTCTTGAGGGCCTCGTAGCTGCCGAGTGACAAAGAGCCACCGTTGCCATAGCTACCAAGGGACAAAGAACCACCGCTGCCGTAGCCGCTGCTTCCATGGTACAAGGAACCACCGCTCCCGTAGCCACTGCTTCCATGGTACAAGGGGCCACTGCCAGAACCTCCCAGGGAGAAGGAACCACCGCTGCCGTAGCTACCAAGGGATAGGGAGCTTCCACTGCCATAGCCGCTGCTAGAACTTCCCAGGGACAAGGAACCACCGCTGCCGTAGCTACCAAGAGACAGAGATCCAGAGCCGTAGCTGCCAATACCGGAGCCGTACAGACCTCCACTAGATCCGATGGATGTAACAGCCACGGGCTGGGCTACAGGGACTGCAACGGGATGGGGAACTGGGACTGCGACGGGCTGTGGTACAGGGTAAGGACGGGGCACTGACACAGGCACAGGATGAGGGACAGGCACAGGGTATGGACGGTTGACAGTGACGGGGTAAGGCCTAGGTACAGATATAGGCACAGGCTGAGGAACACGGACGGGAACTGGACGAGGAACTGATACGGGATAAGGCTGTGGAACGGGAACAGGGTATGGTCTGTTCACAGGGACAGGGACGGGTTGAGGGACAGGCACAGGTACTTGCTGGGTCACTGTATTCACACGCACAGGCCCTGAGCTCAAGGAGCCTCCTCCAAATCCAGATCCACCTATACTGGAGCCCAGACCTATTCCTCCGGAGCCGAAACCTATTCCTCCAGAGCTCAGGCCAATGCTTCCGGAGCCCAGGCCTATTCCTCCAGAGCCTAGGCCAATTCCTCCGGAGCCCAGGCCTATTCCTCCAGAACCGAGACTTATTCCTCCGGAACCATATCCAAAGCTACCGGAGCTAATACCAAGTGCTCCAGATCCTAGGCCATGGCTAAAACCGCCTGATCCAAGGCCTCCCAATCCATATCCGCCTAGTCCAAGACTGAGAACACCACGTTTGGATGGTTGCTGCTTGGCATCGTTGGTTTGGGATCCCTTGGGAGCTGTGACAGCCAGTGCCACAGCCAGTAGGGTGGAAAAGACCTGCAAAAATATTTTATTCTCAGTATGTTTTGCTTTTTGTGTACATCCATATTGTAACTAAAAATAACTTGGCAACTGAAAATTCAGGTTTTAGAAACGTACAAGCTTAATTCTTGATTCTTCAGCAGATGTCATTTGTTTATTGTTTAGTGTCTTTTTTAATTTCGCTGGAAATACTTTTTTGTGATATAAATGACCGTTTTCTCAGAAACTATTGAAAATATGATTAAAAACAGTAGATGAATGTGTTGGATATTCTTTGATGTAAACATGGTGTTCCATTACTTTAAAACAGTTATAAAATGTGAATTAAATTTTATTATGACTTAAGAAAGAAGGAACTTATGTTCCTTAAAATGGCACTACGTGTACGTCTACATCTACGTCTTCTAAAAAAACTGTCACCAGATAACTTCTGATATAATGGCTCGTTAATTTAGCATTGACAAGATAGAAGTTTCGATAACGTTCCCTAGCCCAAGTATTTAAGATTGTGAAAATGACTCGTAAGTTCAAGATTAAATATATGACCTCAATTCGCACAGAAGTAGCAATATAAAAAAAGAAAGCACTAAAAGAGAATGTCTTCTACCAAATAAGAAACAGAACTATCGGATAAGAATTGCAATCCACCTCTAAAGCATTTTTTTCTATTTATTTGATGTCACTTCGAGACAGATGATGCTCGTAGAACTGTGTGTAGCGGATAGTTAGTCTTAAAGGTATCATCCCTATTGTATGTCGTCTTGCTACGTCACGTGTCTACAGAGGGATTAGTGCAGGACAACTGTATCTCCGCCTCTGTGGCGGCAGATGGCATTAAGGTGCCATCTAGTACATGTGCTCACATTGTCTTTAGATAGATGGCACAGCATTCATTATTACCATCTATTTTGCATTTATACTATTGTTTTAAACTTAAGATGGAACTTTGGGTTGTGGTATTAAATATACAATGCGGTATTTACCATCGCGAATGAGGGAAACCGCGAAACACATCAGTTAGTTGGTCGGCAAATGAGATTTTAACCGGGACCTTCCCAATGCAAGCCTCACAGGTTACCACATTGTCACCGTATTAGAGGGTTTTAATCTGTGCACTTGTGGGTATTATAAGCTTCTCAGTTTGAATTTAATCAAATTGCACCATATGATTTAGAAATGTTTCTAAGTTATTGTAATTCATTTAACTATTTGAACTGATGAAGTTTCCTTCCAACTTGCTCTATCTACGTGATAAAATTTCATTAAAATCTTGCATTACTTACCAGCAGTGTGTTCATGTTGCAGGTAGATGAGAGCAACAGAAGTGAACTGCTTTGTTTCGGGAGCTTGCAGTTTATATAGCAGTCTGTTTTGGTGATGGTGATGATGTAGATGGGTGGAACCGGGCGAGAACTTTCTCTCTCATTCTGACCATGCATCGTCCATCATTCTGTGTGCCCCCACAGGTTCCTACTGCATTTGCACACCTCCTTTCAGATAATTGCAACGATTGCATTTCACGCATTGCTTCCCTTTTAGTTACTATTATTGAAATATTACTGCAGTCATACGATAGGCAGTATTTGGGAAAAGTAATACAAATGAGTTTGTATTGCATTCAGACTCAGTGACATTGCGGTGTGCAATATTGTCACGCTCATGTTCCTTTTTCTATAAAGTTGACAATGTTATGATAATGCGACATATTCTACAAATTGATAGTTGTTCTTTCTTTTTCTTCGTTCGCTATACCAGGATGTGTACTTAAAAGTTACTTACACATTTAATTTCTATAATATAGCATTATTTTACAGATATAACTACTAAAAATTAAAATAAATAAAAATAATAAAAACGAAAAAAAGAAATTAAATGAATAAAAGTGATGTAATTTGTGTATAATTGTAAAATAATAAATTCAATTTGCACTAAACCAATTATATTAGTTACTAGAATCCAGTAACATAAATAATCAGTAGGGCTAGGAAGTTCATGCATTTGCATGTTTTTTCATAGGGGTTAAAAATGTATGCTTTTACATTATGTGCACGAATTACGGAATTTTCAGTTATTTGGACATGATTTTATGGTGCATATAACTGCATATTTTCTTGATTTTTGATAAATGCATATTATTTCAATACTATAGCCCCTATATTGCATATTTTAATGATTTTTATGGTATTTTATTACTTTTTTCTATCTCAATAATATTTTTCATATTGGCAGTATTGCACATGATGATGCAACTCACGAAGATTTCAATATTATTGCCCCTATATTGCATATTTTAATGATTTTTATGCTTTTTTATTTTTTCATCTGTATAATATTTTTCATATTGGTAGCATTTCTGAGACAATGGTTCTTTCCCATTGGTAGATAGATTTGTGTCCAGTACGAAGATAATTTTTGTTAAATCTCCTAAAAGAGTTAAGTTGTTTAGATCAACAGCACCTAATATCTGACTTCCTCCTGCACCGGTGTTAACTCGATGGGGAACATGAATCGATGCAGTTTTATATTATGCTGAGCACATAGAAATAGCCGAAGAGGTTAATTCATTGGACTTGAAAGATGCTTCATCAATAGAAACTGTGCAAAATATTCTGTCAGGCACTGAGTTAAAAGTTGGTTTCATATCTGCCCATTTTTCTTTCTTGCCAACAACCATAACGGCATTGGAAGCTGTAGGATCTCCTTTGCATGAATCAATGTCAACAATATGTAATCTAAGTTCGGTTCCTGGTAGCATAGGACAAAAAGTGAAAGAGAAAGTGAATTATGTAATTTCAAAAAATTCTGGTTATAAACAGATGTGCGGTATTCGAGACATCCTCAAAAGAAAACCATGTCTCACCAAGAGACTTGACTCCCTCTCTATCTTTGTGTGTGTGTGTGTGTGTGTGTGTGTGTGTGCGTGTGCGTGTGCGTGTGCGTGGGTGCGTGCGTGTGTGTGTGCGCGCGTGTGCGCGTGCGTGTGCGCGCGCGAAGCATTTAACATCATTTAAATATGTCCCGATAACATCTTGTGACGTGAAGAGAAGTTTTTCACGTTACGAAAGTGTTTTGCGAGACAACAGACAGACTTTACAGTTGAAAATTTGTGCAAAGTGTTGGTTGTGAGCTGCACTTTAGCAGTTAATACTAGCAGTACTACTAACTTTATTTATTTTTTATACTAACTCGTCTTGTCTACTGCAAAGGGACATTAGCTGTTTTAATTAAGCAGTGCATATTTCTTGGCATATTTTCAAGTTTTTAAGAGCATATTTGCATGCATATTTCAGTGTTTTTAGGGCATGAAGTTTCGAGCCCTAATAATCATTTACCTATATAATAATTCTAAAATTAGCAAACCTAATAAGTTATATTAGTTGTACCCAGCAAAATTTGCTCTTATAGCCAGCACAAATTTATTTATTACTTACGTTCTCAATATAAAATTAAAAAGCATAACAGTTTTCTTTTTCTTCAAATGTTCAACGAGTTCTATAACTGAAATTTGAAAATATTTGAGTTAGACAGTGTTAGCCAAGTACACTACAGTAAGTAGTAAACCTTTACACCTTGGTAGCATAAATAGCTTATGAGAAAAAGCAATATGAAAACAAAATTATAACGTGCGCAATAATTCAAAGATAAACAATAACTTAGTGTATGCTATATTCAGTATAATCCATTTCTTACAAACTATTTGTGCTAGGAAGATGAAAATTTTACCAATTTATAATATTGTATGTAGTTAGTTAAAATTATGCCGTTCTCTAAGTCTAACTCAAATACTTCAGCTAC
Source organism: Tenodera sinensis (assembly GCA_030765045.1). Lineage (NCBI taxonomy): Eukaryota > Metazoa > Arthropoda > Insecta > Mantodea > Mantidae > Tenodera > Tenodera sinensis. The sequence goes on from CM060973.1 coordinate 31,173,795, forward strand.
AGAACCCATTGAAAATTAAAATTCACCGTCGCACTCTCTTAGATACACGAGAGTGACAGATTCCTCTCGAAATTCACTTTTTCTCGAATCCCTTACAAACAAGCCGGCAGTAGGAAGTTCACGAACAGTTTGGAAACGCTTTTTATGTCCTCCATTGTTGTGGTTCTTTACTCTCCCCGCAATGGAGAGAAGTGGCTTCGCTTTGACTCTTACAATCAGCCCACCCAGTGGTGTGAGGTAGTGGACCTCGGTTCCCTCTGATGTGAAGTGGTGCCCATCGTTACATTACGTATTTTTAGTATGCATAATTTTCCTATTTTTTAAATGTCAATACGTATTTATGCATTCAGACATAAATGGTATCGGCAAATTAGGTACTAGAAGTTTAGACATATTACTGATTGTTCTTATGCACATGCCAAGAAAAATAGAACACAGTACTTATGGTAACATTATTAACTTCTGAAATAATATATAAAGAGATAAAACAATTTTGGAATATATTCAAGATATAACTTGTTCCACATTTTAGGGAAAACATTCAAAAGTCCAAGTATATGTCCTTTCTTGTAAAAATTACAGCAATTGTGTTAAATTCTATCATGTGTTTATTCTTCATGTACATAAATTCATGTAATATGTGCAGAGGTCCGATCGTCCTGTCTCCTTGCTGGAGGGTTGGTCGCCTAACGTTGCCTCCGCCTCAGCTGTTTCCTGATGGAGTGCAGTCGAGTTCTACCAGCTGCCCGAGTGCTTCGCTCTCTGGTAGATGACTCATGTAACCTCGATCAGAATATTTGCTGCTTCTGCCATATGAAGGTAAGTTTAGGTCATTAATTCAAACTGTATTAGATATTCTTTTTGGATGAATAAGGGTTAATTATGTAATTTATCCTTAAAAGGGGAAGACTCGCCAACTTTTCTCATCTTAAATTGCCCTTCACCTGAAAACTTTTTTTTACTATTCCTTTTTTTTTTCTTCTTCTTTCTTTCTTTTTTTCTGCTCAAAAATGTCTGTATTGTCTAAAAATATTAGTTATTACCATGACCAATAAATGGTATAACTTGCTCAAAATAACCCCTCAAGTTCTTTATCCTTAATGCATTTTATGTAGCTGAGAAACTTCAAGGAAAATTAAAATATTAAACTTAAAAGTTTATATAAAATAACAATGTTTGAGATTTTGGAAAGTCATTTTCAAAACTTTAAGGAATTTAGGATTTTCGGGGGATATTCTTTTACTTCTATTCAGTTCAAAGGATATGTAATATCACGGTTATAAACATACTTCATTGGATTAAGCAGTTTTATGCCTTTATGCACCAGTATATTGTATTGTATTTGAATATTCTTACTACAGGTGTGAAACTAAATGGGCGATAAAACTGATAGAAAAGTGCACAATCTCTTTACTTTGGTAATTAAGACACTCTTTCTCCCAAATAAAGTGTTGCAGGTAAGTTAGGTTTCCTCGTGTCTTCATATATCAGCTGCCACTTGTTCCTTTGCAGTCACACTGTGTCCTTTATGGTAAACACGTTTTTTCTGTTAAAGGAAGTACAATTTGTGTAAATTTGTAAGCGAGCGATTATGTGATGATGGAGTTTGGAAACCAGTAACAAGATAACCAGTCCAGTATCCAGTAATGGCATTACAAAGGTCAGTCCTCCGGGCATTTCCTATATGCATATCCAATGCATGCATGTAGCTTTCCTCAAAGCTAGCATGCAGACAGCAGACACAATTCCAATGTCGTAGTTAATAACTAATACTGCAAACACAGTAACGTTAATGGATTCCCTATTTTATGCTCGACCATACCCAAATGTATTAATTATAAGTCTGACAGCGATCCTTTAATGGACCTCCGTAAGTTTAAACTTTCATTAAATATTGATCTTCATCCAGTTGGACATTTCAATTTTCATAGTTGTTCCAGCAATCAGAAAATTCCCATGCAGCAATGGCAAAGCGCAATATCAATTAATTCGCAACTAGCGCGAGTTTAGAAAACGATAAAATGTCGGACACTACTGACAGTAAGATGCAACTTACACTAATTAACCTCAATACAGCGTCAATTTCCAAGAATATTGCACTAAGCACAGTCCCGCAAATTAATTTCACTAATTGTACAATAAATATCGTATACATGAAACAAAATTTCGTCTGAAAACCAATGTATTCAATTTTCCTTCTATTACTTTCTCTACTGGTAATGAGGGGAAGTATTGTATTCCACCCAAAAATTCGATGTCGAGATTTCACCGGAAATATACGTTTGAGACCTCCTGAATCCAAAAAAAGCATTCTTAGAAAAAGGTCCGTGTGTGTGCCTGTGTGTCAGTCTGTGGACACATAGCTCAAAAACGTCGGTTAAAAACCAAAGTTGCTATTTAAGTTTAATGTCTTTTAAGGATGCGACACGAAGATTTTGAAGAAAATAGCCCCACCCTAAACTACCTTTTACATGGAAAATTTTTCGAAAATTTTGATTTTCTTGAAAATGGCTAACGATTTTGATTAAAACGTCATATTTTTGAGATATTTTTATGACAAATGAAATGTATATCTTGAATTTTCTGGTTATAGCCCCTGTAATCGTGTTTACTCTGGACGACTTTTGCATAACTGGTAAACCGTTAGAGATAGACCAAATTATACTATACAAAAAATGTAGATCTTGCTAAAATACACAATTTATGTCTCAATACATTTTCTTCTAGGGTGAACCATTTCGGAAATATTCCTTGTTATGTGTGAGAGTTTCGCAAAACTTAAAACTTTCGTGAAATGGATCATCGTTGTTCATTTTGTTATATGTTAAGTGTGCAAAGACAACAGAATCTCAAACATTTGACTATCGCACAAAGCCTGCTGTATTCTAATGTTCCCCTTGCACCTACAAGGAAATAAGCAATAAGTTGTACAAATGTTTATCTTAAGTAACAGGAAGGACATGTAGGAATAAGAGTTTGTAAGAATGGTTAGTACAAGAGTAGAGAAAGTCATGTGAGTGCAACACATCAGATTTCTTTTCAATGTTACGTAGCATTCCAAGGTTATAATTTTCATCATACAGCTGTGACTTGCTGGAAACTAATCGATGGTTTAGCGCCTGCGCAGAACCCCAAATATCAGCTGATGTAATATATAGGGCATTGTCACTGGTGAGTGTATACAACATGTTACAATATTTCACCCATAAAATTAGTTACGTGGTCGAGCACAAATCGAGCACATATGAAACTTAACTATAATGGTAAACAGTAGACCTGGAAGGACACAGCACGGTATTTGTTTACCTTCACGGTGGTTTATGTACTGACCTAGTGAAAGTGACACCCACACAATCTACAGCGCTGCCAGCTTGTCTTCGACAAAACTAAAACATCTCCGTAGGAAAATGATCAGAAATAAATACGTAAGATACAAAATGTGTTACCAATAGCGATTTTTTTTTTTGGGGGGGGGGCATACGTAGCTTTATGTAGATTAATATGAAATAGAGAGAAAAATGAACTTTTATAGGAATAGTTTATAGAAGACCTAATATTAAACGATGGTAAAGAAAGCCATATATAACAGCATTTTTAGAGATGTTTTAATTAATTTTTACTATGCAGGCTCTACTTCAGCAAAATCCCACCGCTGGCACCTTTTATTTACCTCTGTGTTGCAACAAATCTTATTCTTCGACTTTTACTAAACTATAGCTATTCTATCGTAACTGTTAAGCGTTCAAAATTAGATTCTTCTACTCGATAACATACATTGTAACTGCTCACCACAAGGCTTTGTTTTTACTTTCTCCGCTACCTACCTGTAGCAAATAGAATATTGCCATACAACAATTCAGTACCAAGGTTTTACTGGAAATACATATTTCCAGGCTCTGAATGAATAAAAAGTTTTAAAAATGTGAATGTATGAATGTTTTTGCATGTCTGTGAACAGCTTCTGTTAGATATCTAACTTGGTATTTAAGTTCAACGTTTTCAAAGGATGCGGCACAAAATTATCAGCAAAGTTCTCCCCAAAGTGTTCTTTACATAAAAATGGTTTTTATGTTTGTTTTTTGTGTCCGCCATGTTCCTACACAAAAATATACTTCGCACACAATATGTCAGTTTTGTTTGCTTCTTTTGTGGCATTGAACATTTCCGAGATATTCTTTGTTATTGGTTCAAATGTCTACGCTATCTCGACGAGAATCAATATTTTTTCTTTTTCCTCCTGGTAGTAAAATGAAAAGGAATTTGAAGTTGAACCACTTTTAAAATATTTGACTATCGCTTAAATCTATTGCGTTTCTTTTATCTACAGAGGGACATGTAATAAAACCATTTCTGTAAATATTTATTTAGATAAATAATGAAGCTGTTATAAGAAAAGCTTTGTATATGAAGAAGAGTTTATACTGCAGTGGGTAGTGAAGTTCATACGAATTTAAGAGCGGATTTTTCTGTTTGAACAAAGGTGGCCACGACAGATACTAGTGATGTTGGTTACAGGGTACCTATTTTAAAGTAATTCACAAGCTTTCTTGTCTCGGCCAGTGTTAATTTCTATATTAGAAATTTCTATAGTCCGACTAAAAGGAGCACTATATTGGCTCAAGAGCAGAAAATATCGGATAAGAGATATAGGATAAGGGATATGGTAAGAAGAATCGTCAAACTTCGAACAAGGAAGGATGTACGATATCTATTCAGACTTAAAGGAACGTTTGAAGTTACACTGTAAACCTACAAGACAAGGAATTCAGTTTCTCACAGGAAATGGGCCTTCTAACACCTATTTTAATAAAGTAGGACGTCGAGAAAGTCACAAGTGTGATTTTTTGCAATGCGCCGGATACACCAGAGCACGCACTCTTCGAATGTGATAAAAATTATACTCTTTTGGAGGAAGGAAAACAATATTTAGCTGGAAAAAAGGATCTGGAACATCACAAGATCAGATAAGGATTTCCCAATATTGCAAGAAATGACGAACAAGTTGTCCACAAAAGCAATGGAATATATTAAATTTAATAAAAATAATACCGCTGGATACTATGTCCTGGTGTAGATTCTAGATGTCAGGACAATAGATATGCAGACTTTATTTTTTATTATTGTTTATTTTTATACTAGAAGCTCCACACAAACTTGTAAAATGATAATATGCGTCACTTATTAGTAATTCAGAATAGTTAATACTTAAGTGTTGCTAAATTGTACGACTGCCTTAAGAGCTCACCTGTAGGCATGGACACTCACAACCTTAACAGCACAGTTTTTATTAAATCTACACATCAACTTAAATCTTTTTGTAATCATCATTCTCGCGTCGTCGTTCGACCAGAGCGGACGTGATTTGCTTCTCACTGGTGGAAAGACGGTATCCAGAAAGCTGACTCGCCGGAGCAGGAGATCCCGTGCCGACTTGGTGGAGTGTTGTGGTGTGCGTCGGTGGATTGCACGCTTCAATCTACGGACTAATACATTATATTAGTCACAGCACAATTTGGTGTAGTTCCTAAAGGGGCTTGGCAAGCAAGCTTTGGAACACACCAGGCTAGCTTCCCGGAGTGGCATAGAAAGCTACTCAGGTATTTCCCTTTTCTTCCTACTCTTTTGCTTTATTCTTTCTTTCCTTGACAGACTTTCAGACTGACGACTTACGTGACAGCGGGCTCACAAGATCCTAGCCAAGGGTTGACGGCTTTGTGCCTGAAACCTCGAGCCGAAATGGCTCGCAAAGGCGCCGCCTTAGAGGAGGTGCGGTCCTCTGTGAGCAGCCGGAGGGCAACCGCGCTTACTGCCGATGATGGACAATTACCTTCGACATCATCTTCATATAGATCCTTATCACCTGAAGCAGTGGAGCCAAATAGGAAGCGCTCCAAGACCGATACGCAAAAGCGTAAGTGCTCTACTCCACGCCACATACCCATGGCAGAACTAGAGAGCCTGGGTTCAAACAATCCCTTACCTGAATCTGACTCCGAGTCCGATATGGAGCTGGGGGAGTTTACGGTTGTGGAAAACCGTAAACGGGGAAAACAGACGCCATCACCAAATATGATGCAACATGCACAGGATGTTGCATCATCCAATATGATGCAACATCCTCAGAATGTTGCATCATCCCAAGCCAAGAAGGGGCCAAGAATTCCGCCAATCATTGCGGACGTATTCCCTAACCATGTTAGGGTAATGCGTACACTGGCCAAACACCTCAAGTATACTTTTGAGGCAAAAAGGAAGCCTAAGAGCGTCCATATCCTTACCCACAGTTTGGGTGATTTAGAAACAGCTAAGTTGGTGTTACGAGAAATGAACATAACGTTCTACTCGTACTCACCACAACGTCCACACATTGAGCGCCGAGTCATCAGAGGCTTAGACTCAGAGTGCACCCCTGATGAAATCAAAACTGCACTAAAAGAAGAACATGGCATAACTGTCAATTCAGTGGCACAGTTGAAGAGAACCGTTAATACCGAGGGGGGTATTAACAAAGTTCCTATGCCACTATTCTTGGTAGTACTTGACAAAGTACTTAACCAAGAAGTACAACCAATTGACACAGTAAGGAAATTAATTTTCACTGTAGTCAAAGTGGAAAGGTATTATGGCAGAGAGGGACCTGTGCAATGTTACCGATGCATGGGGTACAATCACTCCAGCATGATGTGCGAGCGAAAGCTTACATGTCTGCGGTGTGCAGGGAACCACTTGCTCGAGAACTGCCCTAAACCCAGAGAAGAGTGCAAGTGCGCTAATTGTGATGGTACACACGTAAGTGTGTACAAAGGATGCTCCACAAGGAAAAAGATCATAGAGAGCCGCCGCAAGAACCGCCCAGATGATCAAGTGGTTCGCCCAGGTGTGTCCTTTTCCAATGCCTTAAATAAGGCAGAGTCCACTCTGCGTCGAGTGGAACAAGAGGCTGCTACACCAAAGAGCGATTCCCCATCAAATTCTGTGCCACCACCTCCAGGTCCTATAGAAAAGGCAATAGTGCCTAAACCCCCTGCACCAAAACCACGCAGGAAGAGGAGGAACAGAAAACCTAGGCAGAGCAAATCTTCTGCCCCCAATGTAACTTCGGAGCCACAAGCTCCTGTAATAACTACAGACGCACCTGTAGAGGCAGAGCCTATATCCAAGGTTAGGGATATTCCCCCTACCCCTATCCCACCAATGCCTAACACGGCAACATCCTCCTCCACACTAGCGACTATTTCGCAAAGTGACCTGGAGGAATTTAGCTCTTTATCCTCATGGTTTGGGGATTTAATAAACAAGGCGTTACCTGCTCTGAGAAACTGTAAGATGCAGTTGAACAACCCCAACCTGACCCCCATGCAGAAGCATTCCATCTTGCTTCAGACACTGGAACAGCTCTACCCCAACTCCGCTCAATAATGGCTGGAAGACATGTCCGGAGACCATTTAGAGCTGCGATTTGGAACGCAAACGGACTACGGAGTCATTACCCTAATATTTCTAATTTTGTACAGTATTTCGGAATCGACATTCTGATGGTCTGTGAAACTCATTTGGATGCTGCCACCAACTTCTCCCTCCCTAATTACGTCACCCATCGGTCTGATAGGGTTGGCCGACAAGGGGGAGGTACAGCCATCTTTGTTAAGAACCATATTACCCATAAGCCTTTCCCTCTTCCACCACTTCAGCATGTAGAAGCCTGTGCTATTAGGCTATCTTTAGGTGGTCTAGATACATTGCTGATAGTGGCATATGACCCCCCTGATCACCGCTTCTATGAAGCAGATTACACGGCTTTATTAAACCTCCACCCTGTGGTCTGCATTGCAGGTGACCTAAATGCAAAACATGCCAACTGGCATAGTCGTGCCACCAATGCGAAGGGGCGAGGACTATTCCGCCTTATAAGCGGTAACCCAAGCCTCATAGCTCATGGACCGAGAGAGCCCACTTTTCATCCTGCCCGAGGGAGACCGGACGTGCTGGATATTATGGTCACTAAAAACTTTAGATTCCATATAGACCTGACGACAGTCAATGAACTGGATTCTGACCACGATCCTGTGTTAATCGACACCAATGTTAATATGTCAGCATTGGTAACTCCTGATTGGTCGTATGAGGTAGACTGGGATGCAGCCGTCCTTGAACTGAACCAATCAGTGGATCCCAGACCGCATATAAATTCTATCGAGTCGTTAGAATTAGCGGCAAATGCATTCTCCCGACAAATATCAAATGTGATACGAGGGCATACTTACCGCATTCCTTGCAATACTCCTAACCCCACAACCATCCCAAACGAACTCCGACTGTTGCTGAGAGCTAAGTCAACAGTTCGGAAGCTTTGGCAGCGTTTCCGCCATCCCAGATTGCAGGCAATTTATCTGCGATTTAAGACCCTGGCTAGACGCCTCTTACGTGCACATCGCAAAGAGGCCTGGGAAAACACCATGAGGAACGTAAACCTCTCTGAAAAGAAGCCCTGGCGGATAATTAAATCCCTGAGAAGGGACAAAACGCTATATCAGCATCCTATACATGGCACTCGCGGGAGATTATCTTTCGAACCGCAAGAGAAAGCCACTGACTTCGCGGACTATTTAGAGTCCCAATTTGAGCCCCGAGAGGACATAGAAGACGAGGACTTTTCAGAACTAGTTGAGGCAACGGTGGATTACCTCTATGAGGATCCTCCACCACCTCACGAGGCGACTCGCATACCAATTGTCACACCAAGGCAAGTTTCCTCGCAAATTAGGTGTCTCAAACCCAACAAATCCCCCTGGATATGATGGTGTTACGACACATATGTTACAACACCTGCCTCGCAAAGCCATTATCCACTTGACGAGAATTTACAATGCTTGCCTGTATCTCCGACACTTCCCTACTGTTTGGAAGGAAGCGAGGATGATTTGCATATTGAAACCAGGCAAGGATCCCAAGTTTCCATCAAGTTACCGTTCTATAAGTCTACTCCCAATAATTTCAAAAATTTTTGAAAAACTTCTACTGTCCCGTCTAACTCCTCTATTTGAGGAAAGGAGGCTCATTCCGGATCATCAGTTCGGATTCCGTCAAGGCCATTCCACTACCTTACAGCTCCTGCGTCTTGTTGAGAAGGCTGCCCTGGGTTTCCAGGAAAACTTCAAAACTGTCGCAGTACTTCTGGATGTGGATAAGGCCTTTGCAACAACATGGCACCAGGGCCTACTGTACAAACTTAGAGATGCAAATCTCCCCTCCCCCTACCTGACCCTCATAGCCAGTTTCCTTCGTGACCGCACTTTCAGGGTGCGAGTGGAGGGCAGGTTATCAACTATCAGACCAATAGCGGCCGGAGTACCGGAAGGTAGTGTTCTATCGCCACTGCTCTTTGCCGCATACATGTCTGACTTCCCCGTTGAACCCAGCACTGTTACGTGCCAGTATGCCGATGACGTCCTCATACTGGCCCGTAACAAAAATCTACGTTACTGCCTTCCCCCATTGCAAAGACACCTAGATGCCATTGAGAGTTGGAGTGAAAAATGGAGAATGGGAATCAGTCCACAGAAAAGCTCTGCTTTTGTGTTAGGCAAAATTCATTCCTGGAGACCAGAAAGGGACCTGACACTTGGTCAGAGGAGAATCCCTTGGGTCAACACAGCCAAGTACCTTGGTGTACAACTAGACCGAGGACTTACCTTCACCAAACATGTCACAGCTAAAGCTGCCCAAGGTCACGGAGCTCTGGGAAAGCTCTATCCCATCTTTAGGTCAACTATGCCTACACGATTTAAACTACGCATTTATCGTGCGATCATCCCTCCCCTGATCCTGTATGGATGCGAGGCATGGGGATTCGTGGCTCAAACCACCATCCGCAGACTGCAAGTCGTGCAGAACAGGGCCCTTAGGATGATCTACGATACTGACCGTAGATTTTCTTCCCATATTCTCCACACTCATTCTGGCATTCCATATATTGTGGATGTTGTGCGAGATAGAGCCCGCTCTATGTATGCGAAACTTACACCACACCCTAACCAGCTGGTGAATACCCTGGGACAATATGATCCCCATCTTCCCAGGAGGCGCAAAAGCTATCGTTTACCCAAGGATGTCTTGGGCTAATTAGCTTCACTGCTTCCTCATTTCACCAAACATTCCAATGCATTCGGTTTCTCGCTAAATTGACACTGCTTGACTTGCTGGTTAGACAAGCTGACCTTTGCTAAGTGAGCAGAGGGGCATGGGTGCCCCAGGATGGGTAGACATTCTAACTGGCACTCATATACCTAGTCTATAGCAAGAGAGAGTAACCAATCATCACCATTGGCTGACACTGACAAAAATAGCTTGTAAAATGACTACATCTTTCATACCTCACGGGTAAATCCATACTAAATGGATAGGTACCGTGGGCATATATCCCGCTCGGGTAAACCCGAGCGACCTGATTTGGCTCTTGGCTCTTGGCTTTTTGTAATGCCAGCAACAAAACAAACATTTGAAAGTGCGAAAAGCAGATGACAATCAAGCGTTCTTAATTATCAATATCCCAGGTTAGCAATGTGTTCTGTGCGTTTTCAGAACCCTCAGAAAGCACTTCACAATCACATATAGATAACAGTGCAGTAAATGCATACCATTTATACACAAAAAAGAGTGGGCGAAAAGTAACTAGGGCTTATTAAGTTTTTCTTATTGTTGGAACAATATTAGAAATGGCCCTACATAAGGTTTACAGAAAACAGACCCAGAACTCAACTGGAGCTCTTCCCCCCAATCATTCAATTTCAGAAGAGAATATTAGAAAGAAAACTACATCCTAGTCATTTATTTCAAAGAAGGCAATCTTGTAGAATAATTAATATCTCTCTCCTAGCTCCTAGCGGATCTTCCTTATGTCCTATTCCCATCTAAACTAGAGGGGTTTTCCCATCCTGTTAAATGTCCTATTTGTATTGCACATACTGTATTTTATTTTATTGTATCTCTTTATAACCTATATTGTATATATATATATTCCGTTCATGTATTCTTTCCACGGATCAAACGCAATCTAAATAAAATTGGAAAAGTAAACGAAACAGACTGAAATCTGTGTATTGTCTTCTAACAATTAAAGTACTTGTTGCTCTCTGCGACAGTATATTTGGCTTCATTAGGAGGAAATGTGTTATCAGCACAGATAAAATACTATGTGGACTATTTAAAATTTCATTTATTTATAAAAAGTTGCAGTATAAAAAGTTACAATAAAAATTAAAGCATAAACATACAAGTATTTAACTAGAAGAAGTATAGTTGTACAGATTTGTAGTGTAAGTTAGCCTTTGTGATGGCCGTGACCATATCCATTGAGACCTCCTAGGTAGCTGGGTACATAAACCCCCTCCAGAGGACCGCTGGATGATACCAAACCTCCATGACCAGAGGTAAGGGCAGCAATCTTGTGAGCTTCGTAGCTGCCAAGGGACAATCCGCCACCAGTACCATAACCGCCTCCATTGAGGATTCCAGAACCAATGACGCCTCCATTGAGGATTCCAGAACCAATGCCGCCTCCATTGAGGATTCCAGAACCGTAGCTACCTCCGTTCAGGAACCCGGAACCGTAGCTGCCTCCATTCAGAATTCCAGAACCGTATAGTCCTCCACTGGAGCCAATGGATGTAACACCCACAGGCTGTGCTACAGGTACGGCGACAGGGTGGGGAACTGGTACTGCTACAGGCTGTGGTACGGGATAGGGACGAGGTACCGACACAGGGACAGGATGAGGCACAGCTACAGGGACTGGACGGTTAACAGTGACTGGATAAGGTCTGGGAACAGAGACGGGCACAGGGTGAGGAACGGGCACAGCAACTGGGCGAGGTACTGATACAGGATAAGGTTGTGGAACTGGAACTGGGACTGGTCTGTTGACAGGAACAGGGACTGGCTGAGGTACTGGAACAGGCACCTGTTGAGTTACAGTTGCCACAGGCGCAGAGCTCACGACTCCTCCAATACCAGGACCATAACCAATTCCTCCGGAGCCAAGACCGATTCCTCCGGAGCCAAGACCGATTCCTCCGGAGCCAAGGCCGATTCCTCCGGACCCAAGACCGATTCCTCCGGAGCCAAGACCGATTCCTCCGGAGCCGAGACCTATTCCTCCGGAGCTAATGCCAAAGCCTCCGGATCCCAGCCCATAGCCTGATGCTCCTAGGCCTCCCAATCCATATCCACCGCCATAACCTCCGGCATATCCTCCTCCATATCCAAGCCCTCCGCCTAATCCTAGACTTGCAAGACCACGTTTGGACGGTGCCTTCTTAGCATCATCAGACTGGGATGTTCCAGTGGTTGTGCCGGCTAGGGTCACGGCCAGAAGTACAGAGAAAATCTAGAACAGAATGCAATATCGCATTATACATTGCCCGAGGAATAAATATCTATGACAGCCTATGGACCCACATTCAAAGAAACACGACTTTGTGTGATAGTTGGAGCTATTTTATTACCAATTTATTACAACTCTCGGACATTTATCTAAACACATTGAGGTAATCAAACTAAAGAAATCGCAAAAATATTCCTATTGTTTTGCGTGGACATAGACATTTTCAGTTTTTACTTTCTCTACTACATGCTTACAGTAAATAAAGGTAGTATTGTATTCCGCCCAAAAATTTGATACCAAGATTTTACCAAAGTGCATGTTTTCAGACTCCCTGAACAACAAAAACGGTATAAAAGGGATCTTTGTGTCTGTCTACAAAATCGTGAAGTCCGTTGCATACAACACTTGGTATTTAAGCTAAATATCTTCCAAGAATGCACCCCAAACTACCCCTTAAATGGAAAAAGTTTCAAAAATTTTGATTTTCTCAAAAAGGCTTTTGAGGATTTTGATTAAAATATGAAATATTTAAGATATTTTCATTGCAAATGAAATGTATCAATGAATACCCTCTCAAGTCTTCTTCATTATGAATGGCTTTTGCATAATGGGTAAACCGTAGGAAATAGCTTTGCACGTTAAAGAACACAATTATCTCAAACTTTTTGGGAGCTGACCATTTCCGATGTAATCCTTGTTGTAGGTTTTAGTATTTAAATACTTATATATCTTTCTCAAATACGATACTTGTTCGATTTCTAATCACTTGCCCTTTCACAGGGAACGGAATTTCAAAAACATCAAATAGCGACCAGCTTTTAAAAGATTTAACTATGCCTTGGCTATCGCTACTGAATTCTCTTATTCCCTCTGCACCTAGGAGGACAATTTCTACATGTGTTTATTTCGGTTAACCTAAAGGTGATGGAAGATGAAATTTTGCACGAAGAGTTGACACAAGAATGTAGAAGATCATGCGAGTCCAACACGTCAGATGTTTGTATAAGTAACTTCACAATTTAGTAATTTCTGATAACTTGAGCAATTCATCTACACATTATCATAACTTATAGCTAAAGAGCTGCTTTATAGTATTTTAACCATCTCGTGTTTTAAGTGTTTAATATTTTAACTTTTTCTGTTGACTATTTATACTTTAAACTTAAAACTTTGCGACTGTTTTAGGTTTTAAGGTTTGACTTCGGACCCAAATAACCTAGTTGTCGACGGGCCCTTAAACCTCTCACTCACTCACTCACTCACTCACTCACTCACTCACTCACTCACTCACTCACTCACTCACTCACTCACTCACTCACTCACTCACTCACTCACTCACTCACTCACTCACTCACTCACTCACTCACTCACTCACTCACTCACTCACTCACTCACTCACTCACTCACTCCAAGCTGAAGTATTTGAAGCGAAAATGTTTGCACATTATATAGGTTTGGAAGTGAATCGTTTGTAATATAACTCCAAAAAATATTACGAGCCATCTCATTTGCTCATTGTACACTTGGCTACATAGATAAGATCTGCTTTCCTGTAAGGTTCGTCCATTGATTGCAGTTCTGATTACAACTCCAATTTGAAAAGAGAATGTAATGCTAATGCTGCATATCGAACTTCTTTGTAAACAGTTGAATATTGTCTCATATTAAAAAATGTATATCTCCCCAATATTATAAAAGTAGAGATAATCCTAATAGTTTTTAGTTATCTTAATTGAAACCACAGGAAATGTGTTTCAACGTTTTATTAACTTCTTTTACACGAATGATTTGTAAAACAGGTACGAAAATAAATCAGCTGCATAGAAATACCCATATCAGTTCTTATAATTCACGCAAAAGCTTATGTGTCAATTGTGCTTTGATTATACGTAGAATTTCAATTTAATTTCAGAAATGTTGTAGTAATATGTACTACAGGAATTAATTGCAAGCTAACTTAGTGTGAATTCAATATAAGGCTTACACAAATATTTTTGAAGCCAATTCCAAGGCTAGCTGTTAGTGTTTATTATCTAGAAAAGGGAACTGTTTTATGTGTGTTTATGGGCAATCATACCAAGGGGTTACTATTTATTCTGTAATCATTGTGTGTTCGATTTAATTTAATACTGACTTCGTTTGTTTATCTCTACTAAGATATTCTGTGATAAGCTTGAAGAAGTGGAAACATATACTAGGTTATGTATGCCCTAATATTTAAAATAGTTTTAATTTTTAATAGTTAAGTATAAATCTGACCCTACTGAACGGAGTACCTGATTGGAACTGCGATATTCTATTAGAACTCTTCAGTTGTCCTAAAACACGAACCTTATTTATTCTAGCGCTTGGGTACATACATATATGACCAAATACGATGCCCAGATTTGCAGCAAAATGGACATTTTGAGGCTCAAGGAATCTATAAATGGCATTTTAGAGAGAAATCTGACTTTGTTTTACTAACTGCGTTGTATACAAATGAAAACACATGAATACAAATATCACTTTACATAAAATATATTTTTGTTTTTCTTTTGCATTTGATTAAACTGCAAGTTTTTAAACAAACAGTCTTCGAAGTGCCTTATTCTTGTGAAATTTGATATAGTTGTGAAAACCTTACTGTATCATTGGATTAATTATTTATTTTGGTGAAATGCCTTAAATTACCTAGCTAAAAGAAAAACTAATAAAAAGAAAAACCTTCGGCAGCATTTGAACTTTGACTCTTTGTTCTAAACTTTGAATAGTAGTATAAATATTTATTAATTATTATAATTGTGGAGAGGTGTTAAAAATTGCGATTTTTCCCCAATCCCTTTAATTTGAAGGAAAATACTTGGGCAAATGTTGAGCTGTGTATCCGATACGTACCAGTAAAGTCTTCATGGTGCACTTGTGCAAGAGCAGAGCTGGAATAGTGTGATTTTGACTAGAGAATACCGCAGTTTATATAGGAGTCGCTTGGATTTGGTGGTGGAGATGGGTGGAACCGGGCTCGAACTTTCTCTCTCCCCAGATCCACACATCGCTCATCATGTCGCGCGCGTCCCTCCACAACTTCCATTGCGAAAGGACAAGTCCTTTGTGCTAATGGCAAAGAAGTCATTATTTTAAACTTAACATTTGTAACATTGTTTCAAAGAATGTAGTTAAAACTTTCTTCTGTGTCCTCTTTTTAAGTAAGCGTGACCCTTAACATTATTTGGATACTTTGAAATTATTTCTACGTATTGTAAAGTTTTAAGAAACATTTATGTTCTATAGGTTATAGAAATCAATATTTTGATTTTAATAATATAAAATGTGTATTTATGAAACCATGATCTAATTAAGGGTACGTTGTGTTTTCTGGAGTCAAGAAAAGCAATCTTTTTCACCATTGAAAAATACTGATACATAATAAATGGTTTATTGCACATTTTATAGCTGTCAAAATCACATTAAAATAACATGCTACGCCTACCACGCTCATTTTTTGGAATTTCTCCGTAATTTAAAATTTTCTACGCCTATGTATCATTTTCTCCAAAAATATTGCGTTTAGAAAACTCAAATTTTTTCTGTATATTCAATAAAATCATTTGACATAATTGGTATATGTGAGCAAAATACAAGTTATTGTTTCCAATGAACTTGCCAGACTATTATCAGGACGTTAAAGATATATACATATATATATATTAAGCATATAATTTGATCGAAATCTTCAGAGAAATGTTTGACATAAACGAAAGTAAAGACAAAATTTCCATGTAAACGTATGAGTATTTTTTTAACATCTTCGTTTCGCATTCTTTGGAGAGAATGAAAAGTACTAAGGTATGTAACCGATTTTTCGTTTTTGAACTATATGCCTACATACACAAAAATGACCCTTTGTAATAGGACGAATTTTTAGACATCCACGTGACTTTCTGTATTCATTCTTCGACACACTGTTCTTGCAAAGGCTTATTTATATTTCTAGTAGTTTTTAATCTACATAAACTTCTAATTTACATTTAGTAATTTCGTTATCAATATAAGTAAATTTCAGTACACAACGGGGAAGTCCGATTTTTAACAAGTGCAGCGCTATGTTTGTTAGCTTTGAAATCCAGTACTCTTTATATGGCCAAAGGAAGAAAAGAAGAAAAAAGAAGAAAAATTAAAATAGCCACTTCCCAGTTGAGAAAACTAAGTATTTGAAAGTTCTAACATATTCCTCATTATTGGTTTGAATTGTTTAAGTGCAAAAAAAAAAAAAAAGAAAATGTATGAAATAAACTATATACTTTAACGAGGCCTTCATTTTTTCGAAAGTAAGATTTTGTCTATCTCTTAAGTTTACCGATTTTATACGAAAATGCAGAGGACTTGAGAGGCTATTCTCAGAAAATTAGATATGTATTTCATTTGTCATTAAAATACCTTAAACATACTCTTTTAATCAAACTTTTACTCATTTCGAAAAAAATTTTCATGTGAACAACCTAGGGGTGGGATATAAATACATTTGATATTTAATGGAATTATCGTTATCAAGTTTTTCTGTTCAGAGATACAGGGACACACACAGACACACAAACACGGGCACACAGACACGGCGATCTTTTCCTAAGAAAGATTTTTATTTTTTTTAAATTTAGGAATCAAAATACATATTTCCAGTGAAATCTCGGTATAGAATTTTCGAATGGAACGGATTTCTTCCTAAACCACTATACGTAGGAAGTAAAGGGATTGTATTCACACAATGCCATTATCGTCATGTTGGATGCGTTGATACATCTTACAGCAATGTGAAGTTACAAAATATCCATATTTTAGTACAGCAGTTAACAGTCGTTGTTATTCCTGCATCTGTCGTAGCTAGGATCAACTTCTATTGACCTTAGATGTAGAAGAGGCTTTGCTCCTGGTGTAATTTCTTGAGGGTTGTGAAGGTCACGAGATGGGAGAAGAAAGCGAGTAATTGGCATCGTTTGTTTTGCAGAAGAGGACCGTGCACCATGAAGCGTGAAGAGTCGCCCATCTGTCACTGTTAATTGGTTGACGCTAATGTTTATGAAAACAAGCGAACTGTTATCTATGAACCACATATACTTCACCATTTGCCTTGGGAGGTTCTTGGTTCGATTGCCGTCGGCCGCTCACTTTGACTTGGAATTCCATGGTTTTTCCTAGTCGTGAGGCGAATAATGCAGTGGTTTGATCTACCACGATTTTCTTTCCATTCTTTTCTTGTTATTCCGTTTCCTTTGCATCTTTCAGATTTGCTGCTGGGTTTCTTGGCGTAAGGCGGTGCCGGATGCTTGCTCCAAGTGCTTAGTTCACCCTAAAGGGCAGCTTAGTCGAGGAGGTGTTGATCGCACTCTTCAGGCAACTCCGCCATTGGGTCGGGTCTTTGAGTCCGCTCTAAGGACTTCCGTGTAGGTATCTCTGTGTCCTGTCTGCCTGGGCGTGTAGCTTCCTGTGGTAGAGATAACGCACTGAAAGTTTGCCAACGAGAGCTGCGCAAAACTTCGGTACTACTCGCATAAAATCGGGTTTCCTCGCTCAATTAAAGGCTACAAAAATAGTCTTCTACGCATCCTGTACATTGACCAAGTTTTCGTTGCGCCAGCTCTACCTTCACTTCATCCCTTCCTCCTGAGATGCATTAGCCACAATATATTGATATAGCTGAGGCGCGTATGGTGTTCCTCTTTATTGTATAACCTATACCTGTAAGCCAAGTAGTAAGGTATCCAAATTAATTCCGTATTTTTCCCCCTTTGCGAAGTGTTTTTTTCTCACGAACAACCTCGCCATAAATAAGAATCGCTCATGTTTTTGCATTACATATACGTAAACACTTTAAACCTCATATAGTACGTTATCTATACTAATATAAAGATTCGAATTATAAATCCCTGAACGGGTTTTGATAAAACTGAATCTTGTTAATTGCTGTATACCACTGCTAAAATATGTTAATAACTCTCGTGATAGGAAGGTTTGCTTTACACAACTTTGTTTATCCAGACTAGGAAGGACAGAATGTAATCGCATTCGGATAAACCAGAAATAATCCATTATATGAATCCCAACCGAGCCTATTTTCCTCAGATGCCTCTTTTACAGGCTTAAGGTTTTCTTTTCACGTTCCGTAAATAAACATCACAGGACCGCAAAGAACTACTATGTAAACTGCGATATAATTGCACTATTTTCAACGTTTCCATTACCATAAGACTGAAAATTTTTCATCCTTCCGAGCAAAGTTTATGAAATCTAGTTTCATTTACAAAACTGAATTACCAACACTGGAAAGAATTAATGCCTGGTTATCTCTCTGTTCCCATTTTAAACTTATATTTGATTGGATTCCACAGAATGACTTTGGATCTTAGACTGGCTAGCTCCTTACTTGCGAAAATGCAGAGGCTGTTAGATTAACCACAGACCATGAAGTTGGGAATATGTTTTGAACATGTTTCCATTTAGATGGCTCCTTTTTTTAATATAAAAATGTGTACGAAAAACGCAGAGCGAACGAAGACCAGAGAATTTTTTAAAAATGAAGGCCATAGTAATTATTGGAGAACCACACATTAACATTGAACATTCATTTAAAAAAATGGAAAATTAAACCTTCTGAAGTAATACAAAAACAGAAAACAAACTAACCGAAGCATGTTACAATGTTTGTTTACCCCATCAGTTACATGGTACCAGATTGCAGAATTGAGGCATTGGACCCAATTTCCCCCTTCCTTTTAAGACTGTTGGCAATCCTTGAGGAAATCCTGTTCCTCATAGGCAAGCTTCTTAACTTTTGCAGCTGCCTTTTCATTTTCAGAACGGATAGCTTTCCTAGCTTTTGGAGATTGTTATAACCTTAGATTCTTTGGATTTTCTTTTGATTTCTGAATCCTAACTAGACATTTTTTGGAGGAGGAATTGCTCTGGGTGTAGAAATTGACTCACCGCTTTGTGTTATTTTGTTCCCATTATTTGGAATTACGTCCTGAAGGTTCTCCAAGGGAGCTTGATTGTGAGATTTAAGAATCTAGTTTCAACATCATTTTCTCTATTGTCCCAAAAATGAACATGAAATCGAATTTAACTTCAACAAATACGATAGAAATCATTATCTAGATTCACATCAATACATATTTAAAAGTTGTTTTCAATTAATTGCAAGACGAAAAGTGCTCTGTTCTTTGTTACGCCCGAGTCCATCCGTCTGCCCCACTGTGCAGTCAAGTAAAAAATAACTCAGAAGACAAACTGGCTGAGAAACATATGGTCTAGTTAGCTTGGTCACCGATTATGTCACCATGCGTGTATCTAGAAGATTTCTTTATGCCTTCGTTTTCCATAAAAGACATATGTCCAACGAATGGAATTTACAATTCAAGTAACTAAATGACAAGTATTTCTTACGAGTTTTGTTTCTGTTGCTGAATTATACGTTTCTTTTGAGATAATCGCAGATCATTTACACAAGATGTTGGCATAACTCTCTACATATACAGTGATACCAACATTGGTAAGAAAATTACACTAAAATTTCTCAGCAAGTATCCGTCTACCGCCATGTTCATTGTCCCATCCTTCCCCACACCTCAACACACACTTGTATTTGTTTTTATCTTCTCCATTACGTACTTACACTAAGTAGGGTAAATATTGCATTCCTAAAAAAATTCAATGTTGACATTTTACCAGAAATAAGGTTTTCAGACTCCCCGAATAAAAAATAAAATAAAAAAGCATTTTCGGAAAAGCTGTGTGGAAATGTTTTCGAAAATTTTGATTCTCTCAAAAAAGACTTTAGGATTTGATTAAAGTAAGTTTGATATATTTCTGTGATGAATGAAATGTATATCTCTGATTATTACCAGAGTATTGACTAAATGGTAAACTGGGAGAGAGGGGCAAAAGTTTACTGCACAAAAATGTTGATCTCGTTAAAGCGCATAATGTATGATAAATAAAAGGTTTTGTTGGGTTAACCATTTTCAATATATTCCTTCTTGGTTTTCTTTATCTGATTACCCTCCCCTTATGTAGGACTTACACGCCTGTGCCTAGGGTCAGACGCCTATCGGGGAGCACAGGAACCTATTGACAGGACAGTATGAAGACCTATAAGCGAGTGGTCAGCCAAGCACCAGGTATGAGAGTAAGGAAGACCGTGATATGAAATGCAAGTGAAATGGATGATTGGAAAATTCATGATGGAGTTGCTGGCGGAATGAGTGGCGGGGAAAACCGGATAACCTGGAGAAAACCCACCCACATGCCGCTTCGTCCACCACGAATACCACATGCGAGTCCCTGGGATGGAGTGGTCTAAGCGCTCGGTCACGACCGCGGGGATATCTCTTGTTATCGGTTTAAATGTTCAAATACTTATATCTTTCTCAAATACGTGATTTTCTTATCTCTTAGTCATGCATTTTCAGGATTAAACTATACCTTAAAGCTTAGTATATTCTTCTATTCTCTTTATACCTCCAAGGAAACAATGTAATGAGAATATTGTGCAAATATATATCTCCATTAACATGAGATAGAAGAATAAGTTTTTGTAACTATAGTTTGATGAAGAATTGCCGGAGAAAGTTACGTGAATGTGGCACATCTTTATATATAGAGAAATAGTTTATTGGAATACCATAAAAAGCAACTGTGACATATTCCCCTCTTATGACACTATCTGGTTATATTTGGTGATATTCCATCTGTTAGGTTGCATAAGTACCACCCGTAAAATATAACCATGGTAAAGCTACGGCCATAGTTGGTGTTATTGCATCCGTTATGTTGCCACAGAATTCTTTATGTGTGTGGTTTGGTCTTGCATTGTTTTAGAACATTATACACAGTTAGTTATTTTTGTGTTCGCAAAACAGTTATGCATTAAAAATATATTAGGATATTTAGCGTTCGGAAATGATTTTTTTTTTTTTTTTGCAATAGCATTATTGCAGAACAAGACTTGCCGAAGGTGAGTAGGTTATGTGCTGTGTAGTAACGATGTTCAAGTGTTATTATTTTTGAAAGTGTCTTACTTTAACCCTGTGATATTTTAGGTTAGAAATACTGCTTTTATTATGTAGGTTGGCAGTACAGCTGTTTGATAAAATGTCGACTGCAGTTTAGTGTAATGTCCACCATATTGAATTCTTGGCAAGTGCCGATAAACTGTTCCCCCTATAGGAAGCTTTTTATTTGTTCATTGTATTTGTGACCTCTTGTTGAACTACTCAATGTGTAAAGCATCTTAAAAACGCACTCTAACTCTTACATTTTATGCAAATGCTTGGTTTGTGTTGCAGCTGCAGTTTTAACTTTCACTTTCTCTGCCGCTTAACTAATTTTCGTATATTAGTATAGTGACGTTAGTATAATGCTAGATTAGCCAGCAGAGCGCTGTGTTTTCACCGTTAGTAACTGTCATCTTAGGCCTGTATTGCCATTACTTCCTAAAAAGATTTCGCTAGCTGAATGTCACTGGTAAAGTTGCTATGCTGACACTTTTATGGTGCAAATTTGTCTTTAATATTATCACCAGAACTAGGAAGCTCCTGCAGTTAAAACATCAAGTATATGTGTGTACTATATCCTGCAAAAGGCCTCCGCACATATGCTAAAAGCAGAAGAAAGAGCGATGAGAAAGAACTTGTCAAATAAATTTACCTGAATACAAACACTTTCACTTAGAAATCTCCTGTAACATGCTATTTTCATAATATTGAAATGACGCACACGACATGATAAAAATTGTGTTTCTGTTGTGTAAACAGCAAATATTTGCGATGAAATTTACTGGAAAAAAGTATTTAAGTCATCATAAACGAATTATTAGCAATATATATTTTTTTGAAAGTTCAGTCAAAGTTTAAAGCACAAAATAGATGTTTAGATGTGGTAATACTCCCAAGCATTCACTTGGCGACCCCCAAATGTGGGCCTGAGCCATCCCGCTGGGTTAGAGTTCTAGGTACTAATTCTAATTTTATAATATGCTGTGAACAAAATCTTATCTACGTTAAGACTGTGTGTTTTCAGTATACTGAAATTTATTTATTACGGAAACGATATATTTAGACAAATAGTAATGTGGAGGAAAAAAAAAAAAAAAAAAAAAAAAAACACGATACATTAACAAACATTGGTGTCTTTTTCTGCAATTTTTGAAGCCATTTTTGTATGTGCATTTAAAGTAAAAATTAGTGAAGGTGATTTTCACGGTTGATCGGGAAAAAATTGAAATGCAGTCCAAGATACAATAATTGTTAATCTAGTTAAGAAAATTGTTAATCTATTACTTCGAGGAGAATGTTCAATTGCAGGAAAAGTTCTAAAAAACAATACTTCTGATACTTAAGGAAATGTGCCTACAATAGGTAATCGTTGTAATATTACAATAACTATCGATTACGGTAGGAAGTTTTTGTTTTAATGCACATTATTATCAAAAAATAAGTTGTAAATGATCATTAGTGTATTTTGTGTTTTGTTGAACCTGAATTTTGTTTTGATAGCCTGTTCTGTGTTTTGGTAGAATATGAACTATAGCTGCGAACTTAAGCATCACTGATTATAATGGTGGTAGATAAAAATATATTAGAGAAGTATAAAAATATTATCTTGCCTAGTTCATTAGATACTGTTTCCTTCCCTTTTTGCTTTCTCTGCTATACATAACTATGCAGAGGAGGTTTCATACCACTGAAAATAAACGTTTTAGGCCCCCTCTATTCCAAAATAAATTACAAAATAGTCCACGTGCGGACGTATGTATCTGGTCTGTTAACAGTACTCGTAGCATAAAAAGAAAAGTGGGTTAAATGTCATATTTGGTATTTTAATTTAGAACTTTACAAGGACGTGACACGAAGATTTTTAAGAAAATATGCCTACTCCAAACTACCCTTTCATGGACAAATTTTCATTCGTTTTGATTTACTAGAATATTGTCAGAAGCCCGGTTACTTTTTTTGTCACTATTTATCTTCTAAAAGTGAATCATAAAACAGTGTTGTCTATTTTATTGTTAACACAATTTACAACTCGTCGTGACCTTACAACTTACAGCTTTTCTGTTATCACTGTGCACAAACAACTCTACTGTAGCCAAATCACCTTGTTCGCGCCGGCTCGTTTATATAGCCTAGGCGAATTACCGGTGAATTTTCTTGAAATACGCGTTTTTCAAAGCTTCTCGTAAATCACGTCACGTTAATTTAATTACAATGGTTTAGTTGGTATGTCAGTTGGAATACTCCAAATTGTATTATAAAGCAAAATGATTGTTTCTCAACGTTTGAAAATTTCTGCAGTCTGCGATGTTATTACAGCCGATACAAAACAATCAGTATTTAATTAATTACGTCTTGATAATCTATAGGTGTCAGTCCCCTTTATTTTCGGTTACTATGTTATGTTTTGATAAATTTGCGTTAATCCGTGAAATTGCCCACACGTCTAAATTGTTTTTACTTTCCATCGAAAAATATGATATGAATATTTGGTCGGAGATACATGTTTGCAGGCTTCAGTAATCAAAAAAGGCAATTTTAGGAAACCTTCCTTCTGTGTGTGGTGTGTGTAGGTGCGCGTGTGTGTGTAACACAAGTCGAAAACGAAAACGAAATTTATATTTATGATATATAACCTCGGTAAATGAAACGGTTACCCCATTTTCTCCAACTTGTGCTCCCAATAGCAATTTAGTTTCTCCTGTATCCAACCTCCTTTATAATTGCACTAATAAAAAGACTATACAATACTTAAGAAACGCAAACTGAACCTGATGGCCCGGAATATTTTGTGGTTTTGCCTAGTCGACAGACGAATGATATTGTTTATCATGTACCCGATTTACTTTCCATAATTTCCCTTCCATTTTCCTTCCTTCTTATTCTTCAGGTGTGCTTCTAGGCTTTGTGGAGTATGGCGGAACCGGTCAATTGCGCAGATCCTTGCTCAAAGAAAGTGAAGAAGTGAAAGAAGATTCTTTAACGAGTTTTCGTGACCATTAATATATATTACTGAGGTGGTTATTACATAGCTATATTTCAGAAATAATAGAAAAATTCAGTTAATAGTATCTATGTTTAAATTTCATGTTATGAAATTAGTTCAAATATTCTGTCCATCCATACTAAGATTGAAACCATTACAATTGTTCCTTATCTCTTTCGCGCTTGTCTCATATTTGTGTCTTAGTGTGTAATTTTGCCTTCGACGCGATAGAAAAGGTTGAGAAATAAATCTTCGTCAATTTGTAGAAAATTGCGGTAGTTTTCCGGGTTCTCTAACCTCAATTCGTTTTGTAGTAGACCCGATACACCTCGGTCTGTGTCCTGTTCTCTTCTTTCAAACCATGACCGTATCCACTAACGTCTTTTACTTCCAATACATATTTCCTTCCTACTCAAACTCGTGGAAATATATCCCAAAACGTATACCAAATATAGCAATCGCTAAATTAATATTTGTGTCCGCCATGTTTATTTCTCTCGCTTGCCACGTGAACTGTCATTTGTATTGGACGAAAATGAATCGTAGTGTGACATAGTGTTTCTTTTGTCTGCAATTCCATTGAATACAAAAAGTTTGGTAAAAGAAGCTTAAATGTTCGCTGGAGGAAGAGTGTATGGTAGTTAGAATATGCCTATATTATTTTCCCTACCTTCCTTGCAAATAAATTGGAATCTTAAAGCCATCAAATAGCAACCTGTCTTGAAAGATTTGACTGTCGCTTAAGCGTACTTCTGCAGACGGTTATGTCCATTAACTTGAAGTAGATAGAATAAGGATTTTTAAGAATTGTTTGCCCAGGAATAGAGAAAGGCCACACATAAGAATTTTATCGTTCAGCTTCTCTGGCCACATTAAAGGATTTGAGTTGAGAAACAACTTTCTTGTGTATTGTAGGCTATACACTTGTAATTGAAAACTACAAGTTTGTCAAAGGACAGCGAAGGAACAAAGGAATGTTCAGTGAATCATTTACTGTGTATGTTCATTCCACAATCATCCCTTTATGGTTATGTCCACTGACAGAACACTAAGTATTGCTTCTTTTCTTACGATAAAAGTGAACTCTGTATTGAAAACACTCCAGCATTCATACCACCAGACTCTGAAGGTTCAAAAGTGATTCTGGTAAAAGGAAAATTCCCCACTCCAGTCGGAAATCGAGCGAGGAACCTCTAGGTTAAGCCTGAACTCTGAGCATTTGACTAGAGAAATTTTGTTCTATCTTGTTTTTCATAGATTATTAAAAATATCAATAGTTCAAAGCAGACTGCGACATCTTTGAGTAACATTTCTGTGCTTATTTGTGAAGCAACACTGAGTTTTATCCAAATTGTTTCCTTAAATTGTTTTTGCTTAGCGTGTCATTGGCTAGCATAATTCCTACAACACTTTAGTCGTATTATTATGCATCTTCCAGGTTTTAAGCTGTCAACCTAAGGCATTTCGTTATAAAAGGAACAAGAAACTACTTTAACTTCAGCTAGTTTCAACCAAATTGCAGCAATAACCTGTTCTAATATATATTTTTTTACAAAATACTAATTGCTAGGATTGAGGATAGGATATACCGTTTCAATGTGGTGTAATAATAAAGTGGTAAATATTTTAATTTTTAACAATTTTATTTATAAAAAATATGTATAAATGTAAAAATGAGAATATAAAAACAAATATCACAAATAAAACTAGATAGTGGTGACAATTGTACTGACAACAACGCTATTTAGCCTTTGTAACCATGACTATGGCCGTAACTCGAACTGCCATGGCTGGATCCACCATAACTCGAGCCACCGCCGTAACTGGAGCTACCACTGCCGTAGCTTGAACTACCGCTGCTGTAGCTCGAACTACCACTGCCGTAGCTCGAACTACCGCTGCCGTAACTTGAGCCACTTCCATAGCCAGAACCGTAACTGGAACCTCCACTACCATGGAGACCTCCGAAGGAACTAGGCACATAGACACCCTTCAGGTGGCCAATAGATGAACCTAGGGAGAGGGAACTGCCGTGACTTGCAAGAGCACTGGAGGACAAAGCGGCACTCTTGAGGGCTTCGTAGCTGCCGAGGGATAGGGAACCGCCATGGCCGTAGCTGCCGAGAGATAGAGAGCCGCCGCTGCCATAGCTGCCACTGCCATATCCGCCACTGCCATAGCTGCCAAGGGACAGAGAGCTGCCACTTCCATATCCGCCACTGCCATATCCACCACTACCATATCCGCCACTGCCATAGCCGCCGAGGGACAGAGAGCCGCCGCTGCCATAGCCGGCTCCTCCCAGAAGACCAGAGCTATAGATACCACCACTAGAGCCAATGGATGCTACAGCTACGGGTTGGGCTACAGGGACAGCAACGGGCTGAGGAACCGGGACTGCCACGGGCTGTGGGACGGGGTAGGGACGAGGTACTGACACAGGCACAGGGTGAGGAACAGGTACAGGGACTGGGCGGTTGACTGGGACGGGGTAAGGTCTAGGGACGGATACAGGCACAGGGTGAGGTACGGGGACAGCAACTGGACGAGGTACTGATACAGGGTAAGGCTGTGGTACAGGCACTGGGACTGGTCTGTTGACAGCAACAGGGACAGGGACCGGTTGAGGAACAGCTACTTGCTGAGTTATTGTAGCCACTTGCACAGGTGCTGAACTCACGGCAACTCCTCCACCGAGTCCAGAGCCAAGGCCTATTCCTCCTGAGCCGAAACCTATTCCTCCAGAGCTGAGACCTATTCCTCCGGAGCCAAGTCCAATGCCACCGGAGCTAATACCAATGGCTCCAGACCCTAAGCCGTAGCTCAGTCCTGCTGATTCCAGGCCACCCAGTATAATTCCTCCGTGTCCAATACCTCCCCCAATACCATATCCACCGCCGTATCCGCCGCCATATCCGTATCCACCGCCGTATCCATATCCACCGCCGTATCCACCGCCGTATCCGCCGCCGTACCCGCCGCCGTACCCCAGACTGAGAATACCACGTTTCGATTGTTGTTTGGACTCTTCAGTTTGGGATGTCTTGGAGGTAGAGACGGCCAAAGCCGCCGCCAGTAGAAGGGAGAAAACCTGCAAAGTTTCCAATAACTAGCATTAACTTTGTAAGCTGGGGTGCTACATGAAAGACTTGCCGCCAATTTTTATTCCAACAATACCATTTAAGTTCTTCCATCATAAGAACAATATATATTGATACGATAAATTTGCTAATGCCGCTTTTAAGATCTTTAGGGATACTTTAACATAAAATAACATCACAACCGATGGTTTATGCTGAGACAGTAAAATTTTTGCCGTTCTTAACATGTTTTAGGAACTCAGTTTTCGAATGTATGTTAGCACAATCTGTTGATCATTATTTCTATGAAAATTACACATTTGCAGCCAGGACATAGTTGAAAAATTGAACTGAGTCTTGTATAGAACATTCATCGTTACTGACTATTCAAAAATTATAAGTCTTTTGTTTATTATAATGATTTAAATACTACTGTACGTACCATAGTTACAGATACTAATGCTAAAACTTGAATTGGAGTGGTATATTTTGCTTAAATACCCAATCTTTAAATTTCTACAAATTCCTACCAGTTTAGTTGAACCTTCATTATCATAGCTTGCCAAGGAAATAATTTTTGAAAGATGAAACAAGATCGTGTGGGAATATGAGTGTGTGATGAACATTTAAAAAACTTAAACGTTTAAATCTTGCATACTATTTTGCTCGATTTTAGTTTAAATTTTGTGTAACATAAAAGCCCTCTTGGAAAAGATCGTATAGTAAGTTTTAATTTTCCAAAAATCTATACTTAATATCCAGGACTCCTTTAAATATTTTCCCTACTTTAAGTATCGCATATTGAACGCTCGAAAGAAGTAATAAGCAATATATTAAAGTAATAAAAATGCACGAAAAAATTCTATAAGATTAAAATTTAAATTGCGACCTCTACCATTTAAGTGATTATCAGAAATCCATTATTTAGTATGACTAAGTATAAAATTGTATATATGCCAAAGTTTAACAGACTTTAAAAGCAATTACAAATATATGAATAATGAAGCTTAATAAATAACAAGTATTTTTTTTCGAGAAGTGGTGTGCCATTTTATTAAAGCAATGAGGTTGTGAAATTTAGTTAAAATCTGTGAAGCAAAATTAATTTTTTATTATGTTTACATTCCCTCTTTCATTTGAGGTCTATATGATTCAATGATATCATTAATATCAGTATTTAATGAACTATGTGATATTTCTAATATTCCTACACACTACTATAGTGGACGTTCCAATTTGAGATGCCATTTTTATCAAAACTTTTTCTCAAGATTTTTTGATTTGAAATACTCCACGTATGTACATTTTGGATCGGCTAGCTTTCAGTTTTTAGTAAAAGTTTATACATGAATGCTAGGAGCTTCGTATAACAATTTTTGAAATGTTGTAATAGTCATTTTATTAAATATTTCCATAGTTTAACATTCATAAAATTGAAAAAGTTGCATATGTTTTGGTCTGGTATAGCTTTATTTAAATTTTAAAAAGCTCAAACGTGAGGTTCTTCATAATGACATGTTAAAGAATAAAATAAAAGTGATAATGAACCCTTTGAAACGCGGGGAATTTTTAATTTACACAATTAATTTAAGCCCATAAAAATCACTACCCTTCTTGATGTGAGGGTAGGGTATCTTTCCTCAAATTCAAGATAACCTGAGTTTGATTTTTTTTTAAAGGTTTTCCCTTATCATGAGAAGACGAGTATTGATTAACTCTTAAGCTAACTTTTAATGCGGCCAATAAATTAATAATAGTAATATTAAAAAAATTAATATTTGAGAAACAAATTTGCATATCTAATTAAAATTTTGTGTGGTCTTTATATTACATTGCCATATTGTGACTAAGCTTTGGGTTTTCAAGTTCAAATTGTGGAGTTTTAGGTGTATTTGCTTAATTGTATACCTACCACTTAATCGTCCCTTTATAATTGAATACGTACCAGTAAAGTCTTCATGGTGCAGGTATGAGAACAGTTGAAATGGACTGAGCGTTCTGACTTGCCAGGCGAATGTTTTGAGTTTATATAGCAGTGGGATATGGTGGTGAGGATATAGATGGGTGGAACCGGGCGCGAACTTTCTCTCTCCCGAAGTCTGCACACTGCCCATCATGCAGTATCCCCAACAGCTTCCGATTGCGTAACCTCGCGTCCATTCTGGTAACCTGCTTGCTAATTGCTTGGAAGCTTTCTTTCCGAACTTGCCCTCTCTGTTCCGCTGACTCACAAGCTTTGTTCCTTTCTTGGTAAGGTGTTAAGAGTTTATGCCTGCGGCACTGGACACAGGCATTGTTACCCTTAATGAATGTATTCATTCTTAGCATAATCACCTTCGTTCTCATTGTTGTTTAGGAGAAATGATTTGTGGTCTGTCTAAAATCTACAGTTCTAGTGTATATATGTGTGAGTCGAATTCTACATCTATCTAACTGTATAATTATAAATTTAACATTTTAAAATCATCCAGGGAATACTTTTTTGAGAACAAAAAAAAATTATATTGTTTGATACAATAAAGCTAAGAACGAGCGGGATTGCTCAGATGGTAAGGTCCCGGGTTCAAATCCCTCCTCCGACCAGTCTGATTGGGTGTCCTTTTTGGTTTTCCTCAGTCGCAAAGTAAACACAGGTTTGGATATTTAACATCAAGGCCCAACTACCACCTTAAGTCTAAAACAATAGTAAACATTGAAAATAGATGGTGTTAGAGATCGCCGTGCCATCTACCCGCAGATAATAAGAGTAGATTGAATGGCACCCTAATGCTGTCACAAGGAGAGGTACAGTTCCCCTGCACTGATCCCTCTTATGTATACGTGCTGAAGCAAGATGGTATGGCACAGAAATTTGATCTTGAAGGCTAACTGTCCGCCACATGCCGATCCCTAGGTATCTCCTTATAGTTCCATCGTAATATGACCATCGAGTTAACGTAACGGAAAATAACTAGAAAAGAAAATAATGATATTTATTTGTGAATTGGATTTGAATGGAATAGAAGCGGACGGTATTCCACACTGATCTTTGCAGATATGTTGTATGTCACAGCGTAAGGAGAAAGAGATGATGAGATGGGAGCACACTGTGGGATGATCCGGAACCAGGGATCATCCCACGAACCAGCCTAAGTGTCACTAACATGAGCTGAAAGTTTTTTATCCTGGCTACAGGGTTCACGAATCGTTGAGGTTCGACACCGGCCGCAGTTACAGTGCGCAAAGTCTCAAAACACAATGCCACCGTCGCCCATCCTCAACAAAACAAGTTCGAAATTTGGGGAATGTCAATGTCCTTCCCAACATTCGCCTGCCGTCCTGCTTAGATCTTAGGAAAAGGAAAAAAAAAAAAAAAAAAAAAAAAAAAAAAACATGCATTATAAAGGTTTTCCACAAGAATCAAGTCTAGGATCTCCTGAATGCGAATCATGCACGTTTCCAATTTTTGCTTCACCTGACGTGTTTATTACATAGGTCATTTTATGAAGCGTTGAATGAACCGACTGAAGAAAGTAAGGAGGAAGGCTTGGAATACAGAGCACCAAAGATAAGTCACAGCGAGGGTTCCGCTACATTGGAGGAGGCATTGTGCTGTGTGAAACATTTTATGATACTAGTAGGGCTAGGACAAATGTCCTTTTGCTTGTAATGTGTGCGCCTACTAGTGTATGTGGATAGTGCGGAGAGGGGAAGGGATGACATAACCTGTAACTATAAACATCAAAGTCAACAAATCTAACTTAAAAAATCTGATGTGTTGTACTAGCATGACTTTCTCTACTCTTGTACTAACCATTCATACGAACTCTTGTCCATATCTTTCTCGTGTTACTTGAGATGAACAATTGTACAAATTACCTTATTGCTTATTTCCTTGTAGGTGCAAGGGGAATGTGGGAATACAGTAGGCTTTGAGTGATAGTGAAATCTTAAACCTGTGAGATTCTATTCTCTTTGCACGGCTAAGATAAAATGAATATCTTCCATTTGACGAAAACTTAAGTATTTAATAATTCGCACAAATAACAAGGAGTATATCCGCATTGGTTCACTCTACAATGAAATTTATTTGGACATAAATTGTGCGTTTTAGCAATATCTACATTTTTGTACAGTAAGATTTGGTCTATCTCTTACGGTTTAACAGTTAGGCAAAGGTCATCCAGAGTAAACAGTACTACATAGACCTGTAGTTCCCGACAGGATACAATTTCTTTAGTCAGTATTGTCAACTGCATCTCATGAATCGCTGAAAAGCAATACATTAGCATTATAATGGACTAACACAAAAAAAAGCACTGCATTAGAATTTGACAAATGGTTTTAACAATGGCTTTTTTAATATTGTAACAAACCTCCAAAATACTAAGTCCAATTACTTTTCCTATCACTTTGTCCTTTTACTGCAAATGCAAAATTTTCTTCTCGTTTATAACAATTTATAGTGCTTTCTGCTATCACTGCTATTCTTCTGATAATCTTTCTCAGTCATTCAATGTCTTTCTCCAGTTTCTCTGTCTCTTATATACTGATTATTACGATACAATATTCGACGACACATATATACTCGCTGATAGGGTGGCCGACTCACTCTCGTAACTAAAACTAACATGACGAGTTACATAACTAAACTCATGACTAATACTCCAACTAGACTTGGCTAAATTGCTCTATCTGATGTCACGTGACTTAAGAGATCTTTCCATGCGCAAGTGCGCAATGACTCAGCGATCTTTCCATGCGCACGTACGCAATGACTCAGCGAGAGTCAACAAGAAGCTTCTCGGCCCCTTTTGTTATCGCGTCGCCACGGTTACTGGACACAACCGCTCCAGACCGCCCGCCCGTATATGTTGCAGGACCAATATCACAATATTTAATGTATTTCCAGAAACAGGTCCTTATTTAATGTCAAAAATAGTGAGTTTATTTGAGATTATAAACTGGTTTTATGTTATAACAATAAGAGAAGATCAAAATACTGGTAATTTTTGGGTTTACTTTTCCTCAGTTGGCAGTGCTGAGTAAGTCGCACTACGCAAATCGAAATTAAGATGTATATTTTAGGTGATTATCTATAGAATTTAATATTTTCAGGTCCAATCTTTACGATATAGTATTTAAATCCAGGGTTTATTTATGAAATAGCCCTGATAAATATCATTCGACAATCTCACCTCCCCAGACAAGTTTATCTTGTGGTAAATAGGCACAGGCTTAGTTAAGGATTTTACAATCAAAAAGCATCTCTGCTATTTTTCTGTTCATTGCTCCTGATGACAGCAGATACGCTTAGTGTCTTTATGCTTCCTTTCTTTGATCATCCCTATTGTAGAGAATTTGTTGCTAGCCCGTGTTTCAAGATTACACTATCTCGACGTAGTCAGGTGTCCAGCTCTCGCAAGCGTCCTTTGGAACACGACACTAAGATAAATCGATTTGTGTTCGCCTCACTAGCTAATGTAATTACTAATAAATCAGAACATCTGCGTTGATCAACCTCGCAAAACCACACGAGGCTGGAAATATTAGTTTATTTTAAATCGGTCCCCGTCCTTGGATCTGTGCCATAGGAAGTCGGGAATATTTAGTTCCCCAACCAGATATATGCTTATTGTGCAGAAATTAGTAATTCACGTCTATACATCACATTAAGGGCTTTTTGTATCTTTACATATCGTGAGAATATGACAAAATCAGTCCACTTGCATTTTTTTTACTTTATTTTCTTCCAAAATTGTTGCACTACAACACAGTTCTCTTTTATTGAGTTACTACAGTCTTCAGCCCTTCGTGGCATTACTATTCACAACTGTTTTCTTCTCGTAAACTTCACCCGCTCATTTTTCTCCACCTCCACTGATTCTCAAACAGATGGTTTTGATAAGTTACTCAACACTCATTAACTGCTTCATTTTCCTTTCAACGTGCATTGTACACATGAAGCTGACACACACACACATTCACACACACACACACACACACACACACACACACACACACACACACACACACACACTAAAACTGACTGCTTCTGTCTCTTACTCAGTACTCGTTGCGTCGCTTCCTTATATAGCGAGGATGACGTAACATGGACTTTCCTCGATCTGCTACAAAAACGCCGGCCGTCGGGCACTTCTCGAATGATTTCGAACATCCCCTTCGCGGCTCTAATTGTTGCCACGTGTACACAAACAGTCCGTTATGCCTTGCACATTATTTCTTACAGAATTTGCAGCTTAACAGCGTAAAAAACCCTTATTACCCCTGCATAGTATTTACCTCTACTGAACCTTGTTTGCTATATGTAGTAAGAGTAAGGTGGTGATGGTGATGATGATGAAGATGATGGACAGCATTAGTGGAAAACGTAAAGTTACTTCAAAACCAAAGTTCGTATTTAAGTTTAACGTTTTTCAAGGATGCGACACGAAAATTTTGAAGAAAATAGTCCCACCCTAAACTGCATGGAACACTGATTTTCTTAAAAATTGCTCTAACAATTTTGATACAACCTATGTAGTCCTCTTTACTCTGGAATACTTTTGAATAACTCGTAAACCGTAAGAGATAGACAAAATCTTACTATACAAAAAAATGTAGATTTTGCTAAAACACACAATTTATGTCTGAATAATTATTTTGTACAGTGAACCATTTCGGAGATATTCCTTGTTGTTTGTGTCAGTTTCAGAAGACTTACAACTTTCGTGAAATGGAACATCGTTGTTCATTTTTGTATATGTTAAGCGTGCAAAGAGAACCAAATCTCAAAGCCTTAAAAGATTTGACTATTGCTCAAAGCCTACTGTATTCTAGTATTCCTCTTGCCCCTACAAGGAAATAAACATTAACATAATGTGTACAAACGTTTATCTCAACTAACACCAAGAAGATGTAGGAATAAGAGTTTGTAAGAATGGTTAGTACAAGAGTAGAGAAAGTAATGTCGTGCAACACATCAGATTTTATTCAAACCACTTCTACTATGTAAGAAGTAATGAGATATTGTGCGGAAAAATGATAGAAATAGAAATAAATGCTACATACAATACTTTCTCTTGGTTGCTCATTGCTTATTAGTTAAACGTTTTTTTATTCATAAGTGCATAAGTGATTCATAAAACAGCTAAATACTTAATATTTCATATATCTGAGAGTTAAATTAATCTTTTGCGATATAAAAAAATAGCAATTTTCCTTTTCTATGCTCGAAAACGTTTAAAATTAAAATTCAACGCCTACTGAAATTTATCACGGCCTAGCATTTTCCCCGGAGCAATACAAAATTGAAATTTGTTATGCAGGAATTAA
The DNA here is from genome assembly GCA_030765045.1 of Tenodera sinensis. NCBI lineage: Eukaryota > Metazoa > Arthropoda > Insecta > Mantodea > Mantidae > Tenodera > Tenodera sinensis. Next base: position 31,208,580 of record CM060973.1, read on the forward strand.
ATTATGAGCGTTGGTTATAGCAAACGGGCGTTGGTGACACCGTATGGCGTTGATATATTTATAGCAGACAGAAATGTCTTCAGGGGATTAACGCTCGCTCTAAAGGAAGTGCATAATACATCATGATTAGTACCTATTTGTCCTTTATTACAGTGTAGCTAGATAAACCTTATTGATCCTTCATCAAAATCATTAAGATGTCGCTAACTTCTTAGTGGACTAATAGTTGGTGAACATTTAAATTCAAAATTACTATGATTATTAAGGGGACAAGGTCTGAACATACAGAAATTACAGCTTGTGAATTAAATTACCGACCGCCTCCGTAGCGCAGTCGGTAGCGCGGAGGACCCGGGTTCGATCCCCGGCACCAGCATGGGGATTTTATCCCCTCTGGGAGGTCCTCAGCCTCGTTAGGTCCCGGGGGGACCAATTGAGGAGCTACTTGAAGGAGAAGTAGCGGCCCCAGGTCTAGAAGACCGCATAACTGGACGGGAGAGCTCGGGGCGCTGACCACGTCCCACCCTCCAGTACTGCACCTCACCAATGACGCCTGTAGTGGGCAGAGGTGGGGGACGCAGCGGCTGGGCGGTAGACCTTGGCCCTTCATGGGCTGTTGCGCCGGGGTTTAGTTTTAGTTAGAATTAAATTACCACTGCTTTTAAACTAGGCAATGGTTAGGTATTCCAGAAACCATGAAAATTACTTCAAGTGGTTATTTGCATTAATAGCTTATGTGGTTGGCTCTATAACAATTATCTGATCCGCATAAGAATAATAAAAGTTTACTCTTAGAACATGTGGATGCGTGTGCCTTTTTCTCTGAAACTACTTGTAATGCAGAATCGTACTTTTGTATGCTTTTTCTTAGTATAATCAGCTATCTGTTGATCCTCAATTGTTTAATTATGTATATCAAGTTACTATATAAATTGTTAGCACTGTCAGGAAAATAAAATCTGGAAATTTGCAATGTTGGCGTTTTCTTGGAAATGTTTTGTGTTACTTCTGTCGATCTAAAACACATTTTAACACTTAACAAATCTGTATTGGAATATCTCAAAGGAAAATAGTTCGAGGATTGTAACTGAATAGTTGGTCTGTTGCACCTACAGTGGTTAGTATTTCAAAATGAACCTCAGTGGAGATTCGAACTGAGGAGGGAAAAAAGCATCTCATTTAATCTTCGAACGTACAACATCTAAAAAAAATTAGAACTGTTTGTTCACCAACTCATGGCCTAAGGGGAATGAAGAGCAGGGGAGAGAAATTCCACGTAGTGTAACCTGAGTTTTGTAAACATCCGTACAAACGTTGGTCTGCTGGTCACATTGCCAACTTAGCTCCAATATTAGTCGCGCTATGTTTACTCGCTGCTAATTTCTCTTAATTTCAGTTGTAAAACCTTACTTTTCATTAGTTTTGTGCCGGAAGCAGTGGTAAAAGTAATGTAGAAGCAGATAATCCTCCGCCTAGGAGTTCTGTGAAATCTGCTATGATGTTGTGGTTATAGAGCAAAGGGATTCAGAGTGACAGTTCTATGTGTAAAACATATTTATAGAACAGACACATTTTTGGTTTTATTGGGCCACACTGTCGTTTACTTGCCCTCATACATGTGACCTCAATTCCATAGAACTAGCTTGGGTCAAGGTAAAATGAATACTTAAAGAAATGTAACAGGAATTGCACGATATAACGCTCGAGGATATATTACTTAAGACCGAAACAGACTGGCAGGGTTTTTGAAAGAGATAGAAAAGACAAAAAATGATCAGTGGAAAAAAGACGGAGTAGTTGAAAACATTGTTTACTTTTTATAAGCTAAATATAATACATGAACTGAAAATAACATTTAAATTGTGCTATTTCGAACAAGTTTTTTGCTGTAATCTAGCGTGAACGCACATTCTCAGGTTGGCAACATTATCGTAAACGTTATTAGAAGCAGAACTCCGCTTGAGATATCTCTGTTCATCTGGAATTGTTTACTGACACACTGGCTCGCTGCAATCTTGCCAGGGACCATGAGATGGTGAACAAACTGAAATAAGAGAGTTGTTGTACCTGGTTAGGTACCAGATAATGCTGTCAAATAAGCCGCAAAAGCTTTAGTGGAGATAATACCCACTTTTTACTCTTTTACACTACTCTTGTCCAAACGCAAGCTCTTGAGCCGAACTTAGCTCACTCTCCCTGCGCCTAATGTGGACTTTTGTAACTACCGACTCACCCCTTCACTTGCCGCGAATGCCAGTGTGGTCGTAATAAACAGTGGTGGATTGTGACAGAGTGATGTAGCAGTCTAAAAAGTATTTCTAGAGAGGGTTTAGGAGTCGCGGTATTTAAGCTCGCCCTTAGAAATAAATATCCTCATATTAGGACATTTAGAGCTCGTATATTGGCAATGTTTGCCTCCACATACATTTGCGAGCAACGTTTTTCTCGAATGAAGCAAATAAAATGTAAAAAATAGAACTAGAGTATCAGATTCCTACCTCTCGACACAGCTAAAAATAATTATAACATATTATGCCGAATTTGGGAGTTTAAATTACTGTTTATTGAAGATTATCGCTTGTTATTTAAATTTCTTTGGCCTTGTTAATAAAAATCAGGCCTTCCTTGTGCACAATGTTTAGTCCCAGCTAAAACTGTCGTTTGGACATGGCTGATTTAATCAAGTCTATACGATTAAAATTTGTTTTACTTCTTTGGGAAAAGCAGATATCGTTCTATGAAAGAACTTTCATATTAAAACCACTAAAGCTGGAATGTTAATTGTAAATGGCATAGAGAAGCCTCCGTGAGCATTATTCGTATTGCAAAGAGAAATAACTTACAAGTTCTGACAACTAGAACGTGGCACAAGTAGTTTGGCTAACTTTTTTTTTTTTTTTTTTTTTTTTTTTTTTTTTTTTTTTTCCGGTGAGGAATTAGTGCGGACCACACCATACTTCATTGTAAGAAGTCGAATACAGATCAAACTATGATTTGTACACTATTCGGCTCTAGACGCCAGACGCCAGACGCCAGTTCGAGTCGAACGGAGGTGAGGTGAATGTTCCCCCGGTCGAGTGTCTTTACCGCAGTACCTAGCCGTCATACGGCTTTATCTGCGCGATGGTTTTGGCGGTGTCACTACAGGGATGTTTTCACTGGGAAATTTGTTGGAACAGGGGTTTTTATAGTAACGGGAGGGATTGTAGGCAGGGATTGGTTCGCAAGTGAGCTGTGCGCGAATTTTACGCGCTAATTCCTACCAGGGTTCTGGCCGTCAGTCACTCGCTGAGAGGTGAACTGAACTGGTGATTCGCTCTGTTTTGAGTACAGATTGCATTTTCGCCTTTCCCATCTTGAGATTAAATCGCCGGACTTAAGATGTCCTTCGGCAATCTTTTGGATGGTAGTCGGCGCGGCTGTCTCTGGTCGTATTGGCCCAGGGTATTCACCAGAGGGTTAGGGTGGTTCTGGAGTTTATTGTACATTGTTCGAGCGCGAGTTTTGATCACGTTATTCGGCTCTAAATGAGACATTTCCAAATTTTAACGAATTCACTACAACCGAATGAGATGAGGTGGTAACATCCCGGGCTCAAATTCCGTAGACCGAACATCCTGACTGGGTTTCTTCGTGGTTTTAGTCAGTTGCCAAGGTAAATCCTGTATTGGATATTTTATATCGTGAGTCAAAGTTCCACCGCAAACCTAAAACAATATATGAATTAAAAATCGATGGCCATAGTGAATGTTGTGCCATCTATTCAAGGATTCTATTACAAAATGGAGACAAAAACTGATTGTATCCAGCTATTTGGATGCTTGACTGAAAGCACACTCTTAGTTCTACCGTGAAACCTGCATGTGCCATTGCCACCTCGTGAATTTTTGTGCCTAATTTAGCCTTTTAAGACAGTTTTGACCTTTTACTTGGTGTTCTAATACCATTACTTAATTGCCAAAAGCTATTATGCGAGTTATTTGAGATGTACGAGGCGTAGTTTACGCCAAAATTTGAATAAACGGTTATTTAATACCATGTGCGTTTCGGCTGTACGGGTCCATGGTGAATGAGGCGCATATCCTAATTTCTTGCAACCAATTTATTCAATATAACATTCTAATAACTTTCTTTATACCATAAGCCATTGTTTGCCTTCGAAAATTTGCTGGTTTCTGCAGATTTTGTCTTACTCTACCTCTATATTTCTGCTGTATTGGGCAGGAATCTCTATAAAGATTTTTCCTGATCGGAGAGTGGTTATATCAATAAGAAGGTTTTCCTGTAACTATTCTGCCCGATTACTTCTTTCTCTTGATGCATATTAAAGCATTTAGAAGGATTTTAAATTTCATCAGTAATTCCTAACTTTCTCAAATGTTATTCAGGAGATGTTTAAGAGCTTCTCGTGTCAATACAAAAGAAAATAAAGATCGACTGGTGAATGCAAGTTCTACGTGGGGAGCTCTAGAATGCAGCTCGTTCACCATAAGGTGTGTCAAAGGGAAAAGCTGCACAACATGTACCGGAAGTCTCATTAACTGCAATAAAAGAGGCGAGGAATGCATTTCCGATACAGAAAATAATTGCAATGACTCCGGGGAAGAATTTATAGCATCGAAGAGAAACAAACGTTAAGGGTTTTAGAAGCAGGTTGACAATTTCGATGGTATGTTTGTGTTCCCAGAAATACGTCGGTTGTCTAGCCGACACTGTTGATAGATGCTGGTAACTGGGCACATACGGGGTGAAGGTATAACATGCATAATGAGGGTAACAAACATGTGCAATAGTATTATCAATAAAGAGCTGATTCGCAGAAAAATATCAGCGAACAATAAGGAAAGTTGTATTAATGAGAAAGAAATATAGACGAACGAGCTAGAAAATGAACTATAACTTTTGTATAGTGCGACGCCAACCGGCAGAGCCATCAAAACACGCTCACGATCAAACTATCTCACACCACTCACAGGCGAGTAAACAACGTAACAATGAAACGGGCCGGAACAAAGACATTATTTCAGATGTTCGAGAAACCTCGCGTTCGGGGCTTGTTTACGAAACGGTGGATTTCGAGAAAAATTCGTGTTACCTCATTCTCGACTATACAGGTCTTATAATGTCATCCATGTTGTTTATAGTCTATAAAAAGCGTTTAAGTGGAAAATAGTGACCTTACAAATACCTTTGTCGTTATTCACATAAGTACTTAATGATCTTGCCTTTAAGAAAAGTATAAGTACCTATTGCAAAACTCACACAAATAATTAAAAATATCTCCGAAATAGTTCACTCCAAAAGAAATGCATTTGGACATAAATTTTGTTTTAACGAGATCCACATTTTTTTTATGTAAGATTTGGTCTATCTCTTACGGTTTACCAACTATGAAAGTCATCCAGAGTAAACAGGACTATATGGGCCTTAGCCAGAGAATTGAAAGTACGCATTTCATTTGTCATAAACATATCTTGGACATATGACGATTTTAATCAAAATCGTTAGAGCCACATTCGAGGAAATCAAAGTTTTCGGAAAATTTTAGGTATAAAGAGTAGTTTAGGGTGGAGGAATTTTCTTTAAAATCCTCGGGTACGGACCCTTTTCTAAAAATGCTTTTTTGGATTAAGGGGACCTCAAAACATATTTCCGGTGAAAGAAATTTCGACATCGAATTTTTGGGTGGAATATAAAACCTCCGCTACTTAGTATACGTAGGAAGGAAGTAAAAAGAACCAAATAAAACGGTACGTGTTTTAAAAATCTGCGTGGGGCTATTTTGTACTTTTACTCCGTTCCTTTTGTTTTCTTTCGCGTAACCCCAGAGCAAAGAACCACAGAGTATTAGACCAAGCGAGCGTCTTGTCCACTTCATCAAGAGAAAGTGCTTTGTGGCCATATGTGCAACCTGTAATGCATCGAAACAAAGCTGAGAGACATTATCTATCTCTTGTCAACTCTAGGTCGTGTCGGTACAGCTTAGAAACCAAGCAATCATTCTGCAACACTATCTGAAAATCATGTGCTCAAACCAGATGGCATTGATAATTCCAAATTGTCATCCACAATCATATACACTCATTGAAATTATTCCATGCTCGATTTCCCATCTTTAAACTCGCTGGTTTGATAACTGTAGTGTCAAAATCATTTATAATGATTAAATAAGTTCCGAAGTTTTATTTAAAATTTCTTCAGGAAATTCCTGAAATGTAATTAAGTGTTCAAATTGACACGCACCCTTAACCACAAAAATTATCATTATCGGAGATATCTTGTATTAAGGTACCTTTTTTGTTTATATACTTGGACAAGCAAACATGGCAAGAAAAGAAAAAGAACTGGGAGAGCTTCAGATGATGCCCAGAATGAATCTCAGTGTTCATATGGAGGTTTTAAAGTTGGGAACAAGAAAATTGTTATTGTCTTTGTTTACGAAAAAAATCATGCGTATAGTAAAGTAGAGGAAGTGTTGTATCCCATCCAAAAATTCAATGTCAAGAGTTCAGTGCAAATAATGTTTTGAGGTGCTCTGAATCCCTAGAAAACAGTTTTAGAAAAAGCTTCGTGTGTGTGTCTGTCAAGACTGTCTGTATGTGTGTCAGTTTGTGGACAGCATAACTCAAACGAAAAGTCGGTTAAAAACCAAAGTTGGTATTTAAGTTTATCTTTCAAGGATGCGACACGAAGATTTTAAAGAAAACCCTTCCATCTTAAACTACCCTTTACATGGAAAACGTTTTGAAAACTTTGATTTCCTGAAAATGACTAACGATTTTGATTAAAATGACATGTTTAAGATATTTTTTATGACAAATGAAATGTATATTTTGAATTTTTTGGCTATAGCCTATGTAGTCCTGTTTACTCTGGATCACTTTTGAATAACTCGTAAATTTTTAAAGATAGACAAAATCTTACTGCACAAAAAGTGTAGATCTCCTTAAAACACACATTTTATACCCAAATATTTTTATGGAGTGAACCATTTCGGAGATATTGCTTATTTGTCTGCGTTTTGGAGAACTTATACTTCTGTCAAATGGGACATCGTTATTCATGCTTTTATATGTTAACCGTGCAAAGAGAACGGAATTTGAAAGATTTAAAAGATTTGTCTAACGCACAAAGCCTACTGTGTTCTAATATTCCTCTTACACCTACAAGGAAATAAGCAATAAGATAATTTGTAAAAATGTTTATCTCAACTAACACGAAGAAGATATAGGAATAAGAGTTTGTAAGAAGGTTAGTACAAGAGTAAAGAAAATCATATGAGTGCAATACATCAGACTTTTTGACTTTGCAATTAATTTTCTTCGACTCACATGGAGAGAAGTTTCTCTTGCAATGACTGCCAGCAATGGAATAGCGGAATAAAAGGCAACCGCTAACAGTAGAAACGCCTCAAAAAGTAGAAGTTAGTAATTAATTTCCTGTTAATTTCAAGTAAACTGCTATACGTAACTAAATAATTGAGATTCAGAAAATAGCTGAGCATACTAAGCATGCAAAAGTGAGGTTATGTACTGCAAGTAGTTTCAGAGAAAAAGGTACGTAAATTCACATTCTAAGAGTGAATTTAATTATTTAACTGTTGAATGAAATAATTGTTATAGACTAAGCCACATAAGCCATCAATACAAATATCCACTTGAAATTATTGTGATAATTTATAAAATACAGGGCTAATTTAATTCACTGAGATTTGGTTCTGTATATTCAGATTACCTTGTCTCCTTAAATGCCTCTTGAGATAGCTAAATCCAGGTCCTTCTCTTAACGAACGTAACGATTTCTCTCGACGCGCCATATTTGGCAAAGGATTTAGTATGTTACATTCGGCGACTTTCCTACTTAAATTTAATTCTAAGCTCACGGAGTCTTTTTCTTCTCAACACGTCTGCTGCGTGTAAAGTCACTATGGTGTTTTGTTGTTGTTGTTGTTTTTTTTTAAGCTTTCTTCTCTTTGATAACGTTGGATTCTGGTCGCTGCAATGCACTTTCAACTATTTAGCACTTACACGCATTATCATTTATGCTCGACCATACCCAAATTCATCCAATGGGACAATTCAGTGTGCATTAAAGGACAGATGTTCCAGCAATCAGAGAATTCCCATGCTGCAATGGCAAAGCGCAATATCGATTAATTCTGGAAACGTAACTAGCGCGAGTTTAGAAAACGCTAAAATGTCGGGTAGCACTAAAGTGAGATGCAATTTTCACAAAGCACACAAATTAACCCCAATTCAGCATCAACTTCCAAGAGTATTCCACTAAGCACAATCCCGCAAATTAATTTCACTAATTGTACAATTAACAACTCATACATAAAATAAAGTTTCGTCTGAAAACCAATATATTCGATTTGCCTTATTTTTCAATGTTACGTAGCATTCCAAGTTTATCATTTTCATCATACAGCTGTGACGTGCTGGAAACGAATCGATCGTTTAGCGCCTGCGCAGAACTCCAAATATCAGATGATGCAATATGTAGGCCATTGTCCCTGGTGACTGTAAAACATTTCAACTGCAAAATTGTCCCATGAAGCTTAACTATAATTAGAAATTATAATTAGAAATTCGCACTCACTTCGTTCGTTTCCTAATATATACTCGCGTCTTAATTACTGCCATTATAGTCTCGTTGCATAATATACAATTATTTACATTACATTTTATTTATTTATTTATTTTTTTTATATATATATAACCTTTCTAATTAAATTTTTTCTTGTTTTGAATACATTATTTACATAATTTTCACGTTCATTCTTTCCTGTTTCTCTTCCATGACCAATTTAATTTGAATCGTTAAATCTAACAGTTGATTTATTAAAATTTACAACCGCTTCAGGATGCAACACTAAATTCTTATTTAAAAAATCCTATTTTTTATGCTGTTTTCAAAAAATAGCTGTAACAATTGTAATTGAGGCTAGCCCCGTAGCTCAGTTGGTAGAGCACCTACTTACTGTTAAAGGGGTCCTGGGTTCGATGCCCGAAATTTTTGTCCAGTCAAGCATATTCCTTATTTGTCCTAAAGTCTGAAACAATGAATGAGAGTGTGAATGTGTGTGTGATTTAATGTTTAAAAATTCCTAAAGGCCAAAAACCCACTGTTAAACGAGTACCAACAATGCCTATAGGCAAATTGTTTTCACAGAAAAGACCTTCGCAGTTAAAAACTGGACGTAAATAGAACAATTAAAAACATTTAATTGAAATAATAATTACCCTCTAAAGGTTATTTATGGTAAGTCACCATTAGGCTAATTGTCTCTGATGTGAGACTGCCTTTGTGGTTTACCGGGAGAAATACGAATTGGTTGGACAATTCAATGTCATTCTGGCAGGTTGTCACAAGAGCTTAATGGTTAGAGCACCCACCTGGTAAGCGGAGGGTCTTTAGTTCAAATCCTAGCTGTAGCATTCCATTTTTCAGTTCCAATTCTACCTTATTATTCTGAAATATAAGTTTAGGATATTTGTAATGTATATCTCAGATGTTCTGGGACTAGATTACAAGGTCGTTTTCATTGTAAATGACTTGTATTATTGGTAAACTGTAAGAAATACAAAAATGTGCATCTTTGAAAACACACAACTTGTATCAGGCATTTTATGAATAGTTTTTGGAAGCTATAGGTATATAATGTAAACTGTAGTTGCTATAGATAGTCATCTGAATCTAACGCATCCGATTTTTATGGTACAATTGCCTTAAATGTTGTAGGAGTTATTCCGGGAGGTTAGTTCATGGAACTTCCGTATATATCCTCGTAGATTTATAACTCTAGGCCGAACATCGAACAAGATAGCTATAATGACGTATTAGGAGTTTCTCCTGAGCGCACAGGTCTGAATCGCAAATGAAGGAAGCCAGTAAATGATTCATAGTTGATCTTGCACTGAGGTTTATGTCCGTATGGAAGTGGAGGCACCAGAAACAGTCGAGAGTCGCATCACCGCGGTACGACCAATCGAGTATTCCCTTCGTCTCAGAACAGCAGTTATGATATGCATGTTGACAATTGGGTAATGCGAAAGCAATAGACAAAACACGAAAACTCTAACGTTTAGTAAAACAAGTATAGGAATAAGATGTGCTACATTGGCATGAGTTTCTCTACACCTTCGTTTGCTACTTTTTGATCATGGTAGGTATAGATCATGCATGGGCGAAATTGGCTCAACATGGCTACTTGTGTTCACGCGTTCTTGCCTCACTCCACCGGCCATTCCTCTCCTTCAGGTTTCGATACGCCTGCTTCAGTAGCGAGTATGTCTGTCTGTTTCATGAAGAGTGGTAGAGAGAATTTGTTGTAAGTTACAAAAAAGGAAAGTTTGCTGTTTAATTTACAGATTTAAATTTGCAAATATAAAGCGTTACAATATCACACGCCACTTTGATCTTACAGGCATTTATTTATAATTTCAAAAGGTACTCTCTGAATACTCGTATTTATAAGCATATAAAGGGGACTTTTTAGGAATTTAGTTTCTTATTCCTTTATTTAATATAAACATTGTATGCGTGTTTCAAAGTTCGAACACAACATTAAGTTTAAACCCAACAATTTACGTTGATCAAATAGTTTTAAAATATTTTAAGGCTAAATGGCGGTGGAATTTTACTGCTTTATTTATCGTGAAAGAGAAACAATTCAATACATTAATCACTAAGCCGTGTCAGAATATTACGTGAATAAAATAAATGAGGGTTATAATATTAAAGGTTATGAATAATTTGCCTAACCACATTAGGTGGCTGTGTGCAAAATACGTTTAACGTAAAACAGTTAGTAACAGCGTAGAAATTTAACACCGCGCAGGTGGAAAGAAGCCACCAGTACGCTTGTTGTATCAAAGCAATCTTCGTCACTCGGCAAGAGAATATGGGATGTCGAGATTACATTGGCAGTGCGTGTGTTTGAGTAGGTGTGTCTGTAAACAGTATAACTAAAAAACGAAAAGTAAGTTGAAGACCAAACTTGATATTTTAGATAAACATCTTCCAAGAACGCATCACAAAGATTTTAAAGAACATCCCCACCCCAAATTACCTTTTACATGGACGTCTTTCCAACATTTTGATTTTCTTAAGAATGGCTCTATTTTGATTCAAGTATCACATGTTTAAGATATTCCATTTGACAGGAACATGTTTTGAATTTTCTGCGATTAGCCTGTTTCTGAATAAGTTTTGCATAAGATAAATTAAATCTTATTACAGACAAATGTAATCTCCTTAAAGCACTGCACTTGTATCAAATAAGCTTTTATATGAAGTTACTGATTTCAGAAATATTCTTTATTGATGGTTTGAATTTTCTTCCTGTTTATCCCTTGTCATAAGGAATTGGGTCAGCTCTTACAAATTTGAAACCATTTCACAAATGTCTGGAGCGATTAACGCGAAACACATGCCTTTTTACCTTGACTATGTGTACTAAGTAGGGCATTCCACCCAAAAATTCTGTCAAGGATTCACCGGAAATGTGTGTTTTGAGACCCCTTGAAACCAAAACAGCATTGTTATAAAATGTTCCGCGCTCGTGAATCTGTGTCTGTCTCGTAGATATAACTTTTTGAATGCAGAATACAACAATCAAATGTACCGAATCTAGGAGTGTTGTGTTTAATAGATAACACCGTCTCATTTATTTATCTAGAGCCATCTTTCTGGCATCTATATAGCGTTCCACTCTTAGAAGACAGTATGGAGTTAAATGGGACATCTCTGTCTCTATCTAGCGCATATAAGTTGCCATTAGCCGCGTCCTTTTCTACCAACGCTCTGTTGCCAGATTCCTAATAGAATGGTATAAATATTCATTTGTTATAAATTTCAGGTTTGAACACATTATCCTATGCAGAATTTTTTTCTCTATCAGGTTATATCCTTTTCAGAGTCATTATACATTTCTATAGGTCCAAATTTCTTCAGAAAACGTTTTTTTTCAATAGAAGTCCGATATTTGCTGTTTCTACACTCATCACGCACTAACTAACAAACTAACTGCTAGAATGCATCTATATTTTTTTCTTAGGTAGAGTAAACTATAGTGCTACTACCTGCCTACTTTGAATTCTCTATGTTTACCCAGTTAAGTGTTATAATTTTTTAAATTAAATGTTTTCGGAAAATGTTATATATGTGCACTGCAAAAGTTACGCAGTGTGAAACTTTTTTGTTATTGAGTTTACATCAGGGAACCAGCGAGAACAAATGTTGAGGAAGGTTGGAGAAAGTTTTTAAAATAAACCAAAAGGCAGTAACCTCTTTCTTTTATGAAGTAGGGCAAACAAAAGGTATTCATCTATTCAGCGTCAGGCCTGACACAGAAGATAGTATAAGGAGCAGCACTAGCATTGGTTCGAAAGAAGCCGTGTGTGTAACTGTGAGCTGTTATTGCGTTATTTGTTTAATATTTTTGTAAATATTTGTAGTTATGGAGGGTGAAGCTAGGAAGGGACGATATGTTGGTAAATAAAGAAGTAAGGAACGCCAAATAATTATGAATGTGTTAGATTATTTTTGAAGCAAAATGCTTGGCAGTAAAGGCAGTAAAAGAAACAGCTAAGGCTATCGGGTGTTCAGAAGTAGTAGTGTGTATGATTAAAAAGGAACTAATGGAAGGACCTCTAAGAACGCCATCGAAAAAGAAAGCAAAAAGGGCGGGACTACACAAAACGCTAGGTTAACGCAATATGATTGAATAGTGCAGGGTGGAGTGCGGCGAATTGTTCATTCTTTACTGTTTGCAAATATTCCACCCACGCTGAATATAATTTTGTCACAGTTCAACAGTGATGAGACCCTACCAAATTTCTCAAGGGCCACTCTGATTTGGGGTTCGAATATGAAAGAAAGGGTAACAAGTGCATATTAATAGAAAGAGACGATATCGATATCATCAGATGGCGACATAAATATCTAAAAGACGTAAAAGGTTTAGGGACCAGGGGAAATCAATTGTTTATACAGACGAGTCATTTGTAAATTTAGGTCATACAGTAACAAAGGCGTGGAGGGATACCAAAGTTAAAAGTGCCCGTCTCGTCAAGCAGCAATTGAAGGACTAAGTACAGGACTCAGGCCACCTCGAGTCGCTCGCGGAGAAAGATTCGCAACTAGTACATGTTGCAACACTGCGCTCCATTTAACGTGTACTGTCTTTTAAGGGTGAGACGCGCTTTAGAAGTACACACACTGCAAGCAAATCAAAAGCTAAACTCAGCTTGGAAAATTATGGAACATGAAAAATGTCGATAAATGTGTAACTTACGAAGATTTCAGAATGCAAATTGTTATTATTAATGTTATTATTGTTATTGTTATTAACGTTATTATTGTTACTATTGTTATTCTTGTTATTATCCCATCTGTTGGATTCTTTATGTTTAGTAATGCAAACATTTGATGCCCTTTTATTACTTTCTCTATTACCTATAGTAAGGTAGAGGAAGTATTGTATTCTATCCAAAAATTCGATGACGAGATATCACCGGAAATATGTTTTGAGGGCCCCTGAATGCGACAAAAAATTTTTTTAGAAAAAGGTGTGTGTGTGCGTGTGCGTGCGTGCGTGCGTGTGTGTGTGTGTGTGTGTGTGTGCGCGCGTGCGTGCGTGAAAACGAAACTTTCCATAAATACCAAATTTGATTTGAAGTTCTGCAGTTTCTAAGGATGCCATAGGAAGATTTTCATGAAAATATTATTTTGTAAAGTACCCTTTAAAAGGACAAATGTTTTGTATTTTTATTTTCCCAAAAGCAACTTTGATAAAAATGCCCTATGTTACACGACGAATAAAATATATATCTTAAATTTCTACGAATATCCCGCAAAAACCTCCTCATTCAGAAAGTGTTTAGTATAGTTTTGTATTACTAACATAGGGTTCAATATACATTGCCAAAATTATCGTCTATGTTATTAAAATAAAGGTTAAAGTGGCTGGGTCATGTTATCACAATGGACGAAGAAGCAATACTTGGAACTGTTATGGAGGCTAAAATAGATGGTAGAAGGAAAGTTGGAAAACCAAAGATGACGTACACGCTGACATTAGAAAAACAAACATTAGTAGTTGGGGAGCTGAAGCACGAGAAAGGCATGGGTAGAGAAAGGCATGTGAATGTAATATTCTGAGGGAGGGGAGAAGAGACATAAAAAACACGCAGTTCTAAGAACGTTCAGCTTTTACCACAGCTATGTAACAAGGAGTGCTTTATTAAGTTATTCAGAGGAGTAACCTGAACCAGCAGTTATGTAATTAACTTTATTGCATTATAATACGCCCTAATTATACTGGTGTACCGTGCATATTTCATGTTTAATACGAGCAGGTGTTACTGAATCACCTTCTCTTCCCCACATATCACAGCAAAAAGGATGCATCTGCTATATATTCGGATTTATGTCATAAATGGAGACTAAACCTTAGGCAAAATACTTATTCATAAAAACGGTATAATTTTTGTTCAACTTACTACCTTTGGAGCTATTTTTTATTGAGTTTAATGTGCCTATTTTTGCCCATTTGCCTAGAAATGTCTATTTGCATTTGTTCCAGTAGAAGAACTCCGTTTTAATGAAAAATTGGGTTAAAATGCTTGACATACAGGCAGTTTGCATCTCATGGGTTCACGACATGTGGTACGCTACTAAAATTTGCTTTGCTCACTATCGTGTGGTAAGTGACCGTAAATTCACTGCAACTTGATCGTAAAGTTACCCATAAAATTCAAGTTGTTCCAATTAATACAGATCAACGTGAAAGTTTGTTTTCTGAAACTGACATAAATAAGGTACATCTCCGAAATGATTCAGTCTATAAAAGTTATTTGAGCATAAATTGTGTGTTTCAGTGAGATCTCCATTCTTTATATAGTAAGATTTTGTCTCTGTCTTACGGTTTACGAGTTATGCAACAGTCGCCCAGAGTAAACAGGACTACATAGGCTATATGCAGAAAATCTCTGTGGCAGTAGGAATCTCAGAGCTCCCATTCTCTAGCCCATGCCTTAATAATCCCGGGTATAAGGACTGTTGCGCATGCATGATTACAGATAGTGGTAAAGATTCATTCTACTAGGTATCAAATACATCACTTTGACATAAACCTGCCAGCGACGGCAGAGTTAGAGATATCCCCAAACTTCCTGCGTTAAATAACAAAATAACTACGTTATAAAACGTTCAATAGATCCTTTAAACAGTACAAGTAATTAGAATTACCAGTCGCCACTTTAACCTCACTGGTTAGAAAACAGCGCCATCATCAGCCCCATTCCGAACAAATGACTACTACACTATATGCATAAAGTACTCGTAAAAGAGAAACTGCCTGTATTTTATGTCGAGTGGTCAACGAGCTGATTTCTCACTCGGAGGTGCCGAGTTTGATTCTCGGCCGAAGGGTAGGAACTTTTCTTTAACTAGGATTATTCCCTATCCTCCATAGACTATGAAAATATGGATGTGAGTGAATGCGCGTGTGAAAATAAGACAAAACTGACCAAAACCTACAGTAACCTAACCTAAAAACACAAACGCCACCAGGTGGTTCATTAAAGGCCCAGATACTAACTTAGCGATTGTAGGGAGCTATACAAATAAAACAAATCTACAATTAAACTATTTAAGATTTAAAAATGTTGTGTATGCAGTCACATGACGTTTCTATTTTTGTAACAACTATTATAAAATCACTTATTCTTCTCTGTATTTCATGTTAATCAAGATAGACATTTGCAGAAATGGTTTTCTTACAGATTTTCTTATAGATACAATCTTGATGTTCATGGAGTTAGACTGTAGCTTTGACGTCCCTTTATAGATACAATGGGAGTAGGAGAATATAGTGGGCTAAAGTGATTGTCAAATCTTTTAAGAGCGCTCCGACTATCGTGGTTTTGACATTCCATTCTCCTGGCATATCTAAGACATAAAAAACGAGTAAACACTTGCCATTTGAGAAAAATAACTATTTGAACTAGTTACGTATTTCTAGTAACATTTCTATATGGAATTTTTGAATTTTATTCGCAATAGAGAAAGTAAAAATACAAAACATTGCAATATTGTACCTATAAATATAAATTAAATAATGTGTCAAGTGAATTTGATATTCCTTCCAGTTCAGAATTGTTCCCAGTCTATAGGAACAGTACTGGGAGAACGTGAAGGAAGTGTAAATAGAAAGATATAGATAGACTTGTAGCGTATGATGAGAAAACGATTATCTTTCATCTGTTCACTCCTCTTTACACATTAAGTTGGACTGCATTCTTGAGCTAGTTTGTACGAGAGAAAAAGAAGCTAACTGGTCGGCTGGCAAAAGCAGCCGCAACTGACACAGACAGCGGGAACTCGTTTATGATAAAATAGCTAGAGAAGTAATAGTTACTGCAGAGAAGATTATAGTATTTGAGAAAGCAGTAGGGGTAGACAAAATAAGAAAAGAGCAAAGTTTACAAAGTTGTCGAGTTTATAGCTTTAGTGACACAAATGATGCTACAGCGAGGAGTTCAACGTCCACAATTATCTCTAACAGAAATTAGCCTACCTAATCGTAAGTTGTCAGCTATAAACGTGGGTAGCACAACAAACAATAACACCACCCAAAACACTTTCATGCCATTTATTAACTATACATTTATATACATATACAGTTCAACCTGTTTTATACGTAACCCAGTTCTGAGTAATTCGTATTTATACGTACATTTTTGTAGGTCCCGGCAAAATATAGTTTAAAAATGTTTTAACAGAACTTTAGTTATACGTAATTCGCTTTTATACGTACTAAATTTCGGTGAAATTCTGCGTAATTATAATGAATATACGGCACACAGTATCTTAAAAAAAAACTCGAAGCGTATTTCCTTATTTGCTAAAACAAAGACGCAAGCTGAGCGGGCGGTTTTCGGGCGCGGAAACAAAAGACAAATACGTTTTCTGGTAGAGCCTGCGGCTTTCTGCGCGACAATGTTGTCACATGTTGACCCAAAGTATTGTCTTTTTTGTAATATGATGGATTATCAAAATCTCATAAGTAATTTTAAACTGATAATATTCGCTCTTCCCGTTGATATAAGCATAAACCAGGTTCAACTGTATTTATTAACTATAATATAGTGAATACAAATTTACTAAAAATGTCCTCCTTTGGAAACCACAGAGGCTTTCAAACGGTGTGGCCAATCATCTCAAGCAGTGCGTATGTCAAAATTCTGCAATGTTCACTTCAGATCTTGTTAATCTCCAGGTTTCTGTAGAACAAGTTTTATTCACTATGGTATGCCATGGTTGCTAATCCAGTGGATTCAGATCTGGACTTCCCAACAGTCAATCTTGGTGTGGTATAAACCCGGGAGCACTGTCCTTAAGACACTGCTACACTTGTTAGCCTTATGAGCTGGTGCAGAGTCTTATGATAGTGTATAATACTGGGTATTTCAACAACCGTAGATTTACGGATACGGTTCCCGAGTTTGTAGCGCACCAGTATTGAACATGGAGAAATACAGATCTGAAATCCATTTGATGGCCTTCAAAGGAGAATATTAACTGTTCTTTCTATACACTAGAATATGAAAATGCCCTACTCTCGCAAAGACACCAGCCATTTCTACGGTCTAAAAGTTTGTCAGCCTAATTTTGAAAATCAAATGTGTCAATGAAAAGGACAGTTTACATAGAGGAGTTTTCTTGGAAATCTTCTGTCGCATCCTTGAAAGATATTAACGTTATATCTAACTGTGGTTTATAAGCAACTTTTCGTTTTTGCGGTGGTCTCACACACACACACGCACGCACACACACATACAAACATACACACAGAGCGTATTTTCTGTTTTTTTTTTTTATTCAGGGGGCCTCAAAACATACCTCCGGCGAATTCTCAACATCAAATACTTGCCCTACTTACTATACGCACAGAGGAAATAAAAAGAGTATGGTCACCCCTATCTTTATACATAGCTCCCAAATTAATGTGTTCTCTACTAGAGAGAATCAGTTTTAATGGAGAGAAGCAAATGGGTCGTAAGAGAGGTTGAGTATATGTTGCATGACAGCAAAAAGTACGCAATATCGCTCATAAATTCACGTTGTTAGTTATCAACTTTTCCCCATAAGTCGACAATAATTACATCCATATACTTGCAGCCAAATGTCAATGAGTAGGTAGTAAAAAACACATTTGCTTCAAGAGAGACCGGCCGACCGGCCGGTCACAGAGGGCCTTGACTTCCTAGTTGGAGGAGCAGATAAGAACCCTATACTTGATTAAATGAGGCAGCAATAAACATTGGCAGTTTGTAGGTCAGGAGTCGAATATTTGAACAAATTAAAGGTTAATGGTTGCCAGTTGTTTACGCTTCCCGTCTGCCAGCGAGTGGGGCCCGCCCGCCTACCGTGTAATGACACGCGCTTCTACGGAAGTGCAGGTGACCCTTGCTCCAAATGTCAAGCCTGGACATCGCTCGGACAGAATCCAGCGCGACTACTCTCTCTTTCTGGGCCCGCACGAGGCGGGGCCGCATTTTGTTCGTACCTTGTCTTCCAATAAATTTGTTTACCAAACAATGCATCTGCGGCGTTCTTTTCGCACGGAGTACACTTTCTACTGGGAAACCCAATGGTATTTAGCAATCACGTGTTTTGGGGATTATCAGATTTATCGTTCTAGCACTCAGAGCGTGAAGCTTCTGGGAGTTGACAAATTCCGAATCCTAATAACTTCCTACTCAGTTGTCAAGCGGCGAATCAGAAAAGAAAAGAAGAAAGTGTATGTATAGACCTTACTCGAAGTATTGTTATCGGAAATGCCTCTCTGATCCACTGCTGTGGAGTGACTAGCATTTGGTGCCTCGAACCAGAGGGCGGAGAATTCTCCTGTATCCATTGTCGTAAGTACAGGAAGTATTGCATTCCATCCAAAAATTTGACCAGAATTTCACCAAAAAATGCACGTTTTGAGACCCTTGATCTATGAGCGACTGTCGTCTGCCTGCCTGCCTGTCTGCCTGCCTGCCTGCCTATCTGCATATCTGCCTACCTTCCTGTGGAGTATGACTCAAAAACGAAAAGTCGCTCAAGTACCAAACTTGACATTTAAGTTCTACATATTCCAAAGATACAACACATAGAACGTTTTAAAAAAAAATGATTTCCTTAAAAATGGCTCAAGTATTTGTATTAAAAGACCATGTGTTTGATATATTTTAATAACAAATGAAATGCATATCAAGTGGCCCACTAAACCGTCTTTGGGGTAAGTAGATATCCCTTCGTCAGTTGCAATTAACGTGAGTGAACTTTGTCCTGCCTGCAAGAGAAGATGGGCGATGATTCCCAGGCTTCAACTATCGTGTGCAGCGCGTGATAATAGACAAGAATAGTCTTAGAATATTTTCAATTTTACTTACAGAATCTTTATTTTCCAGATAATAAACTCATTCTTGTATATGCTCCTATATGTTCCTATTGTCCTAATGTTTATCTCAACAAACACGAAGAAGATATAGGAATAAGAGTTTGTAAGAATGGTTAGTATAAAAGTAGAGAAAGTCATGTGAGTGCAACACATCTAATTTTTTTTCCTTTTTTTTTTTTTTTTTTTTTTTTTTTCCACTTCTTGCCCAAAGACGTCACATAACAAACAAGGTTTAAAAGATGTGACTGTCGCTCAAAGCTTCTCATATTGCTCTTGCACCTACAAGTAAATAAGTAATAAGATAATTGTTGCGAATGTTTATCTCAACTAACAAAGTAAAGGAATAAGCGTTTCCAAGAATAGTGTGTGTAAGGGAAGAGTTGACATAATATAAACTTCTCCTAACCAAAATATCTGTGAAAGTACAATAAAGAAAATATTATTTTGCTCTTGTGATTGAGAAAAAGAAAGTGCAGTGCTGTTAAAGACAAGGAACTGGTTCTATTAAAAACATTGAACTAAATTCTGTGCTTTAGAAGCTGACAACTATAATAAATAGTGTCAAAAGCACTTTTGATATATAATCACAGAGCATTAATATTCATATACCTACCTGTTATGAACTGCAGAATATATTGCATATATACATCATAACGGTGGAGACTTAGATTTTTAAATTCAGCTATATACTTCTCTCATTCGTTACGCGTCATCTATTCAGTTCCAGGCGGTTGAACCGGGATTACTACGAAGTAAATGTGACGCAGTGCAGAAGGTAGCACTGATATTAAGTGAGAATATTTAACATTGACTTAATTTTAACTTTGTCAGTGTCTCTTCTGTTTTCCAATACGTTGAATTTTACTATCAAAGGACTAATTAGACTTGAAATGGAGTGTAGAGCAGTAATTTGTATGAGATAGTTTCAACATTGACCTGTTTTCTTTCTTTTGAACAGTAAAAACACCTATCCAGAAATAAATTGTTCAGTCCAACAATTGGAAAT
Organism: Tenodera sinensis; assembly: GCA_030765045.1. Classification (NCBI taxonomy): domain Eukaryota; kingdom Metazoa; phylum Arthropoda; class Insecta; order Mantodea; family Mantidae; genus Tenodera; species Tenodera sinensis. The sequence goes on from CM060973.1 coordinate 31,229,045, forward strand.
TATTGGGATTAATCATCTTTATCGTTTTGAATTCAGAATTTCGATTTTTAATTTAGCATTTTATAGCAACTTGAAGAAAAAAATAATTCCAGTTAATTTTGATGAATTCTTTTTAGATAACATTAGTATGAATCGAATGCTGCATTTGCAAATTGTTAGTAGTGAGATAAAAAGGCAAAGGATAAACCCTGCAGTTACTTTAAATTAATATATTGTGACGCCGCACATCAAAAAAGTCGACATACGCGCCATGTAAGCAAGCTAAAAATGGAGTCGCCCGGAACAAATTCCGATTTTCCTCGATTCGAGAAGCTTTCGACTGCCGGCTTGTTTACAAGTAGCCCCTAAAGAAAACGTGTATTTTACAGAAAATTCCGCGGTAATTCGTCTGCCTTACAAGTGAGCGATGATGGCAAAAGAGGCTAGATTTTGTATAACCTTTTAGGCGTATGTTGTGTAAAATCCATTTCACGAAAGTTTTAAGTTTTCCAAAACTGAACCGAATCACAAGGAATATCTCCGAAATGGTTCACTCTACCAAAAAAAAAAAAAAAAAAAAAAAAAAATTCAGACATGAATTGTGCGTTTCAGCGAGATCTACATTTTTGTACAGTAAGAATTTACGGTTTACGAGTTATAAATAAGTCATTCGGAGTAAACAGGACTACACAGGCTATAGCAAGAAAATTCAAAATATGCATATACATTTACATTTCAATTGCCATAAACAATTAATAAACACAAATTATTAAACTTGATAAAATAGGTTTTTACAGTTTTTATACCTTTTAACCCAACTTTACAATTCACCAACTGGTAAATATTAAAATTGCAGAAGAATCACTCCCACAATCACTTCTGTTTGTTGATTACACGCACTTGGATTCCATATTCAGGGGAGTAGGTTTCCAAGAAATGCAATATTCTCTTTACAACACTTTTCCTAGAAGTGAACCACGTGGATGCACATGAGCAATGTGCATACCCTGCCTTTGGTTTCCTAGCATATTTTTCTCTAACCAGTTCACACACATTACTGTTAATAATGTTGCTTGTTGTACTCTGATTCGTACAAAAGAAGTTAAAAATATGAGGTTAACCTTCACTACGAAACAAAATGCTGAAAAACTTAGCTTAAGTCTCGTTAACATTAACAAGAGATGCGCTTTTCTGGTTTGCATCCACTGCGCGCACATGTTTGACGTGAAGGAAGAACATGCTTTAATGCTTGCCGTAGCAGGCTAAGAATACTAATCCATAGCACATTGTTGTTCGAAACATAGTCCTCAGCAAGCATTACGCCAAACGGATTGATATATACATAATAGAACTAGTTAATTAAGGAAAACTGACAGGGTATGCAACACATTACCCACATCCATTGACGCTACGCCTCAATTTTCACTGCGTATTTTAATAAAATCTGTTGGGGTTTGCTCTCATAACACGGTTGTATTGGATTCTTAAAGGTAAAATCTATCAAAAGTGATGCATAAGTGGAATTGGGCAAAAATGAATTTGGTGACTTTTGATACTAGGTGCCTCTAATAAGAAACATTGTATGTGAAGAATTACAGATATTTTATTTAAATGAGAAGATTTAAGGAAATAAGATAATTGGAAGGAACATATGGAAAAAATGAACGAGGTTAGAATTTCCAAGGCGTTGGTCACCTGAGGAAGGGATGGAAATGGAGCAAGGAGTCTAAGGAGGAGGAGATGAAGGAGAAAAGGGAGGAGGAAAAGGAGGATAATTTGTAAAAGAGAGAGTTGACAAACTCATGTGAATGCAACACGTCTCATCTGCGTGAATGTCCAATGCAAACATTAGAATGTTTCTTTGCTCCTAGTTTAGGGATGAAGATTATAAATGCCATATAAATCAAGACTACCACTTAATCAGAACTAAGTGAGCGCTTGGAGCAATTGCACGCAGCGCCATATTGCAGAACATGAAGTATGGACAAAGTAGGAACGAAGAAAGTTTCACATTTAACTTCCCAATGAAATCCAGACTATAAACTTCAACGTGTGATACCTACTTCCGGAATGAAAGCATGCCCTTTGCATACTGCAAAGCTTCCCAAAACTTAAACAAATATTTATGTACCCAAGTTAAAGTTCATGAAAGATTTGTATAAATGTTAGTTATCTTCAGCTGACAGGAAGCTAATTTGTATCTAGGTTCATATGTTTGATAGGGCTACCTGGGAGGGATGCGTGACACTACATCAAAGAGCATTACGTCACTTCCGTAATTGCACCCGCTGTTAACCCAGGGGTCAAATGTGAAGGAATTTGTCGGAGCATTAAGATCACAAAGAGCAGATGTGTTTAGTTTGTGTCCTGCTTGTTTGGAATAATGTAGTGCCTGTCTGGAGAGTGCATCTGCTTGGTGTTGCATGAATTATAAGCTGGTTTGTGTTCTTCCTCGTCTCTTGAGTCTTAATGGCGTTTTATATGTCTTAATAAGAAAGTGTACAACTAATCTTTAGGTACGCCGCCTTTTGGGAATAAATTATCTGTAAATAACATAGTTTGAGGTTAACCTATACGCTACAACAAATATCATGTAAAGATAACATACTTACAACATATCATGATGTTCTACAACCTCTAGGACCAGGACTGGAAAATAATAAACAGTAGTTTTGTTTTATAATGCCAGAGTATGTTAAAATCCCAAATTATCACGGTAGTCTCAAATACCTGCTGGGTAAACTAGCTTATTCAAAACACAATTTTATATATAGGTGCAAGGTTTCTGTTTCGGCCAGGAATTCTACATGATGAGTGTAACAAATATATCCAATACAATTATTGTCAATAAACAACCCTTTCGGAAATAAAAAAAAGATAATTGGACCCAAATACCTATTTGGAGCCACGTAGCTTATTCACGAACGGGTATAAATGGTTTATAATTTCAGTAAATATCACGCAAACATTGTGTACACAATGCTAAAATTCATTTCTTCCTTAATTCTAATGACACTTTAATGATAAAATGTCCTAGAAAGTTTAATTCCTAAGAGAGGTTAGACAATGTCACGTAAACATTAAATTGTGATTAATTCGAATTGACTCCAATTATTTGACAAAAATTATTTCTTATTTATTTTTATTTTACTTCTTTTCTTGTCAAAACGGTTTTTTATTGACACTACCTGTATTGATGATATTTATTACATTAAAGATATACATTTCATTTGTCATAAAAATATCTCAAACATATGGCATTTTAATCAAAACCGTTAAGAGCTATTTCCAAGAAAATCCAATTTTTCTATGTGAAGGTAGTTTAGGGTGGAAGAATTTTCTTCAAAATATTCGTCTCGTATGCTTGAAAGACATTGAACTTAAATAAGAACTTTGGTTTTTAACCGACTTTTCGTTTACACACACACACACACACACACACACACACACACACACACACACACACACACACACACACACACACACACACACACACACACACACACACACATACACACACAAACGTATCTTTTTTTTTTTTTTTTTTCTTTTTTTTCTTTTTTTTTTTTTTTATTTAGGAGGACTAAAAACATGTGCTTCTGGTGAACTCTCGACATCCAATTTTTGGGTGGAATACAATACTCCCTTACTTTACTATACGTTGTACAGAAAGTAAAGAACTGTTGATTTTGTATAACTTTGGGATGTTTACAAGTTTAAAGAAAATGCTTGTTGTGAGACGAGGTAAGGGTACAGGTTTTCATGTGGTTGTTGCACCGACGCTGTGAAGAACAACGCCCACCTGGTCTAGAAAAGAACCTCTTCGTCGCCCACTAGCTGTAATAAAGAGAATGGAACTATGACTAACAAAATAGAAGGTAATTGTGTGATCAACCGGTTAGTCCGCACAGATATCGAACTCCGCCCTTCTGGAATCGCGAGCACTATCTACGAGGCTGGGATGTACGGGCCGACCAGCAAGTTTCACTTCCTCAAGAAGTGATGGATGACCAAAGGCTTAGCGAATTAGAACGATCCGTTTTGACTTTTGTCCTTATCGTACGCAGCAGGGAGTAAGTGTTGGACCACCTGCCTAAGGTATTAGCATTGTCTTGAATTCTTTAATGTGTGCAACTTCTCGCTTCTTTTTCTTCTTCCTGTTCCTGTCCATTTACACATGAATGAGTTCATAAATACAATCGCAGTCAGTGCTACCAATTTAGTATCATTAATCATAGCCTTTTAAAACTCCTACACATTAAAGTTTCACTTCATGATACTGCCGCGAGGTTGCGCCGCGGTATCATATGTGACTCGTATTCGGGAGATCCCGGGTTCAAATTCCAGGAGCAGTACTTTCCACCCGGTGTAATCTAGAACAAATAAATAGTTAAAATGTATTGTTATTGATTTAGGCGGCGCCGTGGCCGAGCGTTTGCACCGTTCGCCTTTCACCAAAATCGATATATTTTAACTAACCAAAGAGTGTCCGAAGATAATCCACATTATCGGTGAAATCACACTGTAAAGAAAACTTACTGTAGAATTTCCCAGGAATATTTAGCAATTAAACAGCGAAATGGAATTTTGTACAGAGGAGATATCTAGTTTCAAAACAAGTAATAGTTTAACTTAGCGTTGAGAGTATTTTGTTATAAAGAAAACTGAACACCAACCGAAACACAAAATTGAGATGGATGGGCTGCGGAGAAGTTGCGCGTTATTAAAAACAAAAAAAGGAAAAAATAACACCATCCTCATCAGAGTGAATATTAAAAAGGCTATAATAGATAATTTGGGGTGTTGAACTTCAATTCTTTGAACGCCACAGGAGAGTTGGCCTAAAATGGTAGCAAACAATTATTGGTCTCCATCTGGACTGAAAAATAAGGGGTGTCCAGGAGTCACTTGATGACCATATCATTTCAGAATTGTAAAAAGGTAGTCTGTGTAGTTTTATTTCCTGATAAGTTTATGGATTCAGTAAAAAATTCTCTGTAGTTATTCAATATAAATTAGAATTTGAAATCTAAAATTCTGAATCTTAGAGGGAAGTGATTCGTGGTGGAACTGAATAATAAGAAAGGACATCTATTATTATAAATGCAAACAAGCCAGAGATTTTATTTGGACTGAGCAACAGTTAAATTAAATATTGTAATTAAAATGTATATTTAATCGTATAAGAGGTAGAAATAAAAGTCATAGTTGAACAAACTCTAAAGACAGCATTCTAAAATTCTACAACGGTTTAACAATACAGTTTTCTCTTGTATGGCCTATTACAACAGTGTTAAACTCAAAATTTAAATCCAATGTACAGAAGCAAGAGTAGCTCAATAAACAAGAAAGAATTCATTTTATCTTTATATTTTTTCTTTTTCTTTTTTATTTTATTTTTATTAATTATTTCTCGGATGTTTCTCATTATTGGTCTATATTTTAAAATACTTATATTTTTCTCAAATGGGAATACGTTAGTTGTTTTTTCTCCCCCCCCCCCCCCTCCTGGTCATGCAAAGGAGTTAATTTGGAAGGCCTCATATTTCGACAGCTCTTAAAAGGTTTGACTATAGCTTAAGTTTACCGCATTCTGCTCTGCCCATTGTACAATACATACAAGGAAATGTGTAATAATCGCCATCCCGGCTCACTTATATAGGCCAGGCGAATTTCCGGGGAACTCTCTGGAAATGCGCATTTTCTTGAAGTTATCGTAAGTAAGCCGACGGTCAAAAGTTTCTCGAAATGGCTAAAATCGCTTTATTTTGACTCACTCATGTCTTTGTTCTGACCGCTCCATTGTCGTCGGGCCTCGTGTTGCCTAGTAACTCATGGTGTGAGGTAGCTTGACCTTGAGCGTGTCCGGTTGTATCTCGAGAGCGCGGTTTTAAATCTATCACAATAGTTTCTCTGTCTAACAAGGTCAAGTAACACTATCAGAGCAATTGTCAAAACCTGAAGGCAACCATTCAAGCCTTCCTACTTCAGTTGTGTGTATGGTCTTCAGTTATCTAGTGCTCAAAATAAACTTGTAAGCTATTACCAAGCTTGGCTTCATCTTATCACTTTGTAGATAAGTTATTTGCACTCCAACGCCAGATCATTCGCATCTAGGTATTTCCAAGTACAACGTTCAAGTAATTAATTCCACAGAAGAAAATGTTTTAAACAAGCAGGAGGAAGAAACTTATTCAGAATTTAAAAAATATGTTGCACTCATATAACTTTCTCTGCTCGTGTAAAATACTCTTACAAATGCTTATTCCTCTCCTTTACTTCAGTTTAATCGAGATAAGCTCTTGCATAAGTTGTTATTGCTAATTCTTTTTGAAGATGCAAGGTAATAACGGCCACAAAAATCAACAATATATCTTATACAGGATAGAAGGGAAGTTATTACATTCCTTCTAATATGTGCTTCATAGAAGCATTACAAACAAAAAAGAATAATGGCATTTAGTTCTTTGATCAACCGATTTCGAAAAAAATTATGGTTTTTTATTTCAAACTGGACGCATAATTCCACAAGTATTTACGAAGATAAAAGATAACGAAGATAGTTTACACCCTGGAGGTAGATAGAGCAATCCTACTATGATAAAAATGTTAAGAAAAATGAAACGAAAAACACTTCTGATATTGTTACAAAACCTTATGACGCTATAACGAAGAAATGAGTGAATACAGCATTTATAATGGACGGATAATAATTGCATTTAACTAGCAATTATGAGGTACAAATAATAATGATCCTTCCGAACATAGTATAATGAGTGAGGCAATACAAGAGCAATTCCCCTACCTGCGCAGTGTTAATTCTTCGCCTGAAAGGCGAAAGGCTGATGGCGGGAGAAGTTGCGCAGTCATGTATGCGCAGAAGTGATAAAAGTTCTGTCCACGAAGGAGTGAAGTTTGCTAGCGTAGCTTTAGTGCATATTGCTAATGACATTTATGTATATCAATTAGCTTTATAACGAACAAAGTGATTTGTGCCAACAATTACTTTCACGTGAGCTGCAATTGTTGCAGCTGCACGCTGTTATGGTAAGGTTTACTCGTCCGCGGCAAACTCATCCGCTTCCCCTATACGCAAGATTTGGTCCTGTCTCGCCTCACGACTTACTTATCTCTATTGATTATATTAAAGCGAATTATAAAAATAATACCAAAACTGGTTACAAGCGAAGTGTGACTGACGAAGAATCTTAACCACTCAGTTTACAGAGTTGGCTTCTCCTTAAAGGCGTTTAATATATCAACTTAAATTATAATTAATATTTGGAGTTTTATGGTAAAAGATTGACGTTTCTCTTGTTCATTACCATTATAATATTAACAAGAGCATTCAGACCTTAAGATAGGATCCATATCTAATTGCAAACTGGAGAAATCTGGCATTTAATCCCCGCGCGAAGCTCTTTTTCTGAATGATTAAAATAAACGGAAGGTTAAAAGATAAATGAATGGCGTCATAATCTCTCAGATACTCCAGATAACACCCAAATAGCAGTTACGTACAAGGAAAAAGAGTGTTATGAAAAACTTAGATAAATAATCGATGTTCAAGTATTATCAATATCAGTAACAACACAATCTTAGGTAGATATAGAAAGTTCTGTGCATGTGGTATCATTTAAGTATAACTTTATATATTCGTAGTTAATTATTTAAAACAGTAATGATGGTTCTACATAATCTAATCGTATTCTGTACTTACATTTACAAGGTATTTTCATGCTAAATGATGAACCGACTCACATTTTGGTAAACAAATAGTTGAGAAAAAGTTTGACATTGAAATTAATTCATAATATTCTAAAATTGCTAACTCCATAAGAGAAATAACGAACTCCCTTAACAATGACAACAGCGCGAAAACTTATTTTTTAAAGCAGTACTTCTGTTTATAAGTGTAACTCGAAATTTTCCATTAACTTCTGGTACCACAGGTTCGAATCCTTAGCAATATTGCACTTCTGAGTTCACTAGATGTATGTCGGACTGAACATGCGAGTCCCTCCCGTCGGGGAGTTGTTTGGATTGGGTTGGTCTCGACGGGACATTTCTTTCAATACGAAATATGAGATCGGGTACATTTGGGCGTGGCGGGGTAGTGTAGATGCTCTAATGTCTTTCAACACAGCCTGGACAGCTGGTAAACAGCAAGCTAGGCTTCATAGCTTCAAAACAATAGCAACAAATGAATCTTCCAATGAATAATAGTGTTAGTGGAGCGCCTGTTGGGCCCTTCCAACTAAGAACGTACTGTAGCCGCTACCACATACGCAGGGGATGAATTTTAGTCTCTCGTTCCGGAGATCGCGAGTTCAAACTGATGACGTTTTTTCGGACGTAGGCTTGGTTTGCTTACAAGAGAAGTGAAGTCGATGGTTCCGAGTCGTAGATTTACTGTATGTAAAAGAATCTCAAGAGGCCTTTGAGCTATATTCAGCTTGAAAGACCGCTTAATTTCGAATGGGACTCTGAGAACTGCAGAAATTAGGCAACACCCATAAAAATTCATCTGTGAATTTAGACTTGTTTAAGGAAATGACTTTTTTCGCGATTTATCCAAATAAAAATTCTAATTTATTCACCGTTAATATAACATAGCATGTATGGTTTCGTAGATTACATTAATACAAAATGCAAATCTGAAATACATAATTTAAACGCATAATAAATTTAATTAGTTATTAAATTGAAACTCATTTGTGCTATATCTCAGTAGCAAGATCTTTAAATGCCTTTTGAAACAACGCATGGACTGTTCTTTTGAAGTTGCTGGTAATTTATTAAATATTATAGTTCCACAACGGCTTACATCTTTTGCAAATTCGTTTTGTTTCTAGTATTGTGGAAGAGAATATATTACTCGTATTTTTCATGAAGTTCAACTATTCGGATATTTTATTACGTGGATTAGCCCAATTAATCTGAATACTTAGTCCAAAATATGTATGCAAAGAATTACAACTCCTTAACAATTGGAGAAATGAGAAGAATGTTGTTGGTGCAAATAAAGTTAACAAGCATACTTCTGTAATTTGGCGAAGACTTCCAAGCAATTTAATAACTTGCCCTGTTAGTAAATTATTATTTGACGTATACAAGTTTATTCGGCTTTTTAACCCAGTGGTTGTCGCAAAAGCGCGAAATTTATTCACTTCATTTATTCAACGTCTCTACTCACCCATGCACATCATTCATTTAACACAAGAAAAACGTCGCAGTCGAATACAGAGGTGATGAGAAAGGCAGCCTTAATAACGCAAAAAACTTAACCTCATTGGTACACTCAGGCTAGAACTAAAAGAGCATTACCTTAATTCTTATCAAACCTAGTTATCTTCTTTATCTTCTAGCAGCAACTAACATCAGTTGCATGTTGATAAGATATTTACAGACTAAAACTAAGTGCAACGTCGTTGCCTCCTATTACGAAGATTCTGTGACAAAGATGACAAAATCCATCTGGTTACTTTTCTATCACTTTGTTGTCTTCTAAACTTTTATAACAAATGCGTAGTTTTCTTCTTTTCATTAACAAGTCTACAGTCTGTCGTACTATCACACACTCGTTGACTCTTCTTACAACGCACAGCTGTCTCACACTCACTGACATACTGACCGATTCATGTCTGTAATTGAAACTCCATTCACTTGTTTCCTGGTCACGTCATATAATGAAGATGACGTCACACGGACCGTTCTACACACACCCCGGTGATCACGTGGCCAGATCTTTCTCTAAAGTTCTAAAGAAAGTCCCTTTTGTGCAGCCGCCTCCATTGTTGTTAGCCACGTGTGCACAAACAGTCGCGTGAGGCAGCCTGATCTAGAACGCCCATATTTGCTCGCCAGCCCGGCATGTGGCGTGAAGCAGCTTATCCCCTTTCGTCCTTTGTTATGCGACGAGCCTGGCCTAACAATATATTTAGAGCCAATAACTCTAATAATAAAGCTGTCTCTAACACTGAACATGAACTCCAGGAACATACACATAAGACGAAACTATGCACCATCTAGAATAATCACAGGAATTACTATTTCCTTCAATCATGCCTGCTACCTACTCTGTCAAAAGCATCAGAAAAAGCAATTCAGCATATCAGCAGATGATTGCACCAACAATATTATACAATTTTTCAATATGCCATTTGCCGTTTTCCTTCATATAGCTCATGCCTTTGACACCACATAGCGTGAAGGCTTGCTGGTTAAATTTCGGCTAATTGGACTTCCAGATGTCGTAAAAGTTTTGTCTCACTGCACCAATTCCTAATGTGAATGGATACTTAAATCTCTACTATTCGATCAATAATAGTACGAGTTCCACAAGGATCAATTTTATTCTTGCACCAGATTCAAGTTCTTCTGCCAGATACAAAAGCAATGTATACAGAGGAGATAGCTATTTTCTATTCACATTCTACTTCAGGTATTGCAATTAAAACACTCTAGAGGTCAGTAAATCTACTATCTAGATGGTTCACAAACCGGAGAACTGTGGTCTATTTAAGACCATACAAGAACGCATCCGCGTTACGACGTCAGGAAAACCAGCTAACTTGGTTGGCTCCATAAACACAAATATCTAGGAATAATGCTAGACGCTAAACTAAGCTGAAATTTTCATATATTTGAAATTACATTTTAAACTAGCTTCTTCCAGAACTATAAACGAGGATCTTCTAATACACAAGAGATCACCGCTTGCTTTTTAGTGCTCAGTGCTGCTATAAAAACCTTTAATACGCACTATAATCTCATACGTCGCTTCTAATGGACTTCAGATTATACAAACAAACGTATCTGCACTTCTACAAAGGCTCCGTGGTTCATAAGAAATAACCAGCTCCATCAGAAGTTTGGAATTTCTTTCACACAATAGTACTTCAAACTGCTCTCAAGAAATTTCTTGTAATTATCTGCAGTACCAGGCGCTGTAACTTATCAAGTTATCACTTTGGACTTAGAAACCTTCATAGGGGAAGATTACTAGACGTCATGCTCAGTGATTCCAAAGATTTCTTAGAATAATTAATATCACTCATCCAAACCCTTTCTTAATCATGTACTATAACAAATGTATTATATTAAAATTGTGTAACAACTTATTATCGTTGTTTAATAAAGCCAGGCTGACACAATAATTAATGGCGGGTGGCAGGAGCTGGTCGACACAAAATCCAATCAGCGGCTTGCCACGCCTTGCAGTGTTGTATATTAAACATGCCGTGAAATTATGCTGTAAAGTCGCTGATATAAACATCATTTGCACCTACAGTTTATTTGCACTTTGGCCAAGTAAATAAATGTTTAAAAATCCCCCATCCCGAATTACTCTCTACAATAATCATTTTTAGAAACTGAAGGGAAAAAAAAAAAAAAACCACTAGTGACTACTATATGTTTAGGACGTTTTATGACAAGTGAAATGCATATCTTGAATTTTCTGGGAATAACCTTGAAGTCCCTTTCATTCTGAATGATCTTTAAATAGTGCTTAAGAAATGGACCAGTTCTTATTGTGCAATATGTAGATCTCTCTGAAGCACATAATTTGAATCTAAATAGATATTTTTGGTGTTAACCATTTCCGAGATATTCCTTGTGGTTGGTTTCAATTTTAAAATACACTCTTCTCAAATTTGAAGTTACTCTTAGTTTTTCCCTTTCTTTTTCTGCTGATCATTTAAAGACGGCAGAATTTCAAAGCCGTTACACAGCGATCGCTCCTTAAAATGTACAAATATTTATCTCGATTAACATTAACTAGATGAAAGAATATTTCTTTAAGGATAGCTTTCTTCAAGAATGGGTATAGAAAGTCAAATGAGTGTAACACAAGATATCTTTTTATCTATTTCGTACCTGTGATGCTCAGCACAGATGTGATTGTTACTTATTTCTTTCTAGCATTAGTGCTGCCCATATGATTTGGAAAAACCATCACAAAAAAGCTCTAAAATAATAAAACGATGGAAAAGGTTAACAAAATTGTAATTAGCAGAAGATAACTTTAATTAACTTCAAACAACTTTATATTAGCATTATTGGCCTCTTGGGGGGGAGGGGGGGGGGGGGACAACAACAAGAACGTTGATTGTACATTTATTACCATTTGAAATGGTAATTCCTTGGGCGGAGGAAACATGAGTAGAATAATTGATTGCATGAGTTTGTTACATTGTTTGGAGTTATCTTCAAAATATGCTAACAGCACATTTTCACCGTAACTAGTTTGTAAGTTTGTTACCTTGCACAATTTAAGAAACCTGTTAGATACCATTTCGTACTGTTTCATCGATTCTTTGGCAGCAATTTTAATGTTACCCGACCAGCTGTTTGTATAACTTCCCTTGGTTCCTCAGATTCCATAATTACGGTACTGCATTAAATTATCAGCTAATCCTCACTTCCGGCACAAAATCAAATTGGTAACCCTGGAGTGTTATAAGTTTATACTAATCAGTGGCATACTGATTTTAAAGGTAGTGATTGATACATTTTCCTAACCCTAAATTGTGTTTTAAATCTTCACATTCAAGGACTGTATTTGTGCAATGAAGCAGGCGTAAATGAAAACAATACTTCTGATAATAGAGAAAATGTGCCAACAATAAGTATAAAAAAGTGTAACGGTTGCAATATTACAATAACTACCAATAATTGGAGAAAGCTTTTGTTTAATGCTTATTATTATCAAGAAAAATAAGATATAGGTTATCGGTAAAGTATATTTTGTTTTGATATCGTGTTTTGTTAAAATATGCAGTATAAATTTTGTTGTCTGATAACTACGAACTAAAGTATCATTGATTAATATAGCAGGTGCATAAGTATATTATAATTGTTTTAAAATGGTTTTGGTTGTTGTTAGTTTGATGTTTTTGTAGGTATTCACACGTGACATTTAATTTTCTCTGAGACTGCATTATAAATAAGGCAACTCACTCTAACATAAGGATTATATCCTGCTCGTTATTTTAATTGCGAAGTTGCTATTATGACCTTTTTTCAACACAGGTTTTCAAACAGGAAGGAGTATCTGTGACGCAATAGTGTGAATAACGACCTCTGCAACCTGATTTCGGTACCTATATGGATGAGTTCATATGAAACCACACCTCGGGCTAAACCGTAGTTTCTCCTTTTCTTTAGTCGATTTCATCAATAGATGTTAAAAATGTGTACATGCAGCTTGTTAATGTGTTTAAATGTTAACGTCATACACCTGTTGCGTTTCGGCAAGCTCTTCCCGCAAGTTGTTACTGCAACTAACATCGACAAGGCGGACGGTGTCTGTAACTTGGGGCTTCTGATAAAATAGAATAGTTCACATGATCTTCTGTATCCACTACCTATTTTATGTCACTTCTGCAAACTGTTTTACAAATAAAATTGAAAGATTGATTCATAGTGCAAAGGTCAAGGTGCCATAAAAACTGAGATAGCTCTGATAGTAAAGAAACTTTATATACTGTAAGATAGTCAAATTTTGTAAAAGTAGGCGGAACTTTGAAATATCTGCTGGCTTCCAGTAGCTAAAGTGTGAAAATTCTAGTTGGGTTCCAGTGAAAGAGATAATTGTAGGAAATATTAGCTGTAATTATAATTCGTTCATTTTATTTTTGCTTTTATAGGTTAACACGCATTGTTTTTGATAGTCAAATGTTTAAAGCCGAGTCATTATATGCTGGCGAAAAGTTAAAATTCGTTTGGTATGTAGACGATCTCCTAGGCTGTTCCCAGAAAATTGAAGATATGCATTATATTTGTCTCAAGTAAGTAAATACCTGATGCTTCAAATAAAATAGTTAAATTAAGAGAATAAAAACACGGAAACATTTTAAAACCTATTGTGCGATATTTTCTTGAAGGTCTTCCTGTTGGTAGTACCAAGTTTGGAATTTATCCAACATTTCGTTTTAGAGTTGTGCTATTATAAGACACGTACACAATTTTTTTTATAAAAATGCTTTATTTGGGTTCACGGAACATTAAAACTAGCATTGCGATTTCAGAATCGAAGTTTTGAGTGGAAGCAATACTTCCTCAATTTATCTTCTCGTTTTAGAAAGTCTACTCTCTTTTTAATGTTCACAGCATATACAGGCTGGAATGGTGTTTTGTTCTTTGATCAACCGATTTCGAAAAAAATAGTTTTTGATCCAAGTTTGATACGTAATTCCACAAGAATGTACGAAGATAACAGTTTGTTACTTGTAAGATGCGTAGAGTAAAATTTCTGACACAGTTTCGGTAGTAATTGTGGGACATTACACAGGGTTACGAAATAATTAATCACTTAGAAGACATGAAGGAATACTCCGAGCTGCTCTCTCATACGTGGGATAAGTTGACAACGTTGCGCTGAGGTTGGTTCGGAAATTGACCTAGTTTGTGAACGTAAACATGTCGGGCGCTTTCGCTCTCGTTTAATGTTTTGGGAGCTAACGCTTCTGATTGGCCTACACTCGCACAGTAAACACAGAATGATAAGGCAGGGTATGAGTTTCTTTTCAAGCCGCACCGTTACGCTGTTTATCTACTGAGCTAGGGAAAGTGAGCACTTATACAATCTGCAGTGTTGCCAGCCTGCTTTCGACAAAACTAAAATATCTCCGTAGTAAATGGTCAGAGACAAAAACGTGACATACAAAATGTGTGCCAAATATCGAGATATATCACTGGTTTAAATTAATGCAATGACTTCCCTTCCACCCGGTATACTGTGTGTATCATTGCGTCAGGGCGAATATAAGAATCAATAATAGAATGTGCAACTAACAATTCTTGTATCGAATAGCAATCGAATAGCAAATACATGATTAAAATATCGGGCACCAGGGAGAATAACAGGCAGCGTAGAATATTATAACACATGATTGGCCATAAATAGTGTTATGAAACTTGAATATGAAGACAATTATGGTCTCACTGCATAATATACTATTTACGCAGGCACCTGTTAATTAGTAACGGTTAGAGAAAGTCTTGATTCATGTGAGTTTATGCAGTTAAAGAAGCTATGCTATATATTTTGCTAACGAGGTTATGAAACACCCACGGAGTACCCATACACTGACATGAAGACAAACTTCTTACAGTAATCCTCTTTAATATTTACCTCATGAGAAAGCAAACACTGACTCACTCTCATAAGATATCACCGGCACGCGAGAAACACACAAATAACTTTTCTGCGGTGAATTATTTCTGACGTGTATATTTGCTTTTTCCTTGCAGTCTCTTAGGGAGTTTTACTTACACTCCAAATTGTCTGTGATGGAAGAAGCCTGATATATACGGGGAACGAGCCTTCATGCAGAGAACGAAGTGTTGCGGAGTTTGGACTATAGCAAGTGGGAGGGGGTCAGTCTGTCACGTGATCACAACACAGGGGAGGCCAGTTACAGTCGACGCGCAAACGTTGAAGATAATGTTGTTACATAACTTACATTCAAAGCAGTCACTATTTACAGTAAAATATTCACTTCCAAATTATTGCACAATTCCAGCAATAAGTGAATATTTCGATTTGCGTGCTGCAGGCATTTTACTGTGTGGAATTAGTGAACATATTCGACAGACACTATGCACTGTAGGTAGTGTGCCTTTTGCTGTCACTGTACTCGCGCAGTGAGAAGCCCTTGTTCTTGAACCCGTTGCAGAGAGGCTCACTGATAGATTTTAAAACAAGGGTCTATTTACACGCCGTATAAATTAATTAATCTGTGGACGTTTTGCTAGTGTTTGCATGATTTTGTCTTTAATTGTTTTAGAGCAGTATATGCAGTTATAATTACTGTTATTTTTGTGTTCGCTGGAAAGTAGTGCATTAAATATACATTACAGTGGCGGCTCGCAGTCAAAATTTAAGGTAGGCAAAGTGTAACAGTAACAACAACAACAACAACAACAACAACAACAACAATAATAATAATAATAATAATAATAATAATAATAATAATAATAATAATAATAATAATAAACCCCGTTTATCCGAAATATAGGGGGCGAAGTCATTGCGGATAACGCAAACAATATATTGTTTGGTTGTTTAATAAGAGCAGAGTGAATAAGTGTGAGTTACGGACGAATTACCGCCAAAACTAAAATCACGAGTGTCGGCAGACTTTTTTCCAGGGAGAGGGGGCCACATGTTGGAAATTTGCAATCATATAATATTAAATCATTATTACTGTCAAAATTTATAGTATTTGTTGCAGATAACCGTATTAATTTGTGCTAAACAAAAATTGTTCTTTACGTCAAAATTAAAATAATAGTTTAAAAGTCAGTAACTGACTGCACATTAAGTTCACCAACTTCCAAGGGGGGGGGGGCCGTGGCCCCCCTTGCCCCCGTTTCGCGACGCCCATGACTAAAATAGATTAAGAAATTGAAAAATTGTCTGACTGCAGCTTTGTGTTAAATAGCTAAAACACTCCTCTTTTCATTGTCAGTGCGCCGCGAAAGCGAAATTTGTAATAGTTCACTAATTAAGTCGGTCATACTGGTATTACACAGAGATAACGACAGATTCAGATCTCTGAGATCCTCGTTCGTGGAGTATGGCTATTCGGAAAATGTCGCATAAATTCGGATTTGGGCAGGCAAGTGTTCGGACTGCTGGCAGACGCGTCTACGCATGTTCGGAGTGCATATACAGACCGAATGTTTCCTTATCCCTGTTCAAGGGCCTCGTACTGAGGAAATGGGGCCAGGCAGGCAGGGGTTAAGCTAGCCTGCTCTCCACTACCCAGGTTCCATGCGTATCATTTCTGCCGCGCGTTTCAAACACGCAGCGCAGTTTTTATGAATCGGAATTGAGATTAAAGGATTTGACCATGCGCTGGTCATTATAACCGAGAAAACTTTTCTTGAACTGCATTTTAGGGGAAAATGACGGTTCAAATGATAAAATGCAGAATCATAGTTAAACATTATTTGTTGATGTATTACGATAGGGTAGGCAATAGCTACCCTGCCTACCCTGAGGAGCCGCGCCTGATACATTAAGATTTTTAGCACTCGGAAGTGATTTTATGCTGTGATATTTGAGGTTAGAAATGCCTTTATTATCTAGGTTGGCAGGACTGCTTTTTGGGACACTTTTGTCTGCTGTTTAGTGTAATGTCGGCCATGTTGAACTCTTGGGAATGGTATCCACTATAACTTGGGACCGCCTCATTTCGCGACAGGTGTATAAAGGTTCGACGCGTAGGTATATAAGTAAACATAATATGTGAAATGTGCACATTTAAAACTGAGAAATGTGAAGCGTACATAGATTACTAAATTATTACAGCTGACTCTCACTCACTGACACTGGCTGACTCATGTCTGTAACCCAGGGTTGCCAATTCGTACGATAATTATGGGGGCATACGATAATTTTAATGTTTTTACAATGGTTTCCAACCCGTACTATAATTATGGGGGTGTGCGATAATTTGAATGTATGATAGTTCGATATCGGCGAAATATCATTTTCACTGGTTTCTCACACCAGCAAAAGGAAACAAATTACAAATAGCTGTACCAGTTTTACCCTCATGGCCTGTCTCCACCCCATAACAACCGTTTCCGACCCTACTTTTATCCCCTTATTGCCAGTGTGCCCAGATCTGGTAATCTCAATGAAGAAGGCACTGTTCAGAAAATTGATCAATGTAGAAAACTCTGAATACGTGATATTCCGTGTGAAATAAAGAACATGCCTGCCTGAACCTGACAGTTCCTGCAGTGCTGTTAAACATGTCACCTTGGTGGAAATACTGATTTCAAAGAACGAGCGGCCTTTGCATTAACAATGGGTTCCTTGCCCCCACAGAAACACTTCTTGTGAGAGCTTTTTTTTTTTATATAAACTGGGTTTAATAAAAACCAAAGTTAGAAACAGATTGGCACTAGATACGGTAAATAAACTAAGCTTATGTGGTATCAGCTTATGAAAGAACGTGGTAGATCTCAAAATCTGCAAATCACCGAGAAGATATTAAGGTTTATCTCAACAACAAATTTGTGCAATGCTGCAACGGTTGAGGAAGATGAACTTTCAGTTGAATAGTTCGAGAAACATAAGTACTAAAGTTGTAATATTTGTGGCGGACATCAATCTTGTAACTGGATATAATAAACATCATTACTCTTATATTTTCATGAGTATTATACTGATATTTTTATTGTTGTAGCATTTGGTTTATGATGTACGATAATTTTGAATCCAAATCTATAGTTTTAAGTGGTTGGTACGATAATTTTACTTTTAAATGTTGGCAACCCTGCTGTAACCGTAACTCCTCTAACTCGTTGCCTCGTCTCCTTATACAGCGGGGATGACGTAACTGTAGCATTCTGAAACTTCTGCGAAGTGCCGGAAATTTCTTGAATGCTCTGGAAAATTCGTTGTGTTGCTTTATTGTAGATAGGGTAGCATGACGAAGAATAACCCGCTATTCTATGCACTTAAGTGGTATCCAGAAAAGCAAATTTTAACGTTGTGCATTCTTAATAGTGTAAGAATGACATGTACGATCTTGTAGGAGAATCTGACTTGCTAGATTTGGGAGGAGATAAATGCTTGAGAAAGAGTGAATGTGGAGATGTCGGCAGAAAGAATGACGTGTAGTCAGGAACTTCATATGAGAAGTTAGTCTATCTACCAGATGTTCACGTCCATGTTCCGTGTGCCAGAAAAACCAGTTAACAGCAGTCTGAATATATTTATGATCTGCATTAGAAGCAACACGTTTTATAATGAGCAATTGTAAACCGATAAAAAGTAGACAGATATTTGTGCTTGCTCTCCAATATGTTCCAGCTGACAGGCAACGTGCAATTAAACTTTTTTATCTCTATCTCTGTCTTTTTGTTTTTCACAGAGTGGGCAAATGTAGTGACAGCAAATGCAGAATGGGCAACTTTTTATTTAACTCTAAAAGGTTTAGAGCATAAAACTACGGTTAACCTATTATACGTAACTTCAGGTGATTATTTCAACTTCGATTCTTGTCCTGACATAACCTACAATGTGGTAAAACAGTGGTGGAAGTGGTCAAAAGAATTATATATTTTCATTGTATCATACCTATTCCTTAATAGTTATTTTATGTTCTGTGTAAAGAGTGAGATTGAGTGAGTGAGGGAGGTTTAAGGACCCATCGACAACAAGATAATTCGGGCCCAGAGTACTTATATTTCATCCAAATATTCTATATTGAGATTTCATCAGAAATATATTCTTTGAGGCCAGTTGGACTTCAACGGCCCACCGTTTTTATCTTAATATGGGAACCAAATCGATGTGGGAACCAAAAATGACAAATATGTAGTTCTAGTTTGAAATTAACCCTTTTCTGTTTTGCGTAACAAATATTACACGTAAGTCTGTCGTTGTTTTCTCGTGTGGGCAATTATGCACACGTTTGAAATGTCTATCATTCTATGTCTCAGATAAGACTACTCTATTAAGATAGCTGGACTGGTTTCTGCCGGTAGTAAACGGAGTAACGTCAGTGTCTGGTGCTTCCATTACAGATATCTAATTTGTAAAATTCAGAAGTGAAAGTTTATTCAGGCACAAGTCGAAGTGTCTTAGAAGATACACCAAGTGATCGTCGCGTAACCAACTGCGATACAGACTTTTAATATAGTTCAATTTGGAGAAACTCTTGGCAAATATATGTATAGCTAATTTGCTTATTTCTCCACACTTCTGATAAGAAAGTCTTTGTTCAATTACATGGACACACTGCAAGGTAAAATTTCGGCAACAATAAGGAACTGCGGACAGCTGATTTTATTTTAATGTTCTTTTTATACACTAATTAAATACAATATTTGTTGCATAATTTTAAAACTGCAATATGTATAAGTTAACTGACTAAACAAAACAACAAACAAAAGCAATGAATTAAAATTTTGTAACTGGTTTAAAACAGAACAGAATAAAAGATAGTGGCAATGTTTACTGGTATTTGTCGTCGACTTACTGCGTCTATCTCATATTCTTCCTCTTCCATTTGTATTTGACGTGTGATGCTTGCTGCTGTTGAAATCTTGCCGATCATCTAAGTGTTAGACATTTTCTCTCCATGATCGCTTTTCACTCTTTTCTTGGTTATGTCTTCCATAACAAGTCGCAATACTGTTTCCGTTGTGTCCTACAATACCAAATAATTATCCTTCCTTATTAAATCCCGTATTTGTTTATGTGGTAACTTCGTCCTTCTATTTTGCTGTCATAGCGCTGGACATCTGATTCCAGACTTGAACGGTATATTTATTGGTATGTATAATAACTCGTCCTAGACAAAATTCCGACACACAGGCGGCGCTGAGATGAGCCTGGCTATCATCATCTTTAAGAAACTCTTTTCACTGCTGTCATCCGTATGGCAAGAGTTTTGCACGCTCTGGTGCTGTCTACCACATCGTAACCAAGTAACGCATCTCTTGCGGCAGTGTGAAGAGTGAGGCTATCGCTCGCAAACAACTGCACAGCGCGCTAATGACTAATGCTTCCCTTTTTCACTAATGAACCAGTTTCTTCAAACTTCTCCACTAATCTCAGAATTGTCGTTCAATTAAGAACACCACACATGTCGGCAATTTCTTTGTGTGAGGGGTAACACAATTGAAAATTCATTGAGTTTTGGAATAATACACGCTGCTCATTTACGTAGGGGCTCATTTTAATCGTTATGTGATCTAGCTGCTCTCTTGTGGTATTCACTGAAACTCATGATGTGTTTCATTTGATTATACTGTGACGCCGAACGGCACCACTCAAGGTCAAGCTACCTTGTGACAACGACAATGAGCGCGGCAGAACAAAGCATTTCTAGAGTGTTCGCGAGACTTCCTACTGCCGGCTTACTTGTGAGAAGTTCCAGAGAAAGTGGGTTTCCCATCGCTCGCATTCTCTGAACAAACAGAAGAAAGTCCGCTCACGCCTCTGGCATCCGCTTCATAGGAATTGCTCCGTTGCGTTCTGCAACCATTTCAACGCCCAAAGAGATACCTACCTATGTCAAAGACGGATGAGTTAGGCCACCTGGTGTGCGTTATGTGAACTTCCTCACTTGAGTAGCTTCTGCTTTTCTAAACTCTGTATTGCACAAGAACGCCATTGCCATGTAGTGGCTTTTGCTTAGTTAAGGAGCGATATGTTCTACGCTCTTACTTAAAAGAAAAATAATTTTTACAAATAATTTTGTAGTTATTTTAAATTTAACGCTATTTTGTGTTTCGTTGACGGACTATGTTTTCATTTGCGCTTTTTTTTTTTTTTTTTTTTTTTTTTTTAAATTAACGTCCTCCAACGTAATGTCATATCGGACGAATGAATGAAATGAAATGGGTGAAATGATGCTCAAATGAGCCCGAGGTCCATGGAGCTTTAAGTTACCCGACATTCGTCTTCTCAGGGTAGGGAAAACCTCGGAAAAAAACCTTACCCGGATAACTTACCCTAAGCGAGATTCGAACTCGCGACCTCTTGAACGTGAGGCAGACACGCTAACCATCACGCTACCGAGGCGGGCTCATTTGCGCTTGTTGGTATGGAAGTTATAAGAGTTCGATCAACCAATGAAGTGTCAGTCAAACACATAGTGTTGTTTACATTGCAACCTAAAGTAAGACTGAGGAAGGTCCCTGGTAGAGAGATTGCGTCAAGATAACACACGGTGCAACCAGAGTATTTACACCAGAAGGAAATTAATTATTTCATCTTGGTTATTGTGAAGCGGAGAAGGATTTCGGCACTTATGGCGCACGGGGACAGAAATTTGGACCTCAAATAAGAAAATGTATGAATATTAAATTTGCACTTGCAAATGTATCCAGAAGCTTCAGGAATCAAATGCGTAAAAAATGACAGGTTCCGCGATTTTTAAAGTGCCAGTGCACGTTTAAATACCTAGATGTGCAACGAATTTAATCCCCTGCCCGCAGAACCACGCCCACATTTTTGCAAAATGGAGAAATTATTGCAATTTCGCGAAACAATATGCATTTTTTCGCACAACATGAAGCAGAGAGATCTGGTCTGCATTGTGCTGCTATCTAGTGCTATTATAGTTATTTACGTATTCAGTACAATTTCCAAATAAGCTAATGTTTTGCCATTTTCTATAACGTAGATTGTTATTTGTGCATAATTATGACTGTTATTTTATTTTCTAAACTTCAGCTGATAGTATCATATTAACAGTCTTAGAGTGATGTAAGATGGTTGCGCCCTGTTATACTCCAACACAGTTCTGAGAATACAGGTAGCGTGTAAAAATATTTTAAATGCATGTCTTCAGAAAACTCAATTTTTCTGAAGTTTACATTTTTCAACACATACAATGAGGCTGGAACTGTAGTTTGGATCCAATCGTAGTAAAACTTTACATGCATACTGTGCAGACATTTGAACAAACCTAGTCATTATTTTTAGTTTGACAGTTTTGGTTAAAAAGATTAAAATGTTCAGATTTTTGGCTAATTTTTGTATAAAAACATGTGCAAATAGAAATTTTTTATTTTAGCAACTGGGTTTGTACTCATACTTATAACAAATAAACACATAAAGTTATTAATTTACTTAACAAATAATAACAGCTTCGTTTTTAAAATTAGTGATCTTTTATATTATTTATTTATAAAATAGTGTCACCGCGCCCGCCGCATCTAATTGCCGACAACAGCAGTGTCACCCATCGCATTATTGTCGGCACTACCGCAAAGGAGCCGAAGGAAAGAGACAGAGAATGGCCGCATTGTTGGGGCGCTTGCCGAAAGAGAGAAAAGGATAGAGGCTACTGGAATCTTCTACTTTGTATCTCACCGCAATAAGTGTAACGTTCCTGAAGCTTCCAGAATAGTGCCTGGGAGATATAAATAGCGGTAAAGTGTGAGAAGAGTCAGTCAGATGTATGCGAAGGTTGAGTAGTCGTGCCGACGGAGTAAGTCAGACGTATGTGAAGGTTAAGTAGTCGTGCCGACGGAGACGGACAGACGATGTGAAGAGTTGTGCCGACGGAGAAGAGTTAGTTCTTTGTGTTACGAGTTCGGAGCCGTGCTGTTGGAGAATCGAAAAAGACTTTCTTGTTGTTGCAACGAGTGTACAAAGTTACTGTTTACGGAAATAAAAGTGTTTCTTTATCTCGACTACATCTGTCTTCTTTACTTTTCAACACAACCAAAGTCACACTGGTGTCAGAAGTGGGATTCGTCGAATTGCTTCTAGTTTCGTTACATCGTCGTTAGAAGTTGCAACGTTAGAACCAAGATGGAGGGAGATTCGGAAACCAGGATGATGGCAATGATGAAAGAATTATTCGCCGAAATGAAGACAGAAATGTCCAAGATGAAGACGGCAACCAACAACCTCGCTGCCGAGCTGAAAGAGATGAAGACGGAGCTATTGGCGAAAATTGACGGCGAACTGACTGGCGTGACGGAAGACGTGGAAGAACTCGGCGAAAAGGTGGAAGACCTCTGCCAGCATGCGGACGTCGTGGAGGACGACGGGGAACGTCTTGGCGCCCTGGTAGTAAGAGTTGACGAGAGCGTCAAAGTACTGGATGCCAGGGGCAGACGGAATAGCGCGGAGCCGGAGAAGGAGCACCTAGTGGCCGAGGCGACAGTTGCGCCCGTTGCGGATGATATGAGGGAAGACGTGGAACAACTAGGCGAACTGATTGGCGTGAGGGAAGACGTGGCACAACTCGGCGAACTGATTGGCGTGACGGAAGACGTGGAACAACTCGGCGAACTGATTGGCATGACGGAAGACGTGGAACAACTCGGTGAACTGATTGGCATGACGGAAGACGTGAAACAACTCGGCGAAAAGGTGGAAGACCTCTGCCAGCATGTGGACGTCGTGGAGGACGACGGGGAACGTCTTGGCGCCCTGGTAGTAAGAGTTGACGAGAGCGTCAAAGTACTGGATGCCAGGGGCAGACGGAATAGCGCGGACCCGGGGAGGGAGCACCTAGTGGCCGAGGCGACAGTTGCGCCCGTTTCAGATAACGAAAGTGTACGTCTCGGGGAAGACAAAGGGGCAGTTCAGGGACGTCGTCGAGGATCCCCTGGTGGAGTGTGTCGGGTACGTAACCAACCAGGATATGACGTGGAGGACGATCAGCAGGGAAGCGCACAAGCAAACGAGCAACACGCGAGAACCGACTTGGCGTGTGACATGGGGGGACCGTCAGAGCCATCCAATCACCTGACACATAGTGCCGTAAACGGAAGAATGGTGGACATCATCTTGGACGGCAGGATACAGGAGAGGCCGTGCCGAGCACGAGTGAACACGAGTGCAGCGGTGGACGCGACTCGCGCGGATGTGGTGGGGTTTGTTGCCGGACCCATCGGAAGCAAGGTGGCTGCGAAGGTGCGCCAGAGAGGTCGGCGGACATGGTACCCAGTGAGCCGTTTCCAAGTGCACTGGATGGTCCGTCAACACACCAGGAAGAAGGGCAGCTGGACGAGGGACCGTCAAGACCGGCGGTACTGTTGCAGAATTTCGAAGCAGGATGGCATACATCGTCCTACCCGGACCAAGGGACACTATCCAACAGCGATAACTAGGATCGTGCCTCCTGGAGAAGAGGTTCGATGGGTTAGTCCACCGGGGCGCAAGGGAGATGCCGCAGTGATAGTGCTGGTCGGGACGACCAGCTCTGAGGAGGGAGCAGTGTCACCGCGCCCGCCGCATCTAATTGCCGACAACAGCAGTGTCACCCATCGCATTATTGTCGGCACTACCGCAAAGGAGCCGAAGGAAAGAGACAGAGAATGGCCGCATTGTTGGGGCGCTTGCCGAAAGAGAGAAAAGGATAGAGGCTACTGGAATCTTCTACTTTGTATCTCACCGCAATAAGTGAACGTTCCTGAAGCTTCCAGAATAGTGCCTGGGAGATATAAATAGCGGTAAAGTGTGAGAAGAGTCAGTCAGATGTATGCGAAGGTTGAGTAGTCGTGCCGACGGAGACGGACAGACGATGTGAAGAGTTGTGCCGACGGAGAAGAGTTAGTTCTTTGTGTTACGAGTTCGGAGCCGTGCTGTTGGAGAATCGAAAAAGACTTTCTTGTTGTTGCAACGAGTGTACAAAGTTACTGTTTACGGAAATAAGTGTTTCTTTATCTCGACTACATCTGTCTTCTTTACTTTTCAACACAACCAAAGTCACAATAATAACTCTATAAGTAACAATGATATAAATGCGAAATTTGCTACATAGCTCACTAGTGACCTACTTATAGCCTACACCAAATTTTAACTCTGTAGCTTAAATATTAGAGAACTTTGAAATTTCACTCCCCTTGTGCCTTAAGTGCAATCGGCTATTGTGTAACTGTAAATCCCCAGAAGGAAGGATTGAAGAATAAAACAGTAGGTGATCAGATCAGAGGCACCACATTCTGGCGCCGTTGGGATTGTTGTCACCCTCAGTGTCCGTCATACACCGAATGCCAGGGTAGACAATTCTACAAAACAATATCTAACACTATATGCCTCGCCTGCCATCCAGTCGCCCGGTCCTGTGGCTCTGAAACATAAGGAAATGAGAGACAGAAAAATTCGGTTATTATATAATCCAACCCAACAACACGGTGCTAGTGTGTTTTCCTAGTGTATCTGCAAACAGCCTGTCAGACTTGCAGAGGTCCTGGCGGACTATTAACAACCGGTCGAAGGTGTTTTTAACAATTGTAAACATTAACTTAGGGGTTTAGAGATTTCATACTTTTTAGACCTTTTTATAAATTTATTTTACTTCTGATTTTTTTCCTCAGTTGTTTAATATACTTATCTATGTTTGTGCTGTTACT
This sequence comes from Tenodera sinensis, assembly GCA_030765045.1. Taxonomy (NCBI): domain Eukaryota; kingdom Metazoa; phylum Arthropoda; class Insecta; order Mantodea; family Mantidae; genus Tenodera; species Tenodera sinensis. The sequence continues at coordinate 31,254,878 of CM060973.1, forward strand.
AGTATTTTTGTGCTGTATTAAAATTTATCTGTGGATTTTTCCATGATCCATTTTATAAGGGTGCTGATGACCAAATAATTAAGCGGTCCTAAAAATCTCATCGTATCCCTAACATTCACCTACAAAACGGAGAAAACCGGAGTGAAGCACCAAGGTTAGTGTAGCCGAAACAGCAGGAATCAAACCTGGGACCTCTCTAATGCGAATCTCCTATATTTGGTGTTGTTCAAGTTTAAATGACATATTCGAAATCGAACAAAAAGTGAAGTAGTTATCGCGCCTTCGTGTGAGCCTATGCCTCGAGTCCGGTTTTAACTATTCTTTTCAGCAAGTCTTTATGTAATGTTCCAGAAGCGAAAAAAAGAAAATACCTTTCACAACTTCCGTAACAGATTTTATCTCATCACTTCCCATCACATCTGACCTTATTTGTTATACATCCTGATGGCGCAGGTAATAGTTACATATTTGTAAGTAACTAGTGCAGAAACAATTATTTTCCTTCTCTAAGCCTGTTCCGTTATTCCTATTCAAATTTCCGATCGGTAGCTAGATAACAAGAAGAAAATTGACTTCTGAGGCCATTGATTTCGTCTATACATTCACTCCCTACATTATATACTCAGAGATCCATATCTCTTTACATTCAGGGTTCATTGTATCTTTAGTATGAATGGAACCAATAATGATCTCTCTGATATAATGGCTCGCTCACAAAGGAAGTGTTGAAGTCAGCTGGAATGTAAACATTGGTTGTACGTATTCGTGATGAGAACCGATCATTGCACAATTAAGATCTTTGGAAGGTTTGTTTCCTCAAAATAGCAAGATTATAACAAACAGCACTTTTGGAAAAAGTTTATTAGACCTCATTAGTTGTTTTTTGTATTCAGGACCTTAACGTTACGTTTCCTTTGGTTTATCGAAACTTCAGAAAGGAACAATGGCAAATATGGATGGAATGTCACCAGAAACGGTCCATTGTTTCCATAGCTGAACTTCCCGAAATGTCCACGACATCCTCACAGATAACAAAACAAGAATGCTTATAAAAACAGAAACAAGATTTACAAACAGCGAGACTTTGGCCTTCCTTTGGCATACAGTTTGATACTCGTAAGTTAACCAACCAATACCTGTAACAAATAAAAGAAATGAAGATCTTAAATGCTTCTCATATTTAGTTCCTAAATCCGACAAGTCTTGTTTGGTTGGTCCTTTTTCAGACCTTTCAAGGTCATTGCCTCCTAAACTCCTTTCCATTTTACTCTCCTGTTGGACTTGTTTGGTTGCATCCCAATAACAACACAAAAACAAGTCACATACCTATGATCTTATTACACTGTCCGCTTCAGGCTATTCAACTGTTACATTGTTATTCTGGCTGCAAAAAGCTTAAAGCAGAATTTCTAGAAATATTAAAACTCTGATCCAGTTTTATGCACTTTCTTGGAATTCTAAGCCAACTGTTTAAGAATTTTCCATTAGATACTACGCCAATATAAAATTCAAACTCAGAGCGTTCTATCACATTTTAATGCTTGTTCACACTAAATGTTATTTTCATGGAAAATGAAACTCGAGAATTGAATTTTTAATAACAAACCAGTGTATTGTAAAATATTGTACACACCAATGAAATTGATGCCCTCGGTCAAGTTGCAAACCTACTGAGCCTTAGGGAATAATCAGTAAATACTTAAATTTAAGTTAATATCGACACATTCGAAGAAGGCACTCCATATTTGAACATTACAGTTCGCCATAATGTATACGGTTATATTGGTTCCTTGTTTTACTTCAATAACTCTCTCGTGAAACAACAGTTCAGAGATGAAACAGCAGTTCTTCTTCTTCTTCCTCGCCATGCTCTGCATTAAAAAAAAAACTGATATGTTGCACTCACATGACTTTCTCTACTCCTGTACTAACCATTCTTACAAACTCTTGATCTTCTATCTTCTTCGTGTTAGTTGAGATAAACATTTGCAGAAATTATATTTTTTTCTTATTTCCTTGTAGGTGTAAGTGGAATATTAGAATACAGTAGGCTTTGTGCGATAATCAAATCTTTTAAAGCTTTGAGATTCTGTTCTCTTTGCACACTTAACATATAAAAATGAACAGCGATATTCCTTTTCACGAAAGTTTTAAGTTTTCCGAAACTCACACACATAACAAGGAATATCTCCGAAATGGTTCACCCTACAAGACATTTTATTCAGACATAAATTGTGTATTTTAGTGAGATCTACGTTTTTGTATATTAAGAATTTATCTATCTCTAACGGTTTACCAGTTATGCAAAAGTCGTCCAGAGTAAATACGACTACAGGGGCTATAGCGAGAAAATGCAAGATAAACATCTCATTTGTCATAAAATATTTAAAAAATATGACATTTGAATAAAAAATCGTTAGCTATTTTCAAGAAAATAAACATTTCGACACATTTTCCATGTAAAGGGTAGAGCAATTTTCTTGGAAATCTTGCTGTCGCGTCCTTGAAAGACATTAAACTTAAATACCACATTTGGTTTTTAACCGACTTTTCGTTTTTGAGTTATGCTGTACACAGACTTACACAGGCCTTATTCTAAAAATGCCTTTTTTCGGATTCATGGGGCCTCAAAACATATATTTCCGGTGAAACCTCGAAATCGAATTTTTTGGGTGGAATACAATACTTCTTCTACTATACTATACATAGCAGAGAAAGCAATAATGGTGTAGAATTCTCATCTTAGCTATGTCGAGGAAAGTGCTTGACTTTTGGATTACTTAACCCAGTTTAAGATAAACTATTAAGTGTCCCTCGTTCAGTAATCCCTAGTTAGCACCTTCCAGTAGCCAGCTCCATTTCAGTCACGCCACGGACCTGTTTCTAAAAGAACAAAACTCCTAAACCTTAATTAAACACCTCTCATCCAACAGACCACACAAGTCGGACAACATTATTCACCGTAAATCTTAATTCGCCTGTCAAGAAGACAATTTCTCTGTGTAGAGTGTCATGTAATAATAAATATGCCCTCCCTGTGGGCAATTTGTCTTCCTCAAACACGGTGCCATATTGGTTCAGTCTAGGACAGTGCTCATGAAGTTATCCATTTTCTATGGATGCCACAACATCAAGATCAGGCATACGATAGCTGGAAATATCTTATTCACCTCAACTATCAGTTCGCTGTTTAGGACAACATATATGTGTGGTTTCTTAATTATACACTATAAACGAAACAGATAACGAAATTTACGCATATGAAAGGAAGGACTCGAAGAAGTATTTGGTAGTTTCAAAAGTTTAAGCTAAACTATAATTCACGAAAACTTTGCGTAATCAACCCATTTAAACACACAATATTAGCATTGTGTACCTTGTGCGTAGTATATTTGAAAAAACTTCGGAATGTGTTTCTGACAATTTTATTTTTGTCCGCTTTATTATACCTACAAATAAATTAATAATTCTATATTGTCTAATCTCTAGTGTATTACAAAGTTATGTATAAATATTGCTCTCTCTGTTATGAAAACACCATTAGTACACAACTTTATTTTGCCCTATTGTTTTCTATTTTAATTTTAATTGTAATTCAGATCTAATTTCAATCCTGTAAGTGATCTAATTGGCTATGTCAAATGTTCTTTTCGAGAGACCGAATGAAGTAAAATGGGTATACCCATGAAGTAAGTTTAAATTCAAAAAATAATACTTCATAATTTAGAGAGGCTCAAATTATGAGGAATACTCCCCAAAAGAATGATCCAAGGGATTAAACTGTCAGTTTACGTACCTATGTGTGAATGTTGTCTAAGGGTTTCGAGAAGAACTAAGAATCCCTTCTGAGAAACAGTTAAGTGATTGAAAATAAATAATACTACTAGTACTAGCAATAATGATGATACTAGTAATAATAATAATAATAATAATAATAATAATAATAATTTATTGTTATTATTACTATTATTTCTAAGTTTCTTTCTCCTATTTTGCTGTTATTTTTCTTCTTGTTTGTCGCTGTATCCAACATTTTCATCAGCACTGTTATGTAGGTATCTAAGTGGACCCGTATTTGTCACAATTACTAATCTCACAAGATGGTGAACCAGAAGACAGGTTATGACAGCAGCTATGCTTCAATGTTTACCCACATAAGAACACGTTCCACTCTCATCACATAGGTGTGCCGCTTCTGGTTTCGATGGACCGGCAATAATTCGACATGGGGACAGTTGACCTTTAGGCGACCACGAGACAGAACCTGTTTAACCGAAACGTAATAATGAGAAGGAAAACTGTGCAAGTGGTCACTGCGAGATTGTAAATTTAAAGCATGCTCGCTCTGGGATGACGTCCTCGGGTGATTTCACCTGCGTTCGATAACCAGCGTTGTTTCGTCCTGCTGCGTCATCAGACAACATTCCTTTTGCAGACTGAACAATATAATACACTCGCAGAAAAATTTGGAAAGTGACAGTGACACTCTGCCTAGTTCTTTGAGATGGATCTTTAAATAAGTTTTCTATCTCACTTTCACACAGTCAGACGACAGAAAGATCATGAGAATTTCCAACACCCACAGCACACGCTCTTGCAAAGATCCACAGTACAGCCACATTTATAACAAACAATAAAATTCATATAGACATAAACACTAGAAAAAAGAGTAATTCATCATTTTCTTGCTTCCAGAAAGGTCTATAAAATAATAAATATTCAATGCTCTTCCTAATGGTCATAAGGAAAAAGTGTGCAACTTCAATTACTTTAAAATTGCTGCTCAAAAAAATGTACAAAATTATGTTAGACAAATTATTTATTTCTGTAAGTAGTATTTAGCCCCTTTAGCGAGAAATCATTGCCAGTAACATTTTATGACTGCTCGAAAACTACTCAAATCAATGAAATTTTACTTAAATTTCCTCTTTTCCTGCTTGTTATCCAGTAAAATACTCGTTTAATTTTAACAGTTGTACGAGGTAAACATTATTATATTATTTATGTACATCAAAGAAATCAATGAAGCTAACACCGAGGGGGGTGGCTTAGGCGGTAATGTCTGTAGCAGGCTTTGGGAGGTCTCGGGCTCAAATCCCGTGAGGGTTGAGGGTTTGTAGTAGTTTCCCTCAGGTAAATGCCGGATTGGATATTTAATCCCACTACCTAAATGTTCACCTTAAGGAGAGGTTGTAAGCTGGTTTGGGTCAAAAAGTCAGTAGGTTTAAAAAGCATTGATTTATATGTGTACAAAATTTCATACTTGTACAGTGAATAGTTCTTAAAATTAACATCGCAAGCATATAGCTTACAACCTCCCCTTAAGTTTAAAACAATAGTATAAATGTAAAATAGATGGTAATAATGAATGCCGTGCCATCTATCCACAGGTAATGTAAACAGCTAGACTGGGTGGTACCCTAGTGCCATCTGCCCATCACAAAGGCAGAGGTACAGTTGCCCTGCACTGATCCCTCTTTGCACTCGTGACGAAGGAGGGTAGTATGGATAGAGACTCACCCTTCTATGATTACAATCTAATAACAGTAGACTAAGTAGTTAAACCGACGTTAATGTAATAATACAGAGAGAAAATGAAACTAACGGCATTAGTATGCCATTTTATCCAAGAAAGGAAAACATTCCGTTGTTTGAAAAGTATGTTATGCAAATAACGCACATTTCTGTCTGCCAGCACACTATTTTTGTAACATTTTAAATTGAACAGCATTAATTTATCTGATAATATTGCTTTCAAGATTTGGAAGGGGTAGTTAAATTATTATCAGTGATACGTCATAACATAATTCCATTATTTATATAGTACTGCTTAAATGTTTACATCAGGGATGTATTGGTATTCCAAAAATTATAATATTTCTGTTAAGGTTTTCTAATATATTTTAGTCGATTTTATTCACCAATTTGCAACTACATGCTTTCAGTGATTATGCAATAAATAAGTTAAGTGTAATGATAGTTGAGATAGATACAATGTAACACTTGAGTTTGGTACATGAACCTAAATACAATGTTTGATCCTACAGAAGGAATGCAGACTTGCTCAGTCGTGACTCCTGCGCCCTTGGTAATGGCATTGATTATGGTCGGGTTATTCGTAGCAAGGCATGCTTGTTTGTTAGAGCATCATTTTCCTGAGTCAAGGAACTTTCTTGATATATTACCATGATTTTAACAGACTGAGTGGTTTAATTTAACCATGGCATTATGCATATAAAATTATATTTTAATCAGTTTGATCTACATAATGCAAATTATTAAATCTGCTTAAAGCAATGTCTGAATTTCTTTAATTACTGCTAAAAGTAATTATATCTTTGAAAGCATACAAAGTAGTTATCTTAACTTCTCTTTGAGATAAAATGTATGTATTAATATGTTGATGCATGTGAAATTATAGACGTCGTGTCAGTAATAATTAGACTTCGAGCCTTTATACAGGTACAGCGAAATAAGACGACCGCAAGTTGCCAACCATATGGGCAGAGCGTGACGTCATTTCACGAGTACAGTTACAGTACAAAACACAACTGTTTAAAGTTGTGTTGTTTAACGACGCTGTCAATTGCTAGGATCATATCAGCATCGCCGGCGTGCCAGAATTTCGTCCCACAGGAGTTCTTTTATATGGCAGAACATATCCCGTGACCTTGGAATCAGCTGGTCAGCGTCTAATCAACTGAGCCATCCACACACGCACGCGCGCACGCATGAAGGTTCGCTCCTTAAATAATGTAAAAATTAGCTGGAACACTATCGTTTTCTAATTTTTTTATTTCTCTGTTTACAGTTTCATTCAATGTTTTATCAAAATGTTATATTTGTTAATTGTAGTTTCAATTAAATTTCATATACTTTTTCTTGTATAATGATGTTGCTATAATCAGTTGAATTGAATTGTGTGTGGTTTAAAATATTTTGTTTTCGCAATGCGTAAGCATTAAAGGTTTTCAAAATATTTGGTTACTCATATACTTCTAATATCACAGTGTTAAATTAGTTATTCAAAATAAATACTATTTTCTCTCCTGGAAACTATTTACATTGTTTATTGCAACAAGCCATTAGATTTTCGTTTTCTATTCCATTGTAATGTAAGAGAGAGAGAGAGAGAGAGAGACGGAGATCAAAGTTGGTATTCAAGTTCAACATCTTTTAAGAATGCGGCATGAAGATTTTGCAGAAAATTACTACACCTTAAACTACACTTTGTATGAAAAAATTTTTGACCATATAGTCCTGATTACTCTGGATGACTTTTGCATAACTGGTAAACCGTAAGAGACAGACCAAATCTTACTATATAAAAATGTAGATCTAGCTAAAACATACAATTTATGTCCAAATAAATATTTTTGTAGACTGAACCATTTCGGAGGTATTCCTTGTTATTTGTATGAGTTTTGAAAAAGAAGTTTTCGTCAAATGAAAAATAGTGTTTTTTTTATCTTAGCCGTGCAAAGAGAACGGAATCTCAAAGGTTTAAACGGTTTTTACTCTTGCTCAAAGCCTACTATATTCCCATATTTCCCTTGTACCTACGAGGCAGCAAGATAATTTCTGCAAATGTTTATCTCAACTAACACGAAGAACATATAGGAATAAGAGATTGTAAGAATGGTTAGGACAGGAGTAGAGAAAGTCATTGAAAGCTTTTCAGCAATAATGACATTTTTAGAGTAAAAAGGATGGTTTTGCTAGTATTAACTTAAATGGATTTTAATAAATGAAGCCCTGAATATTACACTTTTCCGATAGATATTTCATCATACGCGACACCGTCCTTACAATGCATAAAACCAAACAAACTCTTGTCCAACAGCTGCAGTAATACCGCCTTAGGCTGTTATGTAATACAAAATTAGATCTATCCAAAGCACTGTCGCATCCAGCACTGGAAAACGGCAATCGAATGTTGCACGTGCGAAGAAAGCGAGATTAATAGTCCTAGACCGGTTTCTCTTCAAGGAAATGAAACTGGGACTCGAACCTTGGCCTTCTGGGCGCGGAGAAACCAGATCAGATCTTCGAAAGATTACCGGTAATGCAGGAAGCCTAATTTTCCCGTCAGGGAGCGGCAGTTTTACGACCATTGTTGAAACGGAAACAAACGTAGATTATGTGACTCACACATGGGAAGGAAAATCGGAACTGTCTACTCCTGCTAGATGTGAAAGCTTCTGGAGCTCGGAAGTTGAGACTATTTTTATCTATACTATAAAACATCTGCACTCACATGACTTTCTCTACTCTTGTACTAACCATTCTTACAAACTCTTATTCCTCCATCTTCTTCATGTTAGTCGAGATCAACATTTGCAGAAATTATCTTACTGGTAAGTCGATCTTTGAGACCATCTGACATAACTAATAGATAAGCCATCCTGGCTTCCCCCCGCGGCAAGGAGCATGTGAATCGAAAAACATTTGAAGTCGGCTGTGCAGTCACATCAAAAAATGTTAAATGGTTTAATAATTCAATGTTGGTATAAATAACACTATTTTGTATAGGCAGCGTAATAGCTCCAACTAAGTTTCTTAATGAAGATAAAATACTAAGAGTCTTACATTTACACCAATTGTTTGTAACGTTCTAGTAAAGTTGTTCCCCCATACCTCAGTTACCATTGGAGAACCTTGATGACGTAACCAAGTAGTAAATGTACTCTTGAACTCGGTCATTAACAAAATTAATATTCATTGCTGTCTCTCTCTCTCTCTCACTCACTTTTAGCAGTAGTTGTTTTTATTGGAATCAACAATTAACTATTGTTGATAATTTTCTAGAAGAATCGACAAACGGCTGTGTTTGTAAAATAATACAAATCGTGTCGAACTTTATGATGCGAGGTTGCAACGAATTTTAAAGATTTGTGGCGTGATTGTTGAAAACTACTTAGTTAATTTCAGCTGCTGAGTGACACATTTATGTATACTATACCAGGAAGAGCTTATTGTTTATAACTATACTCTCCTCTTTTTCGGTATCCTTTTATAGATTCAGACACATGATAGATCTGGAGTGCTCAACAATCAAGCAAACAAGCAAGCACGTACGTGCTCGCTCGCCCTACACGTTATTTCCTCCTCTCCACTGACCAAGGTAAGCAGAACCAGACCTGCTAATCAGAGGCGGATGGCGCGGAGTATATATACTGGTACATACAATTCAATGGTAGGACGAATATTTTTGTTTTCGAAATGAGGACGATGAAGTTTAGTGCTTGATTTGAAAGAGTGGTAATTACAGATTTATACCATTTCGCTTACTTATGTTCCGTGTTCACGATAAATGTTATCCTCTTGGAAAAATACAACGAACTTTTGAAGCAAATGTATGACTCATTCTCTTCACAATTTGAAACCAAAATCCAATTATTTTGCACTTTTGAAGTTTCCATGTAGTGTGGCTTCACACGAGCTACAGAATATGAAACTATTTGCAGTGCAGAGTTCCACGACCGTAAAATGTGAGAAAGAAGGATGGAAATTATTTAGGTCTGTGTCCTGCTGCGAGTATCCGATGTTACGTTCGTTTGCATCTAGTTTAATGGCAGTCTTTGGCTCCACTTATATCTGCGAACAAACATTTTAAAAAATGAACCATATTAAAAGTGAGCATCGCAACAATATAAGTGAAAATCACCTTGCCTATTTCTTGAGAGTGTGCACTTCATCTTTTGCACCAAATACTGAAGACCTGAAACGTAAATCGGGCCAACAAGTATCCTCAGAAACATTGTGGCTTAACCAGCAGTAGAATATGAATGTGTAGGCCTTTGATTTCCTGTACGTAAGAATTTGCCGCCATGGATAAATGCGTCATTCTGTCCCAGCGAGTGGAAGGAGGTGATTTCAACCTCCCCTTAGTACAGTTACCTGCAATAACAGACACTATCCATGTATCAGTGTTTATATGGAACCAAATCATTAAGAGATTGCAAAAAGGGGAGAATCCGCGGCACAGTGATAACTCTTCCACTTTGAAGAAAAGGTTTTTCCGGAAGTGAAGTAAAGTGTTAAAAATGTGCATTCGCTCACTTGCACAAATGGGAGTGAGTTAAAGGTCCTTCGTGACAGCTGTTGCACCCATTTAACAGGCAGCGCGTGCACAACTTGGACCTGGACGATTATACCAGCAGTACATACATACTATCCATACTGATATTTGGAGCAGTGTCAAAATGCATCCATCTCCCATGATGCAACTTTTGTGCTCAAGTGAATACCTACAGCATTTTAGCTTCCTTTAAAATTATCATGGTGTACAAATGCGTTTTTAGAATATACAGGGTAAGGTAAGGTAAACTGAAAAATATTAAATATTACTACTTCTCATGATTTCTCATATAATTGTAACTGTTGGCCAGGCAAAAAGCATGAAATTTTAAAGTCATCGTATAGCGAACGGCTCTTAAAAGATATGTCTATCGCTGCATTCGCATATTTCCATTATGCAATATGGCAATGCAATATTCACATAGACAACTTCTGTAATCTAGATTAATATGAGATAGAAGTGTTTATAAGAATAAGAGTAGACAAAGTCACGTGAGTGCTACTATTCAGATTGTTTTTCTGTCCATTTCATGTTAATAGAGATAACCTTTGTAGATATAGTTTCGTTACAGGTTTTATTTCAGGTGGAGAACAGATGTGGTTCTCCATGGTCTAGGGCAGGGTAGTTGTAGTCCCATTCTTAAAGAGTCAGGCTTCTATTCGTGACCACTGTTGTCCATGTGCGGCTTGGCCTTCTATGTAGTCGTTTTCCTATACAGGCGTCCCACATAGTAGGCTTGTTGCCACGTGTCCTCCCCATTTCCATTTTAGTCTTATGACTAATTGTGTCAGGTCCTTTGTCACTGGTTTAATCTCTCAGTAGAGATTATATCTTCCAGAGATATCCACAGCAGTTATAACTAATAATTGAAGTTCTTAAGTTGCTTCTCTCAAATCCTTGTTTGGCTTTGTAAAGGTGATCTGGCAGCTGTTGTTGTATTATGGTGTTATGCAGCGAGAACATAATGGTAGGAATTTTAAGATGCGAGTATGTCAGCGAGTTTCATAATACTCATACTAACATCTTAGTTGCATGTTTATGCCCAAACATGAGTTAACTTTAAAACGTTTATAGAATTCTGTTATTGCCACTGGCATCCGAAATTTTAATCATGCATTTGTTATTCGATTGCACATACGAGAATCGATATTTGCGCCTTCAAGTGCAAATTATTAATGCTATTGTTATAGTGGTCCTGAGGAAATAAAAGTACCTATGTAAGCTATAACGTTTAAAAAAACGAGAAGGCAACTTGAATTTATTATAATGTTATATACACTAATATTAAATAAAGAGAATAACTCTTTCATGTACGGGAATCGACAGTTTCGCTTTCAGCTACGTGGAAATGTGCGCAGAAGGCAAAGTATTGATTGCTACATGTGGATCTTTTGATTGGTGGTTAGCAGCGTCGTTATGAACTGGTGAACGATCGAAGATAGGTGATTTGCTTTATTATTATGAAGTGGTGGATAAAATAAGGTTCATTATAGTGACATATAAAATATTCCCAGAAAATTCCAGGTATTTTTAATTTAATTGCCCGCCTCTGTAGCGTGATGATAGCGTGTCTGCCTCACGTTCAAGAGGTCGCGAGTTTGAATCTCAGAGGTGAGTTATCCGGATAATTAATGATATACACATTGAGAAAGTCGAGCTGTGGTTGAACATTAAATTTTTTGATAAAAGACTTTAACTCCATTTAGACATGAAGCACTTTGTTGGCCAATTTCTTCTTCCATAAGTCATGTTTTAATGTTTATAGAAGAGTAGCCAAGACTTGCGAATGTTAATCACCAAGCACCCTAAGCACGTGATTCCTTCAGTAGGGGAAGAGATGGCACTCCCAAACAGGAAGCATGTCTAATGGGCCAGGTAGTTTTTCAAAATTCAAGAATCGACGATTCCTCGCGCAACCTCGGACAAATCCCACGGTCCAGAGGGAAGAGGCAGGACACGGAGATAAAATTAGTAATATTAACTGGACTGATACATCTCCGCTTTCCTTGCAAGATAAAATTAGTCTAGACACCCTCTACGCTTTATAAATACGACAGGAAACTCAGTTCTATGTTCATATTGCTGACGTGCGTGCACCTTACAGGTAAGTCGTGTGTCTCTTGTTTTCTGAATGCGCTTGTCACGCCGTGCCTCATTAGCACTGGATTAAGACTTCGAACCACGACTGTTCTTGCAATCTTTTCGACGTACTATGAGAAACCATCAAGGGGAGTGAAAATCTGTGTACAAATTTCCAGCGAAAATCAAGGCTTACAACAAAGTGAGGCTTATTCAAATAATATAACACATATATATCTTTACTTTCTAATTTTTAAAAATTGTTGCTATATACTTTAATTATAAATACTACAGGCTCCAGCAAAATTATTGATCATGTCTTTAGAGATTTTAATTCAAAATAATTTTATTGTAAACACTTTAAAATGAATATAGCATTACATTTTTCCTTCAACAAATATCTGACATATTGAACACATTTGTGCTGGAAATAATCCGACATTTGTTTTCAGCATTTGTGTTGCACTCACATGACTTTGTCTACTTTCGTGATAACTATTCTTACAAACTTTTATTCCTCTGTCTCCGTGTAAGCCGAGGTAAACAGAATCAAGATTTCACCGGAAATGTTTTGAAGCCGTTGAATCCAAAAAGAGCATTTTTAGAAAAAGGTCCGCGCACGTATTTGTGTTTCTTTGTCTGTCTGTAAACAGCATAACACAAAACCGAAAATTTGGAAAAAACGAAAGTTGGTGTTTAACCTTAATATCATTCAAAGAGGCAACAATAAGATTTTGATTAAAATGCCATATATATAAGATATTTCTATGGCAAATTAAATGTATATTTTGAGTTTTCTGTCTATAGCTTATGTATTCTGTATCCTCTTGACTTTTGCATAACTGGAAAACCTTCAGAGATAGACCTGCAAATAATGTAGATCTCCTTAAAAACACACGTTATGTCCAAATGCATTTTTTGTGGAGTGAACTTAAATATTTCTCCAATGGAAGGTTGCTATTCACTTTTTTGTGTCTTTGCCCTGCAAAGAGAACGGAATTTGAAAGCTTTCATATAGCGACCATCTTTAAATCGCTCTAAACCCATGTACCTACAATAAAATTAGCAGTAAGATAAATTCTACAAATGCGTATCTTGACTAACGTGAGTTTGTAAGAATACTTAGTACAAGAGTAGAGAAAATCATGTGAGTGCAACACATCAGAATTTTCATACATAGCTATTCGCATAGCCATTCGGAGGTGTGAATTTCTAAAGATACTTACAGCTTGAAATACAAGCTGTTTCAACCAGATGTGAATTCTTCATACCTAAAGTGCAAAAAGAGTTGAACTAATGGCTATCATGAAACGAACTAAACCAAAGATTCGTCACACTTCAAGCGATCATTTCTGTACCCAATTTTGTGTCCGTGTCTCTTGTCTATGTAGATCTTCCTAAAACACACAATTTATGTGTAAATAAATTTTTTTGTTCAGTGAACCATTTCGGAGATATTCCTCGTTATTTGTGCAAATTATGGAGAACATACTTCTGTCAAATGGCACATCGTTATTCCCTTTTTTATATGTTAACCGTGCAAAGAGAACGGAGTTTGGAAGCTTTAAAAGAATTGACTATCGCTCAAAGCCTAGTGTAGGTATTCCCATATTCCCGTTGCACGTGCAAGAAAGTCAGCAATAAGTAACTTAGCAAATGCTTATCTCAAGTAACACGAAGAAGATATAGGAATAAGAGTTTGTAAGAATCGTTAGTACAAAAGTAGAGAAAGTCGTGGGAGTGCAACACATCAGATGTTTTTTCAAGTAAATTGAAATGCATTTTTATGAGATTTTCCAATTTCAATACTTTGAACATTTATGACAGTTTATGTACTTTTATTTCATGAGTGTGCGTGTAAATTTTAAGAATTAAATGAATTAAAATGAATCAAACAACAGCTCTCCACCACCAAGGACTTCTAATTAATGACAGTTTATACATCAAAACATGGGGAATTTTAGGGCTTCTGTAGAAACAAAAAGAACTAACATTCCAAAAACTTCAAAAATCTAGATTTTTCTCTAAGGTTGCTAATGATGTAATATCAAACATGAAATGAATGTATTTTAATCCAGTGTTTGATGATGAAGAAATGAGCGAGTTCTTTTCAGAAGTTTGCACTTAGGTTCATCGATCCCGTTGTACCTTTTAACGTGGGCTTCAATTAAATTCAATGGCCCCCATAAAATTCACCACTTTATCTACAAGCACGTGGATTATATTATAAAGATAAAAAGTGAAATCCAATATAAATCTCCGAAGAAAAGAATATTGTAGAAAAACTTAAAATACAACGGCAAAGTTTTATTTATCTGACTTTGTGCATTTAATTTCAATTGTCTAATGTATTTAAAACGTATTTCCTTGATATTTGCCCTTCTTATATCCATAACACTTAAGGACTGCCTATAAGTAAAAACTCAATATAATATTGTGTTTGTTCTCATACCTTATTTTGTCACCAAGTGTTTGAGCAGTGAACATTGGTGGGTTTTAGTAATTCCTTCTAACTGTCATCTTTATCATTTGCATAATGTAATTTTTACCTCCTAAATAAGATATCTTCGGGGAAGTTGGTGTACAGAAACCAAATTAAAGTGTGTTTTACTAACCAATAAATAACAGCCGTCATAACAGTTCATAATTCACATGAGCTTCAGCTACCAGATGGGATGTTTTACCTTGCGTATGCCACTTTTCTTCCTGATTATCTTGAATATTCTGCCAAATAATTTATTGAATTTAAACTTCTTCAGCTTCGATTAGTAGCTTCTTCCTTTTACTACCCGTGCCCCGTGTTGTAAGCAAAGAAAAGGGTTGTAATCAGCCCAAAAATTTGGTATCGAAATATTTCCTGCAGTGCAACTGTTCGGATCGATTTAAACCAAAGACAAAGGAATGTCCTGTGTGGATAGATGTGGATCCATTATGGGTATGCCTGTAAACAACATGCCACTTCTTCATTCTTTTATTTTCTCAAAAATAGACAAAGTAGGTACATGCTTAACGTCTTTGCTTTTCTGGCCTGTGAGGTCCTCTTTATTCTGTTTGAATATGTTATCACTGGCAAGACATCAGATGTAAGCATACCTTAGAACGTAGATTACAACACCTCCTAAGCCATTAACCGTTTCCGAGATATTCGTTACTTTTGGTTTTGATTTTCCAATTGTTGTAATGTTGGCAAAATGGTTACCAAACCATTTGTTTATTTCTTGCGAGGTCATTCTAAGAGTATGGAATTGCAAAGCAAGCTTATAATAACCAACTTCATGTATCTCTCTGAACGTATAACGAAATGGGCAATGAAACGTAAATTGTGTGTTTTAGCGAGATTTACATTTTTTGCAGAGTAACATTTTGTCCATCTCTTACGGTTTCCGAGTTACTCAAACGTCATCCAGAGTAAATACGACTACACAGGCTATACACAGAAAATTCAAGATAATTTCATTTGTCATAAAAATATCTTAAACATATGACATTTTAATCAAAATCGTTAGCCATTTGCAAGAAAACCAAAATTTTCGAAAATTAGCGTGGGGCTATTTTCTTCAAAATCGTAGTATCGCATCCTTGAAAGACACTTAAATACAAACTTTGGTTTTTAACCTATTTTTCGTTTTTGAGTTATGCTGTCCACACACACACACACACACACACACACACACACACACACACACACACACACACACACACACACACACACACACACACACACACACACACACACACACAGGACCTTTTTCTAAAAATGCTTTTTTTTTTATTCAGGGGCTCTCAAAATACATATTTCCGGTGAAATCTCGACATCGAATTTTTGGGTGGAATACAATACTTCCCTTACTTACCAGTAGAGAAAGTAAAAATGGATAAAAGGCCCGACGTCGAAAAGCAACAGGTGAAGGAGTGGTGGTTAAGGATATGCAGGATCGAGAGGTCACTTGAACTTGGGTAATAAATGTCTTATTTGTGCAGTACCTTTAACTACCGTATAATGTATTCATATTTATTTTATTTTGTTGTTGGAACTTGTGTAAGCATAAATCGGGGTTTATCTAGCAACTAAGGAAAAAACAGGAAACCAATCTCATCGTTCTCCAAAAGGTAGTTGAACCTATGACCTCCGAAATGCGAGTCAAAGGAACTACCGTCTGAGGTATTTCATTTGTTGTGTGTGAAGTTTCAAACATTCATAATAAATATATGCAGAAATTATACAGCAATTATACACATAGGATTTGCTTCGAGCTCTCGTTAGAACACATACATGCGCATACAGGGAATTCATTTATTTCAAATTGTTACGTAACGTGCCCATTTTATTCGTCGTATTAACTTTACACTAGTCCCATCTCCTGCATTGGTTACCTTCTTCCCTCGACAGAAACTTGGATATTTAAAAAACAGTCGCATGACTTTCTCTTCCAAATATAATCCCTTAGCATTACAGTATGCATAAAAAGTGATTCACCTACTCATGCTTCATTACTCACAGTAACATTTTGGCTATCAAATAGGACAATATGGGCTAGATTATACGCAGATTACAGAAAACAAAAACACTACTTTTCGCATATCGCCTGTCAGATTTTGCTGTTAATAAACCCATATGGGAAACAAATGAAATGTCTATGGCTTCGTGCAACGATAAATACTGTGAGATAGACTGGCATACATTGACATTTTCAATTCCAGAAGGCCACTTAAGTTCGACGTTTGTAAAAATAATGTTCCTCATGAAAGCCATGAGTTTGAGATGGCATTTATTTGTTATTCGGTGCCTAATGAAGCCCATGGATTTTGATCTGGGCGAAAGATCGACATTTATAAATTTGACACGGCTAATCACTCGAGAAGCCATAATAAATAGTACATTTGTTCGTTTTCCTAATATACTGCATATATTTTTGGGAATATTAAGGATACCCATCTGTGAAAAAAGGCTAAAAATTTCCAAAATTGCCAAAAAAGGATTTTTGTTTTATCAAATAGTATAAATCGTCTGCTTTATTTTGATATGCTTTTTACAGCCTTACGGCCTTTTTATCTATGTCATATGGCCGTCTAACTGGTTGGCTGTAAGCGTTCGTGTCCATTTAAATCCACACAGTCCATTATTCTTGCTATGACTTCAAACTTAGTTTTTCCACGTTTTTATTTTTAGCACTGTTTGCTCTTTAAAATGCTCCACACGATGCAATTTTCAGTACTTATGCATGTAATTTTGTTTACCTGCTTATAAATAACATTAAAAAGAAATGACGAGACAATTTTCTCATAAAGCGAATAACTGCTGAGTAATTAAATATTAAAGTTTACATTTCAAAATTTAAATGAAAAAATAATGAATTTCAACTTTAAAATTTATTTTTATCGAAACTAATAACAAGACTAAGAAATTATCTCATCAATTTGCTAACATTCTATTACAGGACATAACTGAAAATTATGAAGTTTTTCAACTCAAAATTGCATCATGGGGAACTATTTATACAAATATTAAAAAAATATAATTAAATATTAATATGTTTACAACTAATCTGCCTAAGTGCATGAAATTTAGCACAGTTACTCCTCCCTATACAGTGATTGCTGTGTTAAAATTTCAATCAATCCAACGAAAACTGTAGATTTTCAAAATTTCACAGATGGGTATCTTTAATACGCATATTCCCCTATTTTATTATTTATGTTTTAGTTCTTTCTTCCTGCTTTCAACAGTAGCATACCTCTATGTCTCATAATAAAATAAATTAACGTTTTTGTATTCGCACACAGTCAACAGCTTAACTAATTCCTAATAACGCTTTCTCAAGCATTGAATAACTTTAACCCAAACGGGAAGAATGACACTTAATTTACTTAGCATTTTCCAATTGCAATTTGAAATTTAATGAAGAAGAAATACAGGTTTAAAGCTACAATAGTTGTCCGGAATAGCAGAGTGTGAGAGCGCTGGGATGATGTAATTATTATATACAGGTTATTAGGTAAATGTCTGTTGTGGACATGTTCCAGGAAGAGCAAGATGGTGGTCATGCTGAAGCAATGTTGCTGCGGCTGCTCTCTGAAAACCGGAAGTTCTATCATCAGCTTCACAGATGCGGTAATAAGTTTATCTTACGTTTATTTTACCTTATCTCCCTCTCGTTAACTTTTTGCATCTTTCTTACCATCCCCTCTTCAAATTTTAACCGGCTTTCTGCTTTAACTCTAAAATTGCTTGGTGTTCCCATAGAGAGCTTCAACATTTTAAGATTTTTATAATATTAATCATTTATATTCCACGTTTTAAATGTTACACATGCATATTTACGTTTGGTGAAATTACATGTTAGCTATTATTATTATTATTATTATTATTATTATTATTATTATTATTATTATTATTATTATTATTATTATTATTATTATTATTATTATTATTATTATTATTATTATTATTATTATTATTATTATTACTATTATTATTACTATTATTATTATTACTATTATTATTACTATTATTATTACTATTATTATTACTATTATTATTACTACTATTATTACTATTATTATTACTATTATTATTACTATTATTATTACTATTATTATTATTATTATTATTATTATTATTATTATTATTATTATTATTATTATTATTACTATTACTATTATTATTTTTACTATTACTATTATTACTATTATTATTATTATTACTATTATTGTTTTTGTTATTATTGTTATCATTTTTATCATTTTAAAATTCTAAAACCGCCAAAATAAAATACACTTTACACTTGGCTACCAAAATCAATATTTACAACAAACCACAGTACTGTAGTATTTTCAATTTTTTAATTTCAGTGTCTTAAGCAAGAACTTCCTCTTTAAGATATGTTTTATTCATTTGTTATGGTCAATACATGTACTCACATAATACACACACAAAGAGGTTGAAATAAAGTAGTTCAGTTACTGTTATGTTACGAAAGTTACAAAACATTTTTTCTATCGGTGGTTTTATTTAAAAGTATGAATAATTAGTTACGCCTTGTCGGAGTCCTTTTCGATGAAATAGCAGTATTTCGAGACTTCTTGACTTTACTACTTAATTATATCCGAAATGTTATTCGCCTCACCAGTTCATCCGCACAAGCAGGAAACGAGAGTTGAGAAAATAAAATTGCTGGATCTGACAACCTGCTCGTTGAAGTCTGGCGGTATTTGACATCAGAACAACTTTTTTGTCTCATAAAATATAGAAATGAAATGGGTAGATAAAGTCGCTGTGTTCGCGCACAACTATACCACTATCCAGTCTCTGAGATGAAGATAGGCAGCGTGAGGGATACGAGTATATGGCTGGCGTGTAAGTCAGGGCTAAATCCCAATCTATTCCATTTCATGTCCCTCTGGACTGTAGCCAGGTATTGTACATGTATTTGCTAATGAGGAGGATATGCGAAGTGCTGCATCATAATCTAAATAGATTAATTGCTTCAATTTACACAGCTCAGTAATATGTAATGATGTCGTACGCCCAAATACCACTAATGATCTTTGTAATGAGGGTAATGTGCACTTAGATAACTAGCTATTGTGTTATTTTTCAGACAATAGGGGCCATTAGCTTGGTCCTTGCCATTGCGGGTCCTGAGTTCGCCAAAGAACATCATGGTGTGTTTGAAGGTAAGGTGCGTATGTCTTCCAGTGTTAAAAGCCCTGTGTAAAATAGCTTTATTCTTATATGTGAATGTTTCTTACTTAGGGGAAGCATCGGTGAAATCTCTGTCTGTGTTCATGTGTTTGGTTGTGTTTTTCTAAGTTTTATACAAGAAGTTTTGTTTCTAAAAAAATTGCAAATTGCAGTTACTTTAGCTATTGCTGCATTCAGTATGGTTCCTCTATGTAAAGGATAGGGTCACACCTAGTCAGAATTAGTAATGTTACGAATAGGTGAAGATTAAACCAGAGTGTACTTAGCACTACATTTCCCCAGATAGAAGCACCCCAGCGGAGGCAGGCTTATCTCATATCCCCCTCGGGTTTGGGGATGGCAGCCATATATGGCAGCCTTCCACACCGGGAGACGAGGTTTCCAAGGCGCATTTGTTTCCCCTGCCGTGCTGCTGCCGCGACGCTCGCCGACGATTCCAACTCTAAAAGAAACCTAACGGAATGAAGGGTGAAATGAAGTGATTTATGTAATGCAATGGAAGGGCAGGAAATTAAGAGGGCATGGAAATACTTCCCAACATTAGCCTGGCGACCCGGGGAATCCCCCAAAAAACCCCATGGATCAATAACTATACCGTTCGGTTTGCCATGCTTTATACACAATATAGAAATTATAAAAATGTACTGTAAAAAATAAACTGTTTTAATTATATATAAACAACAACTTTCACTATAATGTTAATAGTTTCAAAAATCTAATCCACTCATTTTGTCAGAAATACTACTTTCTGGGTTCACTGTAAGTTTTAACTCATTAGAACAAAGCCTTCTTCAAACAAGTGCATCTAAAAGAACATTCTTTTCTGTGTATTAATTTACACGGATGTCATATGTCTTGCTTTGGACCTACAACTGCAATGAATGACGGGGAAACCGGAGCACCCGGAGAAAACCCGCCCCGATGCCGCTTCGTTCACCACGAATGCCATATGTGGGTTCCTGGGATCGAACCCGGGCCGCAGTTAAAACACAGTAAGTCAAATTAAGTTAAATTACTACTTCTGAATGACTACGTTTAAAATTCTGAGTTTATTAACTAGTTATACAGCAATCAGAATTTTAGTAGGCGCTTTCCTATAAACGTGTGTCAACGTTTCTGGTTTTGTCACAAACGTCTACGTATATCTAGCAGTATATGACAACTTTTACTAATAAACATAGCAATCGAACGGTGTTTCAACTGTTTTGGTGCTACACACAAATGTCACATGCCACATTTTGTTTATCTGTTAAGGAAATTAGAAAGCTATATCTGCCCAGCCCACTCAATAGTTCTACAAATTCTTTACTTCCTGTGTCCATAGAGGGCGCTATTCAATCAGATATTGTTATTATAACGTATTCTGTGTCAGGTATTCACGGGCTCGGGCCAAGCTCTGGAACCTAACTTGAAAAAATCTGATGTGTTCCACTCACATGACTTTCTCTGCTCTTATACTAAACATTCTTACAAACTCTTATTCCTAAATCTTCCTCGTGTTAGTTGAGATAAATATTTGCAGAAATTATCTTATTGTTTATCTTCTTATAGGTACAAGGATAATCTAGGAAATTTGTAGGTTTTGAGCGATAGTCAAGTCTTTTAAAGCTTTGAGATTGCGTTATCTTTGTATAAGATAAAAAAACTGAATAACGATGTTCCATGTGACAGAAGTGTAAGTTCTCCAAAAGTCACGCAAATAACGAGGAATATCTCCGAAATGGTTTACTCTACAAAAAATATTTAGATAAAAATTGCATGTTTTAGCAAGATCTACAATTTTGTATATTAAGATTTGGTGTATCTCTTATGGTTTAGCAATATATGCCAGTTAAATAAAAATCGTTAAATATATTTTCAATAAAATGAGAATTTTCGCTAAATGTTCCATATAAAGATTAGTTTAGTATGGAGGAATTTTGTTAAAAATCTTCGAGTTCCATACTTGAAAGGTATTAGGCTTAATTTTTTTAATAGAAATCCCGACATGGAATTTTTGGGTGGAATGCAATACTTACTCTACGTAAGTAGCAGAAATTTAAGAGATACAAAATAATTCATATTTTTTGTCACCGATACCGAAATTCTGAGAATAGTACAGGTTTATCTTAACATTTGTTTACTAGGTATTTTATGATTATTCTGCTCAAATGAAAATGAAAATCCATTTTCATCGACATATGTTTTGATACTAAATTTGTATTAAAGTTTCCATGCTTAAGTATTAATAATAGTAGTAGTAATAGTAGTAATAATAGGAATAATAGTAATAAGAAGAAAAACGGCCGCACCTTAGCCAAGTGGTTAGACCGTTTGCTTCTCGCCAAAGCGGCCCGGATTCGATTCCAGGCAACCCCATGTGGGACTTGCAGTGGAGGAAGTGGGGCTGGGGGCGGGTTTCTTCCGGGTTCTCCGGTTTCCCCCGTCATTCATTGCACTAATTGCAAGAAAACAATTACACAATCGGGCCGGGCCGAACCTAAGAATGTAGGCCGTATAGGCCTCTATTCTGTGTAGAGAAGATTATAGAAATAATGGTTTTAATCTAAATTCCCCACCATGATATCGTTTACATGGAAATCGTTTCCAAAATTTTAATTTACTTAAAATGCCTCGTAACACTTTGGATTGAAACACAGCATCGTGACAAAATAACTGTACAATTTATGTAATTATTTATTAATTTATTATTTTTATTTTTTATTTTTAATTATTTTTTTTTTTAAATAGACAAATGATCACATTTGTATGACTATATATTAAATCGTAAGAGATGTATCTTTCAAAGAGCATAATTTGTTAAACACATATTTTGTGGAGTTCAAAATTTTGGAGATGTCCATTATTATTTTGAATTTTTGTAATACTCGTACTTTTTCCTGATTACACATAGAGGAAGAACTACATAGACGAAGCTTTGCTTAAATCTGCTCTCGTCCCTATTCCCCTTGTATCTACAAAGAAACAATGTAATAAAACAATTGCTATAAGTTTTTACCTGCTTCAGACAAAAATCTCCGTACAAAAATAATCCTTAAGTGATATTAGTGGAAACAAGAAGATTGGTTTTAAAAATACGACGTTTTTCTCTTTCATTAAAGAGGTCTGGAAGGAATATCGCCGTTTATTGTAACCGTTGCTATTTTTGTTGGTGTAATCTTAGCATGGCACTAAATATAGAGGGCAGGGAGTAATATTTTTACTTCTCGTGAGGAACAATTTTTCTCACTCAGATTCGTCCATCGTTACCGAGTAAGCTTGGTCAGAAAGGCGGTGATACACGAGATCTGGGCAGGCGAACCAAAGATCTTTGGCAAGAAGAAAGTCGTTCCCACATTGCGATTAATATCTGGAGTGAGTTTGCTGAAAAAACATTTGAGACGACCGGAACTTGGGCAATAAGGTTCACCTGTTGTGGCACATCAAATTCTGCAGCTGTTCTTGCCTAGTTTGTTTCATAAGATTTATAAATTGATTCATGGGTGACTCACGTGGTGTGTGCAAGGAGAACTCGAGGACACCTGCAGTCGGCTGTCATTGTAAACGTAACATACTGTTAACACCTAGGCACACGCGGTCGTAAAATGTGTTGGAAACGACCCAACAAAACACTTCCTCAACAGGTGTATTCAGGTTGTTCATACCGAATCCTGAGGTTCTCTACGCTTGCTTTGCTCTTAATCAAGAACGTTCCAGTAATTTTATGAGTCTTCTGTACTTGTCCAGATACTTTATTTAACTCTTGATTGATGAGACTTTTTTCTAAGTCTCATTCTTAAAAGAATTATGTGTAAATACTCTCTGAGCTTTTTTTTTCGAGTGGAGGAAAAATCCATTTATGGACTCCCGGCACAGTCCCCGGTGGGCAGGAGCGAGAAAGTGTTAACGTAATAGGCTGTAGCCATGTAACTGTTAAGGTTTTTTCAAAGCACCACTTCAGAAAGCGTTGTAAGCTTCAACATATCTTTGTTTCGACTTCGTTGGTGAAAGCAATACACATCCAGGTTTCAGTATCAAGACCATTTCATTTATCGTGCGATCTGAACTACTAGGTTAAAGGTCGTTTACTTAAAACACACACACACGCGGGCCCTTTTCTGAAAGCACCTTTTTTGCATTAATGGGTCTCAAAACATACATTCATTTCCAGTGAAAACTCGATATGAATTTTTGGATGGAATACAATACCTCCTGTATTTACTATAGCAATAGAGAAAGTAAAAAATTCACAGAAGTTGGGCATAAAGTAGCCCGCTCCCTTTGGTAATGCAAGAGTTAGCAGCTTTCAAGGATGAGACACCAAGATTTTGAAGAAAATTCTATTTTGGAAAATTTCGATTTTCTCAAAAATGGCTCTAAGGATTCTTATTAAAATGCCATATGTTTAAGATACTTTTATGACAAATGAAATGTGTATTTTCACGTAGTCCGGTTACTCTTGCGTGATTGGTAAACCGTAAGAGATAGAGTAAATGTTACTATACAAAAATATAGATCATAATTTGTGTCCAAATTAAGTTTTTTTGTGGAATGTACCATTTCGGAGATATTCTTTGTTACTTGTTGAATTTTACAATACTTAAACATTTCTCAAATGGAAGGTCGTTATTCAGTTGTTGTTGTTTTTTTTTTGTTTTTTTTATCCGCGTTGCAAAGAGAATGTAATTTCAAAGCCTTGATATAGCGACCGACTTCAAAATATTTGTCGCTTAAAGCCTGCTGTATTCCTATATTATCTACTACATTCAAGAAAATTAGATAATTTCTGCAAATGTGTACAACACATCAGATTTTTTTTCTAAAATGCTTTTTTAGATTAAGGGGACGCCAAAACGTTGATTTCCACCTTCCTACCCACTGAGAGAGGAGAGAAATTCACTTGTATCGCAACATACTCTGTAAATGTCTTCACACACAGCATGCTTGTGTCTGTTGCAGTTGTTTTAGGGTCATCTATACCTTTAGAACACTCCGTTTAATCAAGTAGTTGCTGTTATCACTGACAGGCAAAGATATGTAAGCTTAATATATCGCTAATAAGCCTAGATAGTACAATCTGTGCTTTGGTGCAGAGGTTCAAGATTCTCAAGTACCTCATCTTCCAGATCGATCAACTACCTCGTAAAGTGCTCGAGCTCAGATTCTGTTGCTCAGTGGTAAAGATCAGTAAAATTTGTTTATACTGCCAATATTGAATGTATGAGCTTCATGGCACATTTTCTCTAAATTTGTCAGTATGTTGCAGGAAATTTTCTCTTGGTATGTTGTTGCTGTAAGAATCTTACCATATACTTTTCTGTGTGATCAGCAAAAGGTGAACGGGTGTGAAGTATGAATGGGGAAGAATGGAAGAATGTCTTTCAGCGAAGGTACACTGAGCTAATCTACTCTTAATAAACTGGTCAGTAGGGCAGCATGCATTGCAAAATAATGCGCGATTATAACCGATTTGGCAACAGCGGATTCTTTCCCGAAGAGTATATACAGACGACCTCTCTATTGTATTCATGTCATCAGCAGCGGAAAAAGGATTACAAATTCTTGGAATATGGTCGCTAAGAGATGGGCACAATATACTAATAATTAGTCGAAGGGAAGCAGAAATACACAAACTAGGGACGCTCAAGCATTAAGTGCTTTTTTAGCCGCAAGAAGCCAGAAAGTGCGAAAGAGCGAACCTTCATACAGGGAACGAAAGGCTGCGGAGACTGAACACTTCCTTAGGCCTGTTTAGATTTTTGTAGGCCTGGAACTTTTACGCCTGTAAATCTTCCTGCAAATCGATTTTCATTTGACAAGACTGAACTAACACATACACGCTGAGGAGTAGAAAACATATTTACCAATAATATACTTTGTGACTAAATGCAGGACAAAATAATAAATAATTCGTAATATCTGAACCACACTATATCACTGTCAACTCAATACTGTAGAACCAGAGCAGATCAAAGCCACGTCAGTAGCGTGACCTTTATTGCAGCAGTGTGACGAAATCATGTGTCCACATGCCCAGCGAAAAAAACATCGCTCATTAGGTTCTTAGTTCATTGACTCTCTCTGTATAAATTTAGCAACAATGTTCCTCTCGTTTATGTATCTTATGTATAGGTAGTGGTGAAAGTGAATAGCATGAACAAAATAAATTGTAACACTATTTTATTTGCATTTGGGTGTGCAGTCCTGATTGCCAGTGGAGTAACCGGTGGGATTCTCATCCTAGTCAGCATATTCCTGTTCTTTGGAGCCAGGAGCGTAAGTACCAATCATGCTTAAGTTGATATGAATTCTTCTTTTTTGTTTGAGCTCCTTGGAACGTGCATGTATCTGATCCAACGTGCTTTCTGCCTGCTTAATCCTTGCTGATTAGTCAGTTAGCGTAGCACTAACGTTACACTTAGATCACTTTTTAAAAACTCAGAGCAACAGAACAACTGTCAAATCCAATCACAATAAAGAACTGTCAGATTACAACTCGCACTGAACTGCTACTCGGCACGATTCACGGGCGCCATCCACTGAACGCTTCGCAAACACTACACTTCACTACAAGAACAACTGAAACTACGTCTCTGGGCACGAGCGAGTCCTTTATATAGTTTCTTGTAAAATGAGAGAGTCCTGGAAGTGGAACGCTCTAGAGTGAAATAGGAGGAACAGTCTAGACGGATAACAAACGATAGCTATTGTTTCCGTACGGCCCATTGTCCTGTTGCCGGCAGAGCTCAGACCTCGACCGGCAAGTCTTACCAGCCGCGCCAAGGCTTATGGTCGGCGCGACATTATGTAATTCTAAAGTATTTTATTGTAATGTTTTTGTTCTTTAGTTCTGTATTATTCCGTTCTCTATTTCTGTATTATTTAAGACAGTTATCATTTATTCTTCCAAATTTACATATATTAAAACAGTATTTAGGATCCATGTGGTCAACCTCATTAGAGGACTGATCATTTGCAACGGTACCGGAGCTAAAATGCTACAAAACTATCTAATACAGTTGACTGTTTAGTGATGAAAGTGCAGATCCAGCAGTTACAGAGCCGCAGTTGGACATAGAGACAGTGGCACTTGAAGATATGGCTGTTAAAACCAACAAAGGCGTCAACTGATACCGTTATCACCAACGGTGGGGCATAATGCACTCTTTTGTGTGTGTGTGTGTGTGTGTGTGTGTGTGTGTGTGTGTGTGTGTGTGTGTGTGTGTGTGTGTGTGTGTGTGTGTGTGTGTGTGTGTGTGTGTGTGTGTGTGTGTGTGTGTGTGTGTTTTCCACAAAGCCACGCCTCCATGCAAGTAGATTCACTCTACATTTTAGAACCTTGCAGCTGCGTTCATATTTTAAGCACATCTATCCAAGAAAATAACCTCGAACTTGTCAAAATTCATGATTACAGATTTTATTATTAAAACACAAAGCATTTAATTTAATTCTCTGTAACGTTTATTTTAAATCAATTAAAAATTTAATAGCAATTTAAGTAATTGCTTGCATTTAAGTGATAAAAAAAATTCCAGAGATACCCAAGGTATCCTCAAATACTAATAATAATTAGATGCAGAGCAGCAGAAACAGACAAAGGAGGAATTGAACTAAATGATTTTTATCAGCACAGAGCAAGAAAGTGTTATTTTTGTATTAGAATTTTTAAATACTTTCTCTATTTTCCATTCTGCACTGCTTAAAATATAGAGGAAACTTAAATACAGAGATAGAGACACAAACACACACACACGGACCTTTTTCTAAAAATGTTTTTTTTTTTTTTTAATTCAAGGGGCCTCAAAACATATATTTCCGGTGAAATCTTGACCTCGAAGTTTTGGATGGAATACAATACTTCCTCTATTTTCGTATACATAGCAGAGAAAGTAAGTAACATCGTGTAATGAATCGATGGTTTATAGGCAACAATGGTGACGAGAACGAATGCGAAAACAACAGGACATAAAGGAAAGAATGAAATATTTTGGGAACGATCCGTTAGTGCTAGATTAAAAGGTCCTAAACCTATGAACTCGAAAGCAAGCCCTTGGAAGAGGAAAAGAGAAACCCTGACTAAGGCAGAAATCAAGGCGTCAAGCAGATATTTGTACAATTTTAGAAACAGGTATAAAAACATTTGGAATTATGTGTATGGAGAACCGTCACATACTAAAAGTAATTCTAGGTTATGTAATAAGGTGCGTGGTGTTTAATAATATGTATGCTATTAAAATTGTTGGAGTGGTGTTTGCAATTAATCTTAAAACTATCAATATAATAATAAATAAATAAATCTAAGGAAGTTAGGAATACCTGAGCTGTACTAAAACCTCCCCAAAATGGGAGAAAAATTTATGATCATGCTACTTCCATCGTGAATAGTTTCAGTGTGACGCTTCAATACCAACATAAAAGAAGGAATATTTGTTTCCATAGGCTTTGTAAATACAAGGCATTAGCGATTCTCTGAAAAATGGATCATACAAGCAAGGTTTCTCTGCTTGTGGTTAAACAGTAAAAAAGAATCGACGTCCATTTTGGGTGAGATTTACCCTTCTATTATGAAGGCGTTAGCATATTTTGATCACACATTCATTATCCACTAAAAGTCTACTTCAAATTATAATAAATAAAACATAACCAAAGTTGGAGGACTTAGGCCCAGTTGCTAAAGGTTAATCTGAGTTCAGCCACCTGAAAATGGCGTTCAGACATGCTGAACTTGAAATTTTGACTGTATAAACCTCGATATAAATTCATGGCATCTTGATCTAAGATCAAACCCGAGTGGAGAGTTTTCTCTGGTTAACTTAATTGAACTCAGATCTGCACAAGACTATAAGGAAGAAATGAATGCACATCTATAAATAACTTAATAAAATGGTAAGTAATACGTCTTTTTGTAGTTATTTGACTCAAATTGTATTATGTCCTTAAAAATAAAATTTTATGCTAAAACCAAAAATTGATCTTCAGCTGTTTTACGACGTTGCCAAACATTATATTACAAACTACTAAAGATGAAATGAGACTCGATGATCTTGATTAGTTTTACAGATATTGATCCCAGTCCATGTTCTGATCTTAGGTTAAATATGATCTTCAGTCAGCGATATTTATGCAGTCGGCCCTATAACAAATGCTATAGTCAATTGTAATTATTGATTCACCCTGTACTTATCAATGTATATTTCATGTAATACTTATGACCAAGCATAATTTATTATTGAAATATTTGTGGTTGTGTGTTATAGGGTCAGCCGAGGTTCCTGATGCCATGGCTGCTTTATGCCTGCATTTATCTGATTTTATCCTTCATCCAGCACCTTCTGCTGTCCATCAACAGTTTTGGCCAGGGCAACACAGGCTACGGTGTTGCCATTCTCATCTTACTGGCCCTACATGAATGTAAGTATCAGGTAACATCGATTGTTTGATGCAAAACTATTCCCAAAACTTTACGTATATACAAGCAGAGCTTCTTTCAATATATCTAGTGATTTAAGTCTTCTTTTCCTTTACCTTCTTTCCTTCTTTATTCACTTATTTTCTCTTTCTTTTATGTCTTTTTTGAAGTGAAAATTCGTAGGGTAGGGCTTTGAAATTCTGATCCGCAACCTTTTTGGGTGACGAAAAGTGGTGGGGGTAAACACTGTGTCTGGTACAGTGGGAGTAGTGTCTCATTTACCTTCGAGTATTTGCTTTCTTTCATTCTCGTTGTCCGTGGTTGCGTATACTGCGTTCAGGCGGCGTGGCAATCACTGAGTACAGCTCTTGATTGTCAACAGAGCATCCGTTGAAACACATGCGAGTTTTGTTTAGTGTTTTCGTTGTATTATTGCACATTATTATAGAATACTTTTGAACCTAAACCCAGATCCCATCTATATTACCTTTAGATTCATGCTCTGCGCTTTTTTAATTTTTACCCAAAACAAATACTTAAGCAAGGTTGGCTTTCACAAACAAAATCGCTTCCTGCAGGTTAGTAACACGAAATGTTTGTTTGATTGGCAGCAATGCAGATCTACTGCTTACTAGTCGTGTACAGCTACTACAGGGATCTCAAGGGACAAGGGCCGTCAATACCCTGAGGATGGTCTCCAATAGCTGTGAAGAAAGCCCCGACGACAATGGAAGTTATGTACAAGTACAAAGTTTTATATAAAAAATGGAACTTTTTATATGCTGAAGAGCGGTGATATTATGTTAAAAAATACATATATTAATAAACATCTGTAACAGTGAATTGTAAACTTAATTAAGGCAACCAGATAGCAACAAAATGAGAGTATGAAAACTCCAGTGTATTAGCTTTATTAAGAGCGAGACATTTGAAATGCAGAAACTGATATTATACAACAATAAATAGACATTAAATTAAGATATTTCTATAGTTTTGTGTGGTTTTTATATAGTGTTGATTAAATGTTTGCTTCACTGACCTTTTTTAGTATTTATGTTTATATATATACTTCGTAGTATTGTTTACATACTGCTTCAGACAACAAACAACTCCAACGCGATTATTAAATGTCTTCAACTGTCTGACGATATTCAATCTCTCAACCCTGACTGAACACGCACACTTAAAACTAACTGCTAACAGCTGTCTCATTCAAATACGACGTTTGCTTCTCTCAACACTGAATCCGCTTATAAAGCCAAGAATGACCTGGCACGAATTTTTCTTGAAATTTGCCTTTTCGTAAACAAGCCTGGCCTGTGAACAGTTCCTCGAACACTCTAGAATCGCCTTTTTTTTTTTTTTTTTTTTTTTTTTTTTTTTTTTTTTTTTTTTTTTTTTTTTTGCCGTGTCTTGTTGTTGGGTCACCTATTTACAAGAAATGGCATAAGATAGCTTGACCTTGAGCTCTCTTTGACGGTGACGAACTTCCGGCGTCACACTATTCTTAATTTCATATGTAGGGGCAAACGCTAATTCAAAAGATTTGGACAGCTCTAGTTAGCAACTTTCAGGTAAACTGATTTCTCATTTGGATGGGGGTGGGTGTTAAAGGACCGTCGACAACTAGGTCATTTACCCAATTCTAGGACTGGGCAAAGGAGTGTTTCCCCAAAACTACTGTAGGAAAAATGACAAAGATCCAGTCCAGTTAGTTTTATCTCAGTTTATTCTTGTCCAAAACTTATCAGTTCTCTTCTACTGACGTTAACACACACACACACACACACACACACACACACACACACACACACACACACACACACACACACACACACACACACACTAAAAACTGAGTGACTCCCCGACGACTCATGTCTCTAACTATAACTAACGCCTCGTTGTATAGCGAGGATGAATAGCATGGACTTTTCTCGAACTTCTACAAATATGCCGGCTGCCCGAAAATTCTCGAATCTGGAAAGTCCTTTGTGTTGCCGCTCTGATTGTTCTCACGTATCCATAACATCGCGTAAAGAGCCTGACCATGAGCGCCTCTGTTGCACGCATCGTCCACGGAACAGGTGACCATGCCTATGCATTAAGGAACCTATACACAACAATGGATCTTCTAGGCAGGAAAGGACAGGTAGTGCCAGCTTGACGTCAGCCCACACCACTGAAAATGCTCGCACTGAAGAGGAGTTCAGCGTGTGACGTCACCGCGTTCTGCACTTCTGCTGCAAGGTATGATTAAATAGTTTGAGGCATGAGGGAATATCTTGTATTAATAACACAGCAAATTTATTGGATATTGTAATATTAATGCTGACTGTTTCAATGACACAATTGGTCCCAGATTATAAGCAATTACATTTGACTCTATGCTATGACAAAATATATAATAATTCTAGTTTATGTGACGAATAGTCGTGTTATAAAGTAAATAAAACAGAACATAGTGTCATTCTCTTTACGTCTTTTGCTGTTTGCTCAAGTAGATTGACTGTCTTGATGAGGTCTTGCCATAATATTAACATCAGTATAGGCGACTGTCTGTATGAATTTATATATCAATATACCTTCTGTGTCTACATTTAATTTCCTACCAGTTCAGGTACTGATATAGATCTATATATCCACAAACAAGAATCCCATTGGTAAATATTGCAACAGATGCTCGTGACTGTTTGTATCTATAAAACACATCTTCAGAATACAGCATTCTTTTTATCTCCAAGTAATTTGAATCAAAAATTAATTTTATGCACAAAAGAATGTGAATTATTTCTAAAAGCTTGAACAACAAAAACCGTTTTATACTTTTGCTGCTGTAAAAGTAAAAATTATAATGTGAGTTATTTTTTGTTTCCAAATAGGCTTACTTTTTATCGAACTACCCATGAGCAAAAACTTTCAATTAGAAAGTTATCTCCTTACTCTTGAAAAACTGAAATAGATATTTATTTTCACTAGCATAGGTAATTTAATTTATTTATCTGAAACTTCATTTCCAATTTTCTCAATCATATTTCTTTCTCTGCTGGTAAGTAGGGGAAGTATTGTATTCCACCCAAAAATTCTAAGTCGAGATTTCAGCGGAAATACATGTTTTGAGGCCCCCTGAATCCAAAAAAAGCATTTTTAGAAAAAGGTCCGTGTGTGTGTCTGTGTGTCTGTCAGTCTGTCAGTCTGTGGACAGCATAGCTCAAAAACGAAAAGTCGGTTAAAAACCAAAGTTGGTATTTAAGTTTAATGTCATTCAAGGATGTGACACGAAGATTTTGAAGAAGATAGCCCCACCCTAAACTACCCTTTACATGGAAAATTTTTCGAAAATTTTGATTTTCTTGAAAATGGCTCTAACGATTTTGATTAAAATGTCATATGTTTGACATATTTTTATGACAAATGAAATGTATATCTTGAATTTTCTGGCTATAGCCCCTGTAGTCGTATTTACTCTGGACGACTTCTGCATAACTGGTAAACCGTTAGAGATAGACCAAATTATACTATACAAAAATGTAGATCTTGCTAAAAGACACAATTTATGTCTCAATAAATTTTCTTGTAGGGTGAACCATTTCGAAGATATACCTTGTTATGTGTGTGAGTTTCGGAAAACTTGGAACTTTCGTGAAATGGGTCATCGTTGTTCATTTTTTTATGTTACGTGTACAAAGAGAACGGAATCTCAAAGCTTTAAAAGATTTGACTATCGCACAAAGCCTACTGTATTCCAATATTCCCCTTGCACCTACAAGGAAATAAGCAATAAGATAATTTGTACAAATGTTTATTTTAACTAACACGAAGAAGATATAGGAATAAGAGTTTGTAAGAATGGTTAGTACAAGACTAGAGAAAGTCATGTGAGTGCAACACATCAGATTTTTTTTCATGTAATTATTTGCCTGCCCTCCCACAATTACTCACTTAATTGTCTACTGATTTAAGATTCTCCAAAATTGAACACTATTACACTATATGGTACCTATGTTAGGATTATAAATGCATCAATTAAGTGTTTATATTTTACAAAAGAATCGAACAAAAGGTTAAGCCAAATGAAGATTAACATGAATTGACAAAGGTACAAATTTCAGTGATAATTACATATGTTTAAATAGATATTTAATGAAGTTATAAAACATTAACGTGTAACGTATTTTGTCCATTATAATCTTTTAATTTATATCTTATTAAAGTAGCTGTTTAGATTAAAAGACTGACGCTCAATGCTCAAAAACTAATATATATGTAATTTTGATAGAAGAGCTTTTTGAATTGTTTGTATTCTTTTCGTGGGATTTTAAAAAATGGTTTAAAATAGAACGTTTACTTCTCAATATCTGTTAATGATTAATATGGTATCGTCTATATAGGTATCCTGATTTCATTAAAGGGGAACGAAGCATGATTTTCTCTATTCTTGTACTAACCATTCTTATAAACTCTTATTGCTATATCTTCGTGTTAGTTGAGATAAACATTTGCAGAAATTATCTTATTGCTTATTTCCTTGTAGGTACAAAGGGAATATGGGAATATAGTAGGTTTAGAGAGGTAGTCAAAACTCCTAAGCGCGCGCGTGCGTGTGCGCATGCGCGTGTCTCTCTCTGTTCGTGTTCTGTGTCCCTAAATTGGAAGGAACATAAACAAGTGCCGGGACCATACAACAAATATTTTCTTTTGCAAAGTTCTAGCAATATCCTCTATTGTATATACTTAATGGAGTTGTCAAAATAAATTAGTCACTAAATAGTAACCTTAGTTCACTGTAAGTAGCACTGAAGTAGGCTTATTCCGAGACACTTTTACGGATTCCTTATCCACCTTTTAAACTCTGTGCTAGAAACAAAAGATAAGGCACAATCTAGTTACGTCAGCTGATTCTTGAAATGCCCGTTCTTTGAATTCCATTGTGATCGTTTTGGTATCAAATGCTACGTCTTTTTCCTGTTCTGTTGAAACTACTGTGAATTAGTCTTCTTCAGAATATGGATTAGGCCTATAGACCTGTGCCACGTATGCAGATGATGTTTTAATTGGCAATATAGAGGGCAATTTACAAAGTCTAATACATCATTTCTCTACGAGTTGTGAAAAACATGGAATGAGTGTTAACCCATTAAAGAGAAAAAGTTTTACCAATAAATAAATGGTGGAAATTTCAATTAAAAGAACACATACTACAAGAGGTTATGACTTTCAGTTATCTAGATGTTAAAATAAGTAGTGTTTGATTAATTAGTTAATCGTTCTTACACACAAGTTTTGACGATAAACTAACAAATCATTTTTAGAGTCTACATTTTCTATTTGGGGAAAAGTTTATTTCTGAAATAGGCACACCTATCAACTGACTGTTCTTCAGTTGTTTGTAGCTTATAAACATTCATGTTATTGCTGTGAGTGCAAGATTAAGTATACACCGAAGTGAAAAAGCTAATTTGTTCTAAAGTAAAGAAGTTAGAGACTTAATTTTTTGCACTGGCATTACTAGCAACTAAAGAAATATGAACCAAATTTCATTCCAACATCTTATCACATTCTTGATACATTAATTTATATCAATCTTATTCAGTATAATCCAAATCTATCTCTAACAGACGTTAAATGACAGAGTTAATTTTTCAAGATGTGTTTCTTGTTACCTTTGTGAGTTATAGGTTTTGGAAAAAGTTTTAGATCTCTAGATTTTTGTAGAAGATTTTCGAATAAGAGAAAGTAACAGAAAAGTTGTTTCTTAGAAAAATGAGTGTAAAGTTGAAATGTAACATGCGGGCATGTCCATTTAAAAGGCAGAGGCACACCACTTTAAAAATGGAATCCAAAATATATCCCCCTCCCCCCTACCTAGGGCATTAAAATTTCGCAGATATATTCTTTAAGGCATGATATATTTCTGCAATAAACATCGAAAAATCAATTTTTGGCCAAATAGCTAGATTATCACCAGTATTCTCTTTCTGTTGCAACAAGTGCGAAGTTTCTGGGTTTTTTGATATTTTTAAGGTGTTAACTTCATTAAAATTCCACGAAAATGTACAAATTCAGTGAATGGCGTTTGTTGGGCTTGTGTGAAGTAACATTTTCATCACAGAAATGGAATCTGACAATTTTTGTGAAGATTGCCTAGCAGCATTGTTTTCGTATGAATGTAGGAGACTAGGATAAGACATGTGGCAACACTTGTACTGCTATATTACCAGAATGGCTGAAAAAAACGATCTATTGCTTTTGCTGTGCCTTGGGATTAGCGAGAACCCATAAACAATATACATGACTGCTATTTCTGATTGACTCTACTTATGAAGGCAATGTAATGAAGAAAAGAAGAAATTATATCTTAATCTTGCATCTACTATTCGAACTGTTTCACATTCCACCTCCTATAGAACGGAGGTTATTCATAGATATTTCCAAGCCAAGTTTGAAAGCTGTATTATTTCACAACGGCAACCGTCTTCCCAAAGATCTTTTCAAGTCGATCAAATGAAAAATGTAACAGAGATATCAGGCCCGTTGCTTACAGATTACCAATGGTATCTGTATAGGGATACTGCGAAACTCACGTATACGAAGAAAATCAAAAGATGAGTAAACGAGTCCACTGGAGGATTCATTTTAAACTCAACGACCTGCCAGGAGTTCTACAATCAATTTAAAACTCTTAGAATGTAACACTCATTTAAACATCTGATGTGTTGCACTCACATGAGTTTCTCTACTCTTGTACTAACCATTCTTACAAACCCTTATCCTTATATCTTCTTCGTGTTAGTTGAGATAAACATTCCCATAAATAATCCTATTTGCTATTTCCTTGTAGATGCAAGGGGAATATGGAAATACAGTAGCCTTTGAGCTGTTTTAAAGCTTTCAAATTCCGTTCTCTTTGCACGGTTAAGACATAAAAATTGAACAGCGATGTTCCATTTGACAGAAGTGTAACTTCTCCAAAACTCACACAAACAACAAGGCATATCTCTGAAATGGTTCACTTTATAAAACATTTTATTTAGACATAAATTGTACATTTTAGCAAGATCTACATTTTGTGTATACTAAGATTTGGTCTATCTCTTATGGTTTACCAGTTATGCAAAACCGTCCTGAGTAAATACGACTATAGGGGCTATAGCCATAAAATTCACGATATACATTTCATTTGTCATAAAAATATCTCAAACATGACATTTTAATCAAAATCGTTAGGCATTTTCTATGTAAATTGTAGTTTAGGGTTGAGGAATTTTTTTTCAAAAAGTTCCTGTCGCATCCTTCAAAGACATTAAACTTAAATACCAACTTTGGTTTTGAACCGACTTTTCGTTTTTTAATTGTGCTGTCCACAGACTGACACGGAGACGCGCGCGCGCGGACATTTTTCTAGAAGTGCTTTTTTGGCTTCAGGGGGTCTCAAAACACATATTTCCGGTGAAATCTCGACATCTAATTTTTGGGTAGAGTACAATACTTCCCGTATCGTTTCTTCTTAATACGCAGCATCGTCTTGAGGAAAACTTCCGAGTTATTTGAAAATAGTTGTGCACATCTTTCCAATGACGCAAAGCTTCCAATGCCGTGTACTGATAAGGATTTCTCAACGCGGAAAATCGGTTCGATAAGAGAGCACCGCACAGGAAGCTAAGGAGACACACCTTGATATAAAAGCATTGTAAGGATCAATAGCTTATCGCATTTGTCTTTACGTCTCGCACAGTTCAGGTGAGTTGACTTGCAGTTGTTTAAGTGAATTGCACCAGTGTCTAAGTTCTTCGGAAAGTGATAGTGCTTTAGAATGAATTTGTTTCTTGAACCAATCACTGAAGCCAAAGGATAGAAACGATACATTTAAGTTTCAATCGTTCCACAGTAAGTAATGTTAATATACACACATTTCTTTGAAAACTAAGCGAGTGCACAGATAACAGTGCGTTGGAAGATAATTTCTATGTCTGACCGAAAACCTGCAACATCTTCACCTCAAGATTTCCTCCCAAAAATATCTCTCAATCAAAACAGATATATTTAAATATACCTATACAATTTTTCATTAAAATGGAATTTACAATACATTAGCCTCAAGTGAAACTAAAATTTTTCATATGGTGAAAGTGAATTGGGTAATTAAAATCATGTGTAATAACCAGAGACCGGAGCTTAGGCAGAATCCCTTTTTAAATGTGTCAAATCTATCTTCAATTTGAAAGTGAATGTTTACGAATTATACCTTTGTGATTGAAATGCCACAGTTTTATGTTGCCTTTCTCTGCCTTTTTAAATATAAATTACTGTAACTGCTTTTTGTTGCCTTTATTTCATTATTTATCTGGATAAACATCTAAAAAATTTTACCAGGTGGCAATTCTGTTGCATCCTACAATGATGCTATGTTTTAGATTTGCTCCAATAACCTCTGTCGATGTTAAGAGGCCATTTTGTTATATGAAAAATGTGTTATTTGACACCAGACTCAACATGACCCCCAGAGAACTCAAAAAAGCAATTGGTGTCATGTGCAACGAATAAGGCATTTTAACACACAGGCCTTTTTTAAAAAAATCATTTTTGTGTCGATTACAACAACAGCATTTTGTTTAAAACTTTGAAGTGCTTTAAAATATGACGATCGAGTTATTGAATAATTTAATCTATTAAATGTTTTTTCTAATTGCCTTTTATTGCCTATTTTAGTATTTATAATGCTTTTTGCCTGTCTATTTTGATAATTTATAATGCCTAAAATTCTGGTCTCTGGTGATAACATTTATGTATTCTTACACACGCGCGCGCGCACACACACACACACACACACACACACACACACACACACACACACACACACACACACTTAGCGGGAGTCTGAATCATAGTTTCATAATCTAGGGACGTAGGGAAAACCGCAATCAAAGAAATTATCCCCTCCACTCTGCAAACCTGAGAATCGAGCCAGAGAATTTTGAATGTAGAGGCTAGCACCCTAACCACTATACTATAGCCATTGTATCATTACATTTTGAATCAACGGTGCCAAAAACCCTCAGCTTTGTGGGATGCTCTATATAGATAAATAACATAGAAACATTTTGTGACGTCGGCCCAGATCCACAGCAAAGGACGGTAGGGGTCAAGCTATCTCCCACCACATACCAGGTGCAGCGCGTAACAGAGGCGCTCAACGTCAGGCTACCTCGCGCCACTGTTTTTGAACACGTGACAATCAGCGCGGCAACTACAAAGAGTTATTCACCAGGCGGCCGGCAGCCGGCGTATTTGTAGAGGTTCTAGAAAAGGTGACGTTCGAAAAAGGTCCCTGTTGCGTCATATTCAGTATATAAGGAGGCCAAGCGACGAGAGGAGTGTGTATAATTATTTACAAACATGAGTCGTCGCAGCAGACAATGTTTTTGAGTGTTTGTGTACAGTGGATCAAGAATCAGTAATAAAAAACTTAGAGAGAAATGTTTTAAAATGGATGGGATGGATGAGGGCAGGAAACTGAAACAATAAAAACAGGCAACATTTAAGCATGGTATGAAAATTCGAAAGATTTCAAGAGATTTATGTGTTTCTTTGTCTTTTCTCTTCTACAGCCCCCTTGAAATTCTTTGGTCATATCCGCTTACTCCCAAGCAGTCTCTTTGAGGTGCTGTCGGCTTCACTATACAATATCAGCAGAATATTAAGGAAAAATTTCCCCGTTTACCTTTATTTTTTCTTTCTTTGTTCTGAAATCGTTTTGCATAAAGATATTCTATCGGTTATGTTCGTGCCTCATAAAGTTCCCGCATTGTGTTTTGCTTCTGAACATCGCTAAGAAAAACAAAAGCATTTGGGTTTCTGTGAAATTTGTATTCAAATTTTAATAAAGTTGATAAATTAAGGGTTCCATATTGCAGATTAATTTGACGACATGTTGATATGCATATCTTTGTTTAGTTTTAGTTGGAAGACCTCAAGGACAACAAAAATGGGAATTCCAATGGTAAATCAGTGTTGTTGTGGATGCACGCTCAAAACGGGTAGCATCATCATCGCAGTTCTTAATATTGTAAGTATTCATTTATATATAAATATTTACGTAATAAAAGTTTGCTTTTATAGATGTTTGTAGGAACAATTAATACACTTACGGCAGTAGTTTATTTTCTTGAATAGATTGGCATTGCATGAATACTACATTTTGGAAGATGAAATTAGGTTTATTTTTTAGACAGTAATGACCCTTCCAGATCGGGGAAGGCCTAGTTACTGTTAGTTCAAGAATAAATAGAAGAGTAGAAGGAAAATCTAATTGGCTACTAGTAGCAGTGGACATAAATAGGGAATGTGAGTTTACTTTTAGGTTATTGTCGTTTTATTTACTTCATTTATAGTTCGATTTATATATTTATTTGCTTTTTTCACAGATTGCCGGTATATACTACTTGGCAACTGGAATTGTGCTCTGTTCATTTGACTCGACAACTGAAGAGGCTGATGGTAAGCATTCCTCTATAGTTGCGTTTCCCATTGTTACAAACAGCTTTCACCAGCTTTTGAGGTTTATTCGAGCTTTCCCACCAGTCAGTAGTCCGCTCATGACGCCACTACTTTGAAGCTTTATTTAGTAAGCTTTTGTCTGTCTGTCTCTTACTGCTTATCATTGTTGCAAAAATCATCCAGAATAAACAGTTCTTCTGAAGACATTCCCAGAAAATTTAAGCTAGGTATGATCTACAAACACCCATAGAATCGCTTTTTGAATATTTAAAAAACTATTACGGCTTTCTTATCTACAATGTAATTACGCGTATTCGACACTTGAACCTTTGTCGGTTCGCTACTTAATTTGTGCATACTTGAACGGCGATTTGGACGTGCACATACGTCTTTAGATTTTCGTGATTTCATACTTACGCCTCTATTTAAAGCATTATGCCTTTCCTACCTGATGAATTTGTATTGGTCGGCTGGCACACGCCGCGAAATAAACTTCAAATTTTGTGCGAATATTTTTGTCCTTATTGATAACTGATCCTACTTACCAACTTT
The DNA here is from genome assembly GCA_030765045.1 of Tenodera sinensis. NCBI lineage: Eukaryota > Metazoa > Arthropoda > Insecta > Mantodea > Mantidae > Tenodera > Tenodera sinensis. The sequence continues at coordinate 31,295,177 of CM060973.1, forward strand.
TAGCGCGAAATTGTGACTTTCCCGAAATACATCCGGAGATTCTCTGTTTCTTTGTTCTTTTAAACATTGATTATTTCACAAAAGATGAAATAAAAATCCCCTCCCGTGTCTTAGTAGCCTTGCGGCCACAGAGTCACAAAACAAGCTGTTTGCTCCTGAGGAGCATACCTTCTAGCTTCGAAAGTGCTCTTCCCTCTGAGCAGTTCTCCAGCGTTAAATATAACACAATACAACACAAAATACTTTACCTAAATATTTACAGATTACATACTTTAATATAAATTGCTTTAAGAATATTTATATACAAGGATCGGAAGTATTTATGACACTAACTGTTTATATACATTATAGGTTATATTTATACTAAAAGTCAGTCTTGTTTTGGACATTTCTGTCTCAGTTTTCCGTCTTTAGGGATGCCATACCTTAAATTCACACATACATACATACATACACACACACATTCACACTCTCCTTTATACTTCAGACCCTGGGGAAAATTATAAATAGCCTTCGATAGAGAAAAATCCCCCGCCCCAGCCGGGAATCCAACTCTGGACCCCTTGCACAGTAAGCAGGTGCTCTACTGGCTGGCTTTACCGAGTGAGCTAAGGGGCCAGCCATTTCAGCGTATTTTGTGTGTTTGTGTTTGTGTTTGTGTGTGTGCGTTCGTGTAGCATGCCCCATTCCGTATGAATACCACATGCTTGTATTTATTTACATACAATTTACATTTTATATACATGTATATATTGTTGGTGATGTTTTACACTTTTATTTACCTCTAATTTTTTATTTACCTTAGTCTAATTGAATACTTCTCTATTGTGCATATGTGTGTGTGTGTGCGCGCGTGTGTATGTGGGGGCGAGGGGTGGTTGTGCGCGCGCGCATAACACTAGAAATCACAAATCGACATTCTTTCAATCTTTACTTTCAGTGAAATGTCAAAAAACCCTTCCAACAACTTTCTTTTAAGTTTATAGGAAGATCGGAAGAATTTGTGGTTTTGGTGGTGGTGCAAAAGGGATTTAAAATCAATTCATGTGCATTGCCGTATATCTCAGTTTGTGGTGACGGTCCTCGGACGCCCAATAGTGTTCTGCGGTTGACATAAGACAGACAAACTTCTCGACGATACCTAGAATTGTTTTGTCATTTTATTAAATCTTATATATTTAAACGAGCAATTCTTGTATATATATTTATTCCGCGCAACTTGGAAACGGCTCTAACGATTTCGATCAAACTTTGTATTCAGATAGAGTTTTGCTTTTTAACTTCAGCTACATAGGTGTAATTCCGAAAAAAAAACGCGAATTTACATAAAAAAATTACATTTTTTATTCTCACTTCTACAGTGCAATTCTTGTATATATATTCCCAATATTTCAGAAACGACTCTAAAGATTTGGTTAAATTTTTGTATACATGCATATTACATTCAGTGTTTTCTCTACTCACTTTTAGGTAACACATTCACATCCCTTTCTCTACTCAGTCTTCTAAAAACAATTTTCCATAAAAAACATGATTTTGCACCAAAAACATTTTATCCCCACTTTTAAAATAAGTCAAACCATGTCCTGTATGTTTGAAACAGAAGTGCTATTACATTCACACTATTTTCTCCTCTCACTTTTAGGTAATACATTCACATCTCTTTCTCTACTCATTCTTCTACAAATAAGTCATGCAATTTTCTGTATGTTTGAAATAGAAATGCTACATATTACATTCACACTATTTTCTCCTCTCACTTTTAGGTGATACATTCACATCTCTTTCTCTACTCACTCTTCTAGAAATAAGTCATGCAGTTTTCTGTATGTTTGAAATAGAAATGCTACATATTATATTCATACTGTTTTCTCTACTTGCTTTTGGGTAACACACTCATAACTGTTTCTCTACTTACTCTTCTAGAAATAAGTCATACAATTATGAAATATTTTGTGTGTTTCTGTAGCTCTTGTATCTCGGACATTACTCTTAACAATTACGACAAGTAGTTTTATTTAGTTAACATTTTGTCTTTCAGGTTTATCTAAATAAGTATCTTTTCCCACAAAAAACAAGGTTTCACAAAAACAGAGGCGAAAAACGTCGAGCGAAGCTCCGTCGCCCAGGTACTTGCTCTCTAATATAGCGTGCGCTTGGTCCATTCTGATGCCCAACTCCGTTTGATCGAAAATAATGTTCGACGATAAAAACCTTTTCTTTATTGTGAGAATTATAAGTGTAACACAAACCCCAACACTGAATACGCAATATGTCAAACTGTTACCAGGAATAAATAAACTTTTAGTGGCTATTGAATTCTAAACAGCAGACGAGCGATAATCTCAGTTGCCTTTGTTTTGCCGCGTACTGTATATAGTAGGTAAAGTAATAAGTATGGGGAGGGGGGGGGGGGGGGGAACCCTCGTAAAAAGTAGCCATAGGTTTGTGAGGCATTTTAATTTTGTAGACTTGATTATTTTGTTACCTATATACCTACACAAAATTGTCAATTTTATTGTTTCAGTGTTGGTTACTTTGGGAGCTATTCTGGCCACTGTGGGAGCACTGGTTCTTCTAGCAGGATTAACATTGTTCATCGGAGCAATGAAGGTAAGCTTGCTTTGACCTATGCCTGAAGTTCTCATCACAGTTTATCATATTTTTACCTTCTCTACTACGTATAACAATGTAGAGGAAGTATTGTGCTCCACCCAAAAATTCGATTTAGAGATTACACCGGACATATACTTTTGAGGCCCCCTGAATCCAAAAAAAGCATTTTTAGAAAAAGGTCCGTGTGTTTGTATGTCTGTGTGTCTGTTTGTGTGTCTGTCAGCCTGTAAACAGCACACTCAAAAACGAAAAGTTGGTTAAAAACCAAAGTTTGCATTTAAGTTTAATGTCTTTCAAGGATGCGACAGGATTTTGAACAAAATTGCTTCAGCTAAACTACAGTTTATATGGAAAATTTTATTTTCTTGAAAATGGCTCCAATGGTTGTGATTATAACTCCATATGTTTGAGATATTTTTAAGACAAATGAAATGTATATCTCGAATTTTCTGGCTATAGCCCCAGTAGACGTATTTATGTACTGTGAATGACATTTGTATAGCTGGTAAACCGTAAAGAATAGACCAAATCTTACTGTACAAAAAATATAGATTTTGCTAAAATACACAATTTATGTCTAAATAAAATTTTTAGTAGAGTAAACCGTTTCAGAGATATGCCTTGTTATTTGTGTGAGTTTTGCAGAACTCACACGTGTGTCAAATGGAACATCATTACTTAATTTTTTGTGTTAATTGTGCAAGGAGAACGGAATTTGAAAGATTTGACTATCGCCTAAAGTCTACTGTATTGCTATATTTCCCTTGTACGTACAAGGAAATAATCAATATGATAATTTCTGTAAATGTTTATTTCAACTAACACGAAGAAGATAGAGGAATAAGAGATTGTAAGAATGGTTAGTACAAGAGTAGAGAAAGTCATGTGAGTGCAACGTATCAGATCCTTTAGTCTTACTTTGCAAAACCCATGTATTCCATAGTTAAGCACAACTTATAATGTATTTGAACACCTTTTGTACAATCGAATATTGGCCTTTTGTAATAATTTAATATAATTATCTCACAAGGTTTCCTTCCTGACAAATTTACGGGAAGTGCTTTAACTTAGCGATTATATACAGATACAAAAAACCTAGAGAAAGGTAGACAGACATATTGCTACATATTTTTTATTTGTTTAAAATGTTGACAATTTAGATATTAACTATATTTGTTTGAAACTTGATGTATAAGGCTCCACAGGAAATGTTTTACTTTTTTGAAATCATATGTCTAATCAATTAGGCATTAAGTTTCATATGAAAGTCCTCAGTGCAACAAAGCTTTTTTTTGGATTCAGGGATCTCAAAACATATATTTCCGGTGAAATCTCGGCATAGAATTTTTGGGTGGAATACTATACTTCCCCTAGTTACCAGAAGAGAAAGTAAAAATCGGATAAATACCAAAAATGGGTCTAAGGATGTTGATTAATAAAATTTAATAGTATATTTTTTAAAACCACTTTTATTTAAATGCTTCAAAAACAAGGAAATAAACTTTGAAACAAATAAAATCCATCGGTTTATTATATTACACAATTTATATTGCTATAAAACTTTGTCGCCAGATTTACCTTTGCAGATAAACAAGAATATAATTAATAACTTGATTTTGATACATATAAGCAATTCTAATGAAATGTTTTTTATAAAATAGGTAGCCCAAGGTATTTATTTCTTGATTAGAGTAATACGGGTAGGACTGTAACTTTTACATGAATAATATGTTGTGTGTTTGTGAATTTGTTTAGTGATATTGAGAATGTTTTCAGGAAATACCAGTGCTTCTGATACCGTACATGGTATTAGCCATTTTGTCTATGGTCACCAACCTCGTCATCAGTTCCATAGCAGCCTCCAATCTGTATACGGCGGGAGATTCCACTACAGGAACATCGCAGATAATCACTCTAATCTTATATTTGTGTAAGTATCTAGGAGTGACTGAAAGTAGAAATTGTCAGGACTGATTTTGTACAAAGAATTTTCACCACGCACAGGCACTGTCTGTCAACACACCAAATTGAGTGTTGCCGAGGAAGGTTAAAACTTCCAGAAACACAAATGTCCGGGAATATGAAGGGGTTTTTGTATATTATTACACAGCTTTACATTTTGAAACAAAAATATTGGTGTTTTAGTTTTCAATGCTGTTTTTTAGTCTGGACTGCTTTTGTTTGCTACGAAATTTCTTATATCTTGGTAGCTATTCCAGGCTTACTTTTCTGCTTGGCTCACTGTATCCTTAAAATATTCGCACATTAATTTCCTGATCTGAAGTCCCCAGCTCATTTACGTTCACTCTGTTATAATATGTACTTTAACACTCGCCATCCTTGTCTAGGCCACATACAAACTGACTCACCATACCCAATTTTATGAAACAAGTTCAAGATTCAATGTTGAATCTTAAAAACATAGCAGGTAGAAGAAAATGGACTGCACCCTTCACCCCCAGCACAAAAAGTCTTTTCGGTAGCCTGTATGCATTCAGAAAGCCAGGGAATAATCCAAAATTACAGATTTAAGTGGTAAAAAAGAGTAAATAAATTTCAAAATCATTGACAATTCTTGGAGTACGTTGAATAAATTAAGCACCTATTCAAGAAATAAAATCCATCTGGAAAGACCAAAGGCAGGCATAGAAATACTTATCTTAAAAAGGAATACTATTTTATAACTTCTCAATAAAATATTGGCTTAAAAAACCGGTTCTTTCTTTTTGAAGAAGCCTTTATGCTTTAACTTAATTATCACATTTACCTCTGATGCATAATAACTATTCTTTTTTTTTCATTTCCAGTACTGCAAACCTATTTCATGCTGGTGGTGTACAGCCTGTACAGGCAGCTGAAAGGAACTGCACCCTCGATGAACCCCTGAAATTGAGAAGATGTACGTCTCCTAACTTATTTATTTATGGTTACGGTTAACCGCGACAGTTAACTGTGACGTATGCGGAATTTTGCTTTTTTACTGTAAATGTAATTATTTGATACTGTGTGGAAGAGCTATAGTGTCATCCTGTTTGTAGAGATTCTATGTAAATGAAGAATTCAGTTTTATAGTGCTATATTTTTAACCTCTGGTCATTTCAACTCGTTATAAATAAAAGAAACAATTAAGAGAAGTTATACTGAAATGCATGATAAAGACTATTTACATTTATAACGTGTTTCTGGTTTATTGCGGAGAAAAGACATTCAAACCAGCTCGGGATTCCCACACTGATAGTAGACGTTCCAGAAATGCAGAAATAAATTCGGCGCAAAATGCATAGAATGTACTTGAAAAATGCCAAGAGGGTTCTTTTCGTACCTATACAACGTGGAACATGCAGTTGCCAACGTAACAGCGTTTCTTGGGTGCCTTTACAACGTGTGAATTATAGCAACAAAAAGACATCCTGGACATTTTAATGTACCATCTCTAACTTAAAGGATGACATAGCCATACTTCTTCCAACCGTATAAGAATGAAAATAAATCAATTAATTATTGCCACTTTGTGTTTTTTCTTAGCATATACCTTATCTGAGTTGTTAGTCTCAGTAGAGAAGCAGTTTAATGTGTAAATGTCAGGTTTAAGAAACCAGTGGTGAGATAGTCTTAGTCTTTAGTCATTCTTAAGTTAGTTAGTTTTAGCCGTTAGAGTAGAGTTACAAGAATGAGTGGGTCAGTGTGGCAGTGAATGTGGTGTATATCATCGTGTGGTGCGTCGAAAAGAAGATCAACAAGTGAAGAAAGACTGAAAGGAAAGAGCAAGGCTATGAGGAGAATAGTTGCTAGTTGTGATAGCCCGATAACTACGAGAGGAAACTGTATTTGCAATAACACTTTTGGGTACAATAAAGTGAAACAAAAGTAACCGTACTGGGACTTTTGTCGTCAAAATACATAAATTAAAACACTTGTGGGCTTTTCTAAGGGCTCTCAAGCAATGTTGCTTTTAAGTCGCTGGGGCAAAGTTGTAGAAAAATATTAAGTAAGATATCTATAAATTCATTGGTAATAATCTAGCAATTAACATGGTTTTCACCTTGAGCTAGAAATATCGCAAGATTAAATATTATTTCCAACCCCACTCCACGGAGGGTATAAAATGACGGAAGGGGATGGTGTGGATACATGAGCCATCTACTTAAATTCTGCCGCAGTTGGAAGTATTATTTTGTTTACTTGTCTGATTCAGATAAATAAAACATAAATTCTGAAATTGAAAACCTCAATTTACGATTTATTTAAATGATTCTACTCAGTTTCGATTAGGCACAATATTTATTGCTTTGTAATTAATTTTAAAAATATATTACTCTTTTCAGCGAAGTCTTACATCTTAATTCTCAGGAATTATAATTTCTTTCACCAAAATATGTATCTTCTATTGTAGATATTACGTGTGCTATACATTTTCAGCATCGTTCATTATTGTTACACCAAAATGGCGATCTGCACATTTGATTTTCTTTTCAGCGCCTATACTGTTGTTTTAGTGCATCATTAAATCCGTTGTCCATTTTCAATAAACATACAGGTGGTTAATCGTATTTTGAATTGGATTTTCATTCGTTTTTTAAAAAAGTGCCTTTATAACAGGAAAAATAAATATCAGTTTTAAATAAATTCAATTTTGCACAGCTTCTCAGCAAAAGTATTGCCTGGTACTTCCCAACATATGCTTATCTCGCTATTTTAGGATAAATAGTATCTCGAGGGTCACGAATAATTTGTAAACCAATATCGTCTAAACATTTAGCTGCAATTGAAAGCATCGCTGCCTACATGTAAACAGTAAACTTAGTGACCACTCCAGAAGCACCAAAAGTAGACCACTTACTTTCCAATTTGAAATATTGTATTTGTCTCTTAAATAAGGAATGCAATGCTCTTATAATGTAGATTTTCTTCCTTATCAACCTCCTTAATTTATCTAAACCCTTTTTTTTTTCAACCAATATTGCAGGGTCAAAAATTAATCCATTATCTTTTTGTCTGTCAGTGACAATTATTTCTATAGTCGCTCCACCCTTAGATCCGCACTTGATGTAAACACAAGGCGTCAACAAGTAACCCGCAATACGCCGAAACCAAAGCACACCACAAAATATAGTACCTTAAATATTGGCAATTATCTGTGAGTTTTCAAGATATATGATAACCCTGGTCCAGACTACTTGATCCTGAAACTGCCGAGTAAATATCGTTCTGTTGCAACATAAACACGAGGTATGAGTCCACGTGGCAGGTGATATGAGCATCAGGTCATCGCGGAAGGATACAAGATGCGGATCTAAGGCTGGATAGAGTTTACTCTTTTGATCGAGGTGCAGATTGAGAAACAGTGATCGCCGTGTAATGTCTGTTGTTCGCCCTTCCTGCAGAAGTGAACTACATGTGCGACGGTTCCGGTCTCGTTGCACACACAGCAACGGTTTACTTGGCTTCTGTCAGAAACACTACAAACTGAAGACACATTGCAGTTCATCTTGATGGCGTTGGTTCATTGTGATGAAGAGCGACCTTTCTCTGTAGAAACCTTCGAGTTGCATTTGGGCCATTCAGAAAAGAGAGCAACTCATATTCCTTTGTCTCGAAGGGTCTTCCCCCCCTTTTTTTTTTCCACGTCCGGGCCCTTCCCGTAGGAGAGTTGTTAGGAATTGGTAGCACTGTCTGACAGTGGTTCCCGACACTCATGGGACATTGAGCACGTCCTGTCATAAATCCAGGACGGGGTTGTGAGAGGCCTCGATGTTCTCGCGTGCTAGCCTGAGAGCTGGTAGCCGCTAAACTAGACTTCCGGTGAACCCCGCCTAGGTTATTAGGTAGTCTTCCCGGATGGGTGAACGCGTACCCGCTTTCGTCCCCTGTGTAAAACCAGGAGGGGTGCACTTTAAGCAATAAAGTATTGGCCTAATAGAAAGACCCACAGAAAGGAGTGGTACATAGATGCCGCCTTCCCTGGGACTAAGAGGGCGAGCTTCGGCCCTGGGTGGACCCTCAGAGGAAAAAAAAATTATCTTTCGGGGAACAAATATTTCGTTTAGCTTGCTAATGTAGCTTTGAAACAACGACCATTCACTCTGAGTAACCGATACACTGACTGGGATCACTTCAAACAAATCATAGAGGATAACATAAACCTAAACGTTAGCCTTAAAACATCTGAAGAAATAGAAGAACACGTAGCCAACTTTACCACGCTAACTCATTCTGCTGTGTTGAAGGCTACTCCAGAATTGAACCATAATAATTCCTTAACTGTTAATAAATATCCACAGATTATTCGTGAAAAAATAAAGGAACGTCGACAACTAAGAAGAAACTGGCAAAATAGAAGGTATCCTAGCGATAAAAATTTATTTAACAGATCTTCACAAGAGCTAAAACGACTGATACAGGATTTTAAAAATCAGAATATCCAGGAATACTTGAGAAATTTAACTCCTACAGAAGCTACAGATTATTCGCTCTGGAAGGCCACAAAAAAGTTGAAACAACCAACGGAGCCGATACCCCCACTTCAAAAAAATGATGGCACTTGGGCAAGAAGTAGTCAAGAAAAGGTGGACCTATTTGCCGAACATCTTTCTTCAGTATTTCAACCCTTTCCTTCCTGCATCCAGAAAAAAGACGAAGATGAGATTAAGGAATATCTCTATACTCCATTTCAAATGGCACTTCCAATTCCGCCTATATTATATAGAGAGACAAGAACAGTCATAAGCCAGTTAAATGTAAAAAAGACACCAGGATATGATCTCATCACTGGACGAATGCTTCAGGAGCTACCATTTAAAGCAGTCATATTCATAAATTGTATGTTTAATGCTATATTAAGGACTGGTTACTTCCCTGGAGCTTGGAAAATAGCACAGATTATAGTCATTCTAAAGCCAGGAAAACCTCCACATGAAGTAAAATCTTACCGACCAATTAGTTTGCTCCCAGTGCTTTCTAAATTATTTGAGAAGTTACTTCTCATTAAACTGAAACCTCACTTGTCTTCACTGATTCCCAGCTTCCAGTTTGGATTCCAACCCCAACACTCCACAATTGAACAAATACATCGAATAACTGAAGTGATCAACCACGCATTTGAACGACGACAGTACTGCTCAGGAGTATTTCTTGATGTTAGTCAGGCATTTGATAAAGTTTGGCATACTGGACTAAAGTTTAAGCTGAAGAAATCTTTGCCACATCCTTTTTATGTGTTATTAAAATCTTACATAGAAAACAGATATTTTCAAGTAAAATTCCAAGATAGCCTTACAGAGCTTCATCCTATTAAGTCAGGCATACCACAAGGTAGTGTACTAGGACCAATTCTATACATATTGTTAACTGCTGACGTACCAACAAAAGAAAACACAACTATAGCAACTTTTGCAGATGATACAGCCATTCTGTCAGCTCATGAAGATCCTACTACTGCTTCCCAAATTGTACAAGACCATCTTTCTGACTTAGAAATGTGGCTTAAGAAGTGGAGAGTTAAAGTTAATGAATCTAAAAGTCACCACGTAACATTTACACTGCGTAAACGCTCATGTCCACCTGTTACTCTTAACAATCAGATTATTCCAGAAGCACAAGACGTGAAATATCTAGGGATGTACATTGACAGATGACTCACCTGGAAAAAACACATATGCACCAAACGCAAACAGTTAAATTTAAAATATTCCAAAATGCACTGGCTTCTTGGACCTAAATCACAACTTTCAGTGACAAGCAAACTAATCATCTACAAAACTATACTGAAACCAATTTGGACATATGGAATTCAACTATGGGGTACAGCAAGCAACTCAAACATCGAAATACTAGAACGTTTTCAAACCAAAACTCTGCGAACAATTGGTAAGATCCCCTGGTACATCGGTAATAAGTACATCTACCATGATTTTAAACTCCCAACAATCAAACAGGAAATCGCAGCATACAGCCTGTCCTACCAAAAGCGTCTCTACAGTCATCCCAATACACTGGCAATAAATCTACTTGACAACAGCAGCAGTACACCAAGCCGACTACAGAGAAACCAAGTCTTGGAATTGCAGTACAGATTTGCACCCAAATTATAAGCAAATTTATGGCCAATGGGCCATAGTTTGAAAAATTAATGTTATCATTGTTACTTATTGTTCAACTATTGAACAGAAGATTGTAATTTTGCAAGTGTATAAAAAAAATAAATAAATAAAAAAATAAAAAAAAGGCTTGCTAATACCACCTCAAATTTTCACTTAACTCGAGATATTTTAACCCTATGATATCTATTCAATTTATATCAAGTCCAGCGAAATAAATTTTTTTTTATAATTTATTAAAAAGATACAAAATACAGTCTTCCAGATATAGTACAGGGGTACAGTGTCTGTCATTTCAGATTAAAACACTTAACCGAGCAATTTCATGTTTGATAGTCAATATTAGTAGTTCAAAATATTTGGTTATCAATATACACGCCCAAAAATTGTCTGATACGACAATGTAAAATAATCTGACATCCGGTTCAAAAGTAAAAAGTAAAACAGAGGTATTTGTATATTTACTTAAAAGCAGCCATAATAGATTCAACTTGTTTGTCCAATAAATGTAAATTATTTGCACTAGTAACAAAAGTAGTATTATCAGCAAACATACAGTATCAGTAGCCATGTTGCCACATTAGTCCCTTTGGGACATCACTAGCAACGTAACTGACCGACGAAAATTCACCATTCAAATAAACCATCTGTTCTCTGTTAAATAAATAGAATTTCAGAAATTTAACTCAATGTTTTTGATTGTCAGAATAAGAAATTATCCAACAAAATGTCATGATTGATAGAGTCAAAAGCTTTACTTAGATCAAAATATTAGCTAAAATATATCCACTATTTTGAAATGAGGAATATATATATATCCACCTAAAATAGTGACCAAAAAGTAACTTGACTTTATGGTCATTTAGTCGCTGTGGTGTCAGTAGTGGGATTTATCAAATTGTCAGTTTGTGACAGTTAAATACCACATAATAGCATGATTCAATAATTTTGTTTTTCTCAAAATTTCAGTCTTAATTCCTGTCAATTATGACGATATTTTGAGGGCCTCATGTGTATGTTAAGAGCCACCCGGCGGCCAGGAGACCCTGACAGCGAAGTAGAAACAGTTCTACCTTTGCGACAGATGTATTCTATTCTGTGATGTATTTCATAAGTGCAGCATCTCTTGAGGAAAACTTTGGTGTTATTTGATAATATTTCTGCACAGCTTTGCAAAGCTTCCAATCGCACGGGCCGATAAGGATTTCTCGGTATCGATAACGGACATGAAGCTGAGAAGACATACCTTGATTCAAAAACATTGTAACGATCAGAAGCTTATCGCATTTGTCTTTGGACTTAGCAAAGTTCAGGTGAGTGTATTAACTGGACTGGCATTTGTTTAAGTCAACTGGCTCACTGCATAGCATGTTCTGTTTCAAGAGTTACAGTGCTTTAGAATCATTTTTTTTCTTGAACCACTTCGTGAGGTCAAAGGATAAAAACTATAAATTTAAGTTCAATCGTTCCACAGGAATTAATGTAAAAAATTGTAGATTCCAAATAGCACAGGATTTGACAGCTTTAAAAGATTTTACTATCACTCAAAGGTATTCTCCGTGTACTTAAAAGAAGATGAAAAATAAGATAGTTTCTGCAAATGTTTATCTCAACCAACACGAAGAAGCTATAGGAATAAGAGTTTGTAAGAATGGTTAGTACAAGAGTAGAGAAAGTCATGTGAGTGCAACATATCAGATTTTTTAAGTTATCTCTTCAAGGGTTAGCTGTTACTTGTGGTCCAACATGGTGAATATATTGAATTTGATCGTTTTATACCAGGACATTTTTATTTATTCAGTTTTAATTTCTTCCCACCGAAATATAAGACTTATAAACTATGTATATGCTCCACATAACAGTAATGTTAAATTTATCGCCCTTTTAGAGATAAATACAAACAATAAAAGAAACAAAGTTAAATGTGTGCAATCGCACGGTTTTCCCTATTCTGTCCTGTACACAAAACGAGTTTAGTGATATACACTGTTTGGGGCCATCTCTCAATTTCTTCTCGCCTTACGGAGCCTCGCAAGGGATGAGGAATGAGGAATGATTATTAATAAATAATCAATTGCAAACAACAGTTGTGCTTAATGAGTAACGATTTACTGAGCTACCAGGAACAAGCAATACTTTGAGGTCAATGTGTCATTGGTTATAACCAGCATGTAGCATGAATTGTGCTGTCATTGGAGAGAGGTAACGAGAGGGGTAGCGATTTACTGAGCGACCAGGACGAGGTGTCATCGGTTATAACCATATCAGTCAGTAGCACCAATACTGCTGTCATTGAAGTGGGGTAGAGGGGGGTAAAGAAGGGGAAGCTACGAAGGTCTTGTTAAATAATCATGATACCCTTGATTTTACTAATTTGTTTTCTGTATAAACTGTCTTCAAAATAGTTCTTGTGTAGCTAGTAAATATGTCATTGTGTACGTCAGTGAGAAAACAAGTGCGAATAAATGTGTTGTTCTCCGAATGACTTTGTGACGAATGCGGTGACGTGCACTGAATGCTGTTAGGATTAGTGTTCGATTTCCCAGTAAGTGAACCGTCCGGAAGAAGAAGCTGCGTCGTGCCAGAAATTAAATGTTCAGAGCTTTCAGAATGAAGAGGTTATGAGAAAATGATGTGGTGGGATGAAACCGCAAAATGAAACTAAAGTAGGAATAGAGATTAAACGCAGAAGAAGACTTTAGTCCTGTGCTTAACGCTAGGCCCATGGAAGTTTCCAAATAACTACAGCAAGGTACAGCGGCCCCATCCACATCCCGCTATCCACACGAACAAGTTTTGGCAGAAACTTCCATTCCATGGAAGAAACATTTCTCTACCTACGCACATCTACCCTGCACGACGCACACCACCACACTTGCGCCCTATCCCGAAAACCTGAAAGATGAAGAGCGAAATCTTGAGAGAAGCTAGTCTTTCAGTGTTGAAGTGAAGCAGTTTTAGTGAGTGTTGAGTGAGCGAAGTCAGCTATTTGCAGACAGCGACAGTGAAATGTGTGTCAAGGATACAGTGGGACAGAACAGCTATGGGTTGCAGGTTGCTGCTAGGTATACCGACGACGATTAACAAAAAGTGTTGAATTGCGCAGAAAATATATTCTTGATGGTATTGTGGGGGGTTGAAAGTTAAGTGAAGTATGGGGGGCTTCAAAATAACTCGTTTGCCATCATCTTCTGTTACTTAGTGCAACACACGTGATCACGTAAACAGCGTGGAAGCCATCACATAGCCACCTACGTTTTAAAAATCTGACTATGACTTAAGCTTGCTGTATTCTTGTATATTTGCAAGGAAATATGTAAATATGTAATGACAATTTGTTTCTCTATTAACAACAATGAATAGAAGAATAAGCTTCTTTAAATATAGTTTTTAGAAAAGCAAAGAGAGAAAACCACGTGAAGACACTTCTATTTCTTCTTATGTTTAATCTATGAGCAGTAAAGAAGGAAAATGTTCCATGTTTGCCCTTTTTTTCTAAAATCGTCTTACATAAGATATTTGTTTCTCGTAAAACTCTAGCATTGTTTCTTACCACTAAATAATGTTTGTTGTTTCTTTACCTCTGAATGTGGTTAAGAAAAGCACAAGCAATTTAATCTGTGCGAAAGATGTATTCAAATTTTAATAACGTTGATAAATTAAGGACTCTAGATTGTAGATTAACTTGAGGAGATATTGATGTGTATATCTTTTTTGCATTTTAGTTGCCGGATAACAACGATAAGAAAAATGGGAATCCCGATGCTAACTCAGTGTTGTTGTGGATGCACGCTCAAAACGGGTAGTATCATCATAGCAGTTCTTAATATTGTAAGTATTCATTTACATTTACAGACATAAAGAAACTTTTCATTTGTATATAGGTATAAAAAATAGACAGACATTACCCCTACGTCAGCCGAATCAATTAGTATTGCATGAACTATATATATTTTGAAAGATGGAATTATATTTAGGTATTATTTAGGCTGTAATGTAAAATACATTATTATAAACTGTGTTTGATTACAGGCATAACAAAAATTGCGCAAGTTACCGACAATTTTAACTGCAGCCACACCTATTTCAGCTTTTGCTCATTCTTTAAGTCTTCAATTGTCTTGGTTCGCCTTAATCCTCTAATGCGGGGTTTGCCCAATCTAGCGTTGCGCTGGCTCGCTGCTAGCTTAGAGCCTCAGCGCGGCTCTCAGTGGCGTGCTTTACTGACGTCACACAGCAGGTCAAATTTACCTGAAAGTCTATTAATAGCGAACCAATATTCTGCATTTATAGCATTACAAAGTGCCTGTATGCAAGTACAGACATGTTTATTCCGATATGTCGGACTATTTATCGTATATAGTTATGTGTTATCAGCGTTCTGTTTACCTCCTTGATGAACTTAAATATTTTATACCTATATGTACAGCGACTTAATCAGAAAAACATAAAACAGAAAAGGCTTTTCTGCCTTTACCGAACTGATGAACTCTTAAACGTAACAGCAACAAAACTATACTTCATAATATGAAAATCCAAGACGGATAATATAATTAGAACAGTTAAAGGTCTAACTGATGAGAAATTATGAATAACTAACTTATATAAGTTATAAAATAGGGGAGCATTAAATTGCAACTTAAATTTTTTTTTTTTTTTTTTTTTTTTTTTTTTTTTTGATTAATTCTCTGTTGAGCAGGCTATAAATATTTGGGGTGATATTGTGTGCTGTCTTGATTCTCAGCACTGCATTAAGATTTTCATTTCCTTTACACTTCGTCGTATGAAAGTAATCTCAGTGTAAAGAAAACAACATTGACGTTATAAATCCAGAACGAACTTATAGCGAGGATGGAAACTAAATATTCGGTATTTGAGGCGTCACATCACTATAATGAAATTCAATTTAAAACGTTTAAATCATTTTAATATACCACGTTGTATTTTTAAGTTGTTCATGGGGACACACGCATGCGTGCTGTAAAATTTGAACATTTGTTATATTGAACGAACATGAAATCATGTATTTGACCTAAAATTTCACATTGAAGTTTAAAAAGATTGAATGGCTGTTTGTCGGAAATAGCAGTAAAACAGAACTTTAAAGGAAAACAAGTTCAGCGCAACACAAGTTAAACTACTACAAATCGCAGAAAAGCAAGTTTCAGAAAAACTATGAGGCACAAATCTTTATTATTATTATTATTATTATTATTATTATTATTATTATTATTATTATTATTATTATTATTATTATTATTATTATTATTATTATTATTATTATTATTATTATTATTGTTGTTGTTGTTGTTGTTGTTGTTGTTGTGAATGAGGAATACATTATAC
Organism: Tenodera sinensis; assembly: GCA_030765045.1. Taxonomy (NCBI): domain Eukaryota; kingdom Metazoa; phylum Arthropoda; class Insecta; order Mantodea; family Mantidae; genus Tenodera; species Tenodera sinensis. The sequence goes on from CM060973.1 coordinate 31,311,235, forward strand.
GCGTTATTTCGTTTAAGGAACTGTTTAAACATATTTCTCAAACGTCGTTAATGCTACCACAAAAAGCAATGTTGCTTGTTTAAATACGTGCAGAAAATAATGTGCTGATCTTTGTTTGGATGGAATAAAATTTAGCTTCTTGCTTGCTCCCCGCTGACGACAAATCAGAGTAAGACATGAATAACTGGTGAAGCCACCGCTGGGCCGGGTGGACCAGGCGCAAGTAATTCATACGAAAATGTTTCGTTTCTTTCCCCTATACCCTCTCGCCCATCGGAAAACATTTGGAGCCAGCTGTTTTCACACACAAGCTCAGGATGTGGCTGCGTTCTAGCGCGCTTCTATTGGCTGCCGCTATATGCAGTAAACTTGTCGCAAATAACAGAACAGCGAAATATTAGTAACTTGTCAGTAATGCCACACAAACGGCTGATCTCGCACCTGCCGATGTAGGACACATCGCTGTCCTGAAGACATGATTCCATTTGAACTGAGTGTACATACACTGTCCCGCCGTGTATGTGCGATAAGCTCGTGTAAACAACTCGGCAGTTACACATTCTCTGCCATACACCTCATGGGTTTGTCACCTAGTACTTCATCTATAGTTTATTTTATTTGTTTTATTCTTGTTCTGTTCACAGATGGGCGGCATATGCTTCTTGGGAATTGGAATCGTATTCTGTTCGCATGACTGGACAATTGAGGAGGATGATGATGATGATGGTAAGCGTTCTTCTGTAGCTGCGTTTCCGATTGTTACAAACAGCTTTCAGCAGATCTTGAGACTTATTCGGCCTTTCCCACCAGTCAGTAGTCCGTTCATGACGTCACTACTTTGAAGCGAGTTTATCACCAGTGTCTCTGTCAGAGTTCTAGGGAGAGATGAGTGAAATAGGACTTGTCTCGTACCTTTATAGTATTTACATTTTGAACTTCTTTCACGTGATTCTTGTCAACTGGTAATCTCAGCATATAACCTCAAATAATTAATTGGAAGCTTTTTGTAGCGTAAATTGTCCCGACTTTAATGGCATTACCTTTCCACCATAAGAAAGCTTGTTAATGAGCTTTACAGCAGTAAATGGAAGCTGACATACACAGAATAAATTAAGAAAACAATACATAAAAGCAAAATTAATGCTAGAAATCGTTTCAAGCATGTAGGAATGCATGAAAACTTAGTAGTGTCAGAATCGAAATCGTATGTATGTACCTCTAATCGTTTAATCATATTTTGTCCCGGGCTTGATGGAATTCTTGACCATTCGCACCAGGGACAATATCGCAACGTATCCTCGTATCCTCCTAGTTCGGAAGTAGTATTCAACCACGCACATTCTGTGGTCGATGGTCATTTCCATCTTGCGTGCAAAAATGTCCAAATGAAAAACAGTTCTGCACCACCGCAGTACATCAGCCTGTCTAGAAGTCGAAGGGGATCGCTGAATTAATAACGACTTCCTTGATTTAAGGGGATTTTAAAAACCCTGTGCTACTAATATTGAATCTTCAGCGACATTTCCGCCTGATAATGGGTGTTCAAAAATGAAACCTCTGTCTAACATAATGAAGGAAATATTGATAGTTAATCAACACCCAATTTAATAGTTATCCATTTATTTATGTGATTGTATCGAAAGTTAGACCAGTCAAAAGTCCTTCAAACACTATATATGTTTGAAGTTTCATGAAGATTACTAAATTTAAAAAATCTGATGTGTTGCACTCACATGACTTTCTCTACTCATGTACTAACCATTCTTACAAACTCTTATTACTATATCTTCTTCGTGTTAGTTAAGATAAACATTTGTACAAATTATCTTATTGCTTATTTCCTTGTAGGTGCAAGGGGAATGTTAGGATACAGTAGGCTTTGTGCGATAGTCAAATCTTTTAAAGCTTTGAGATTCTGTTGTCTTTGCACACTTAACATAAAAAATGAACAACGATGATCCATTTCACGAAAGTTCTAAGTTTTCCGAAACGCACATACATAACAAGGAATATCTCCGAAATGGTTCACCCTACAAGAAAATTTGAGACATAAATTGTGTATTTTAGCAAGATCTACATTTTTTGTACAGTATTATTTGGTCTATCTCTAACGGTTTACCAGTTATGCAAAAGTCGTCCAGAGTAAATAAGACTACAGGGGCTATAGCCAGAAAATTCAAGATATACATTTCATGTGTCATAAAATATCTCAAACATATGACATTTTAATCAAAATCGTTAGAGCCATTTTCAAGAAAATCAAAATTTTCAAGAAATTTTCCATGTAAAGGGTAGTTTAGGGTGGGGCTATTTTCTTCAAAATCTTTGTGTCGCATCCTTGAAAGACTTAAATACCAACTTTGGTTTTTAACCGACTTTTGGTTTTTCAGTTATGCTGTCCACTAACTGACACACACACACACACTTCTGGCGAGAAAATCGCTTCCTAAGCTAATACCTGAATGATTTCACGCTGTAGGTAAATAATTGAGAATAATTAATAGGCCTATAGAAAGGTGGCTAGCAATATTTTTCTCTTAATTAATTACAAAAAATATCTAGAATTCTCCGTTTAAGTATATTTGAAGGTGTAATTAGTCCTTTTGTCACACGCACTCATTTTGTCCCTTGCCTGTAGATGCAGAGGCGACTAGGAGTTCCTGCAAGCTGCAGAGTAAATGGTATTAATTTTAGGAACGTATTAGTATTTGCTGCAAGTTCTATTGCATCCTCCGCACCACTTTTGTTTACACCGGTCGCTATCGTAACGAACGCTAAATTACTTAATGTGTGTTACCAACCACTGAAAACAAAACAAATATGTACAGAATCAATCGGAGGTATTTCAAAATTCACTACGCGGTCCTTATTTTTCAAAATGAATGTCTTTTTTCAAAACTATCAGATCTATGTGTTCATGTGTTTTAATAATTTAACCTCTGGATTTATTTCATGATTAAATGACCAAAAATCATCTGCCACAGCTGGTTTATTAATCGTTTATGTTTAATATTGCAAAAATGTTCCTTTATTCTGATTTACAAATAACGTTTGGTTTTAATAATATGAACCCAGTCACAATCCGAACATCTGCATTGATAAATAGCAGATTGTTTATAACTTTTAAAGACCATGGTATAACAAGTTCTTTAAAGTAAATCTAATATAATTAATACAATTTATAATGTAATATAAAAATGAAGATAAATAATGTCAATATAATGTGGCAATAATATATAATATAAACATTTTGTTGAATTTTCTAAAAAGGATCTGATTCCAAATTTAAAATCGCCTATCGGAGCTCTGAGAACCTTTCTCCGCTAATGGCGTACCATGCACCAAATTTTTCATCATGAAAGGTTACTTCATGAACAATATTAGGTTCTGAGTTATAAAGTTATAATATTTCCTTGAGAAGAACTGCTCCTCGACAAGCGTCTGACCCTAGGCACTGGCTTGTAAGTCCTACATAAGGGGAGGGGAATCAGGTAAAGAAGATTACTTGGTCACCTTCAGATACAAATAACAAAATTATTAATTTTATTGTTTCAGCTTTAGTTATTGCTGGGGCAATTATGGCCAGGTCAGGAGTAGTGGCTCTTCTAGCGGGAATATCATTGTTCATTGGAGCGATGAAGGTAAGCTTGCTTATTTCTATATGTGAAATTCTCATTACAGTTCATTATTCTTTTTATTCTTACCTTTCTTAATCGACTTATTTCATCGCTAAGCACAATTTATAAAGTATGTGAACCTTTTTTGTACAATGTAATGTTACATTTGTTATCAAAACTTTATATAGGTAATTACCTCATATCAACATGGTTTTCTTTTCACAAACTGCTTTAACTTAAGAATTGCGTATACAAAGAACCTCCATATAGGTAAATATCTTGATCCATATTTGTTTTATTTTTCTAGAGCTGTTGGCAATTGAAATGTTTAATTATATTTGTTTGAAACCATGTGAATTAGGCTTCACAGATCCAATTGTGAGCTTAAACCATGCAAAGATCATATGTTCTGTGAACAACACATAAGTTAATTAATTAAAACCAACGTTCTGTTGAGTCAAATTGTGAATCTAAACCATTCTCGAATCACGTTTATTGCAGACGCAAAACTTCATAAAAATCGGTGCAGTTGTTTAGGATCCTTACAGTCACATACACATGGACAGAAGAAATATATACTTATTGATTTGTAATGTAAACCCCGCGCGACAGCCCACGAAGGGCCAAGGCCTACCGCCCAGCCGCTGCGTCCCCCACCTCTGCCCACTACAGGCGTCATTGGTGAGGTGCAGTACTGGAGGGTGGGACGTGGTCAGCGCCCCGAGCCCTCCCGGCCAGTTACGCGGTCTTCTCGACCTGGGGCCGCTACTTCTTCATCAAGTAGCTCCTCAATTGGTCCCCCGTGCCAGACCTCCCAGAGGGGATAAAATCCCCATGCTGGTACCGGGGATCGAACCCGGGTCCTCCGCGGCACAGGCAAGACTTATTGATTTATATTCTATATAAAGATATAATCAATGTTTGTGGATGTGTTTAAACAGATGTGATATGTAATGATAACAGGACTACAATGTTTTCAGGAAATACCAGTGCTGCTGATACCGTACATGGTATTGACCAGCGTGTCTGCCGCGGTGGAAGTCCTAGCCAAGTTCATAGCAGCGGCCGATTACTATGGGATGGGTAATTCTACTCAAGGAACATCACAAAATTTGGGTCTGATCTTAGGTCTCCGTAAGTAGCACAATATCTAGAACTATTATTCGTAAATCAAGAGTAATTCAGAGCCGGAATTTTCAAACTTACAAAGAGTAATTTTTGCACAGCACTTTCACCATGCAAAGGCAGCGGATGTCGTAGCAATAAACGAGGAGTAAAAATAAAATATTACTGTGTCTGGTGTATATTTCAGTTCCCAATCGCTTTTAATCAGCCATGGAGAACACAAAAACGAAATGGTGCACATTAGATCAGATGTGACCTTGTACTTAAAGTGGTTATAAATAAATGTATGTATGTTTTAATTTAGTAATAACCTTTACTTCTGATAAATAATAACTCCTTTTTTCATTTCCAGTACTGCAAACGTATTTCATTCTGGTGGTATACAGTTTGTACAAGGAGCAGAAACGAACTGTGGTCTCGAAGAACCTTCGAAGAGGAGCAGATCTATGCTTTGATGAAGAACTTAAACTTCCATCTTCCCAAAAGTTAACCGTGACATATGAAGAATGTTCATAGTAAAATAAATGTGGAGATTATTTGATACCGAATGTCATCCTTTGGGACAGATTTTATATAAAACTAAGAATTACATTTTCTAGTGCCTATACTTTTAGCCTCTGATCATTTATTTAAGCAGAGAAAGTCAGTTTTCCTCCCTTTTCGTCGAATTAGGAATCAAAGAAGCAATTAAGAAGACATGATACTTTCTGTCGTAAACGCCTCGTTCCGCAACACAATCTCTACGATCCTAGGGGCTTTGGCTTTAGAAACAAATTATGTTGTAACTCCAACTGTAGGTCTTGTTAACTCTGGTCTGTGTGGTATATGACAATTTTTATGTGTGGTTAGACAAAAATTCTCCACCCAAACTGGCAATCGAACCCGCATTTCTGTGTCGAGCACCCGACCACAGAGCGAATCTCACCGATGACAGAAATTAGCACACAAAACAAGTCAATTGTAATGGCGTATCTTCCTCCTTGTTTATAACACGCTAATATCTCGGATATAAGCACAGTAAGAATTTTAGAATGTTTAAATAAAAATAGGATAATAGTTATTAGTGACCTTTGTTAGCTTTTAATAAAACAAGTAGTTTGTGTTACTGCGTTTACTTAAATTGTTGGGTTTATTTGTTGTTAGTGAGTACTTACATAATCACATATGCTTTTGATTAAAGCATATATTCTAATTTATTTTTATATTCAAAATTAAACGCATTTGCTTCGGATTTACTTACAGAAAAATGTCATACAAACCGTCTCTGGAGTTGCACATCACTGAAACTACTTGAAAACTGCCATCAGGTGTGTTTTCCTCCATGCAACGAAGAGCGTGCAGTTGTCAGTGTAACTGATTTTCTAGACTGTTTTACAATATACATTTTCAATATACTCATTGAGAACTATCGGTGATTTAACAAATGACATATGTATACTTCCTCCTACCGGTATAAGAATGTAAATAAATCAATTAATTATTGTCACTTTATGGTTTTTCTTAGCATATCCCTTACCCATGTTATTCTCAATAGAAAAACAATAGGGCTTAATGTGGAAATCTCATAGGCTTAAGAACCCATTGGCGAGATACGAATGTTATACGAAGCAAGAATAACTTGTAAAACAAGGAGTTGACAATTGATTTATTCTGATGCATACAGCTGTAAATTACCTGTATGCAGAATATAGACAGCTGTTTGTTTGTATTACTTCTAAGCAAATCCTTCTTGCCACATTTAAAAACAATAATTCTAACCACTGCTCACTAACATGGCAACAAACAATCTGCTGTCAGGGGTTCCTTAATATATAATTGTAATTTTATTGAGCACTAATCATACAATGACATCATCACAACAAAAAACATTTAAAAAGAAACATTTCTCATATTTAAATAATCGTTAGTAATATAAAAAGGATTTAAAACTAGCAAATTATAGAACCTTTTTTTAAAACTAGGAAGTGGTAAGGTGTGATATTCAGATGGTATTTTGTTGCACAACTTTAGACCCATTATTAGATAACATGAACCCATCTTATTTAATCTATAATTAGGAATATCCAAATTCATATTGTTCCTTGTATTATGGGTATGCTTGTCACAAACTTCTTTACATGTATTTTTTCTCTGCCAAGTGTATATGGTTAAATCATAAATAAATAAGTTTATAATAGTTAATAAATGTAATGTTATAAAAAGAGGCTTGCAATACTCACTCTAAGATTTATTAGGCAAAATTCTTATAGTTTTTTTTTTTTTTTTTTTTTTTTTTTTTGTTAGATTAGCATATCTGTTATATGAGTTGAGCTACCCCAAAATATCAAAGCATAACGAAGTACAAACTAAACCTAAACTTTTATACTCATTAATTTGGTTTACTTTATTAATGTTAGGATTCAGGCACATAGTCAAAGTTTCGGTCTTCTCATAATTTAAAACAAAACCATTGGCAATAAACCACTGTGAAATACTATTCAATGTGTCTGCAGTAAGTTTCCGTAAGGCATTAATATTCTTTTCTTTAATTACAAAATATGTGTCATTTGCATACAAGTTGCTAGTTCATTAATATATGTAGGTAGATCATTGATTGTTATTAGAAAAAATAACGGGCCCAAAACTGAGCCCTGAGTTACTCCATAGTTTATAGATGCTTCTTCAGAGCGTGAGCCATTCATTATAACAACCTCTTTCCTGTTACAGAGATAAGATAGAAGAATTTTCAAAGTGTTACCCCTATTACCATAATGCTAAAGTTCGGAAATAATTAAGTTGTGATCAATGCAATCAAAAGCTTTCGTTAAATCACAAAACAATACATTTGAGATTAACCTATTATCAAAATTGCTATAAATTTCACATAATAGCATATTGATTGCATCGGTGGTGGCTCTACCTTTTCTAAACCCAAATTGATTTTCGCTGAAGTGTACATTAAATTCAAAATAGGTGCATGTACAGTTGGTAAAACATAACATGTTCCAAAAATTGCCCTAAAGTAGGCATTAGTGCAATGTGCCTAAAGCTAGCAGGGTTGGATCTTTAATCTTTTGTATAGATTGGGCGTACCTTAGCCAATTTAAAAGGTTTGGGAAATATGCCATACAGTAGGCATATTTATGACGTATGAAAACGGCGATAAAATGCCATGTATGATGAACTTCAAGAAACTATTAGATATATTATACATGTCTCTGCAAACGGAGTTCTTCATTTTCGACACAGTCTGTCATACTTCTTCACAAGTTACCTCCTTCCAATAAAACGAGTTATTTACAACAGTATTCCTTTTTAAAACAGTCATTGGGCACAGGTGAGGTTTACCGACCTTATCTTTGATGGACTGAACAGAACCTATAAAGGAGTCACAAAACACTTGTGGAGATATATTCACTTTTTCATTTAAGTAAGGGTTTTTTCAAAAATTACTGGACTGGAAAGAAAAAATGGCAACACTGTTTTATCTCCTTGCGGGGTTTTTTGTTCAAGCTGTGGTTGACAGTATACGTAAAGGGTTGGTGGAGCTATACAACTCGGGTGGTAGCATTAGTGTAGGTGCTGTAGCGTGTGTTGAATACAAGTCGTTAAATCTCACTGCCCTGAAGGGGATGTTTCCCAAGTTCGAAATGGACAAAGATAAAGTTACCCATGGAAAAAACGCCAGGAAATGTCACTCTGGTCTAAGTGAAGCGTGAACAAATGAGGCTATGCCGTATCGCACCGTGGCATTTTGGGTTGCAGCTTTTCATTTAGGACGTGATGATGTGCATCAGGAGCCAGGTGGAGGTCGACATGGGGTCCAAAAACAGGATCATTCAATTGATTTTATCTTTGCAGCATGTAGACACCATCTGGAGCATCATCTTCGTCCAGCACTGCAGAGAAAACAACCCCATTTGCAACCATTGTTTTGAAGAACAACAGTCGTTGTCATAACGCAGTAGCTGTGCAAAAATTGAACGAGAGTGGCAAGTTCTAGAGCACTCACCCTATCCATCGGACATGAGCCCACGTGACTTTCATCTGTTCCCCAAGGTGAAAGAACGGCTGGAGGGATGCGTTTACAAATTTTTTCTTAACTCGAGTCAACTTCACACTGTTCGAAGATACCGAAATTGTTTGCTTTCCTCATTTACTGAAGATGGCAAGTGGTGCGACAGTGTGTTCGTTTCACAAAGCAGTTTATCATGCCTAGAGAACCGGCAACGTTAAAAAATAAAACTCAGCAATTTTGTGAAAGTTTGCAGATGGATAAGTGTTAGTTCACGAAGTTTTCCTTGGCTATGGCTCTTATCTTGTGGATTGTAGAGCATTGGTGAAATAGTGAGTTCTGAAGTAATTTCTCTTGCGAACCTTTATTTCCACGCCACATATATTATTATTATGTACAGATTACAACTCTTGCAACCATATACCCTCACGAAGGAGGGTCTGTGATAGACGAGCGGTTGGCGTCTCATTATTTTACGTCTTAAGAGTGGTACGTTTTCAGGTTTAATAGTGTTTATAAGTGGGTGTGGCACAGAAGGCGTGACACACAGCGGACAGGGGTCGCGTATCGAATACTTTACCGGAACTGAGTGCGAATGGTTTCTGCAAGGCCAACGATTTCACTGCGTAGGCCATTAAATCACGCATTGAGCTGTGAAGCAAAACGGATAGTCTATACAACAGGCGTTGTTCATTTTGCCCCACCGTTACTATCATACAAGAGACATCAGGTAGTAAACTTATATATAAGTTTAGCAATTATTAAAATATGTGCGCTTATACCACTAAATGCTATGATGCTGTGGTGCAATATATACTCCACTGGATAAAAGCCGCTTGTTGTGACAGAGGGAATCCTTTATTGGTTCCCAGATTAAATGGCGCATCGTGCATCACCACTGAAAGGGAATGCTTTCTCTGTTATAAACCTGAAGTTCACTATAAGGGCATCGCTAGATGTAACTCTTATGATAATAAGTTTGCATTTTGTGTGTGTGTGTGTGTGTGTGTGTGTGTGTGTGTGTGTGTGTGTGTGTGTGTGTGTGTGTGTGTGTGTGTGTGTAATTAACGTCTTCCAACATTGTCATATCGGACGAATGAATGAAATGGGTGAAATGATACTCAAATGAGCCCGAGGTCCATGGAGCTACCCGACATTCGTCTTCTCAGGGTAGGGAAAACCTCGGAAAAGAACCTTACCCGGATAACTTGCCCTAAGCGAGATTCGAACTCGCGACCTCTTGAACGTGAGGCAGACACGCACCCCGCATTTGAAGTTTCGTGTAGTTGAGGAAACAACCAATTTTCCAGCACGTTCAGGACATGTGGTTAAGAGAAGTGGCACAAAACACATTCACTTTCGTGTTCGACCACCACACCAGGATTTTTTGTCCCACAAATTCTTACATTATACTGATTAACTTTACCTGACAGATGAAATATGGATTCATCTAAAAAAGATGAGTCGTTCTGACAACTTGCAATCTTCCATATCCTGAAGAATTGAAGTGCAAAATTCGTACGTCCTGTTGTGGTCACCAGACGCAGTTCATGCAGTAACTGCAACCTGTAAGGCTTCGTATGCAGACGTCGTTTAAGAACACCAGGCGCGGCTCCTCAGGGTAGACACGGTAGGCATTGCCTGCCCTACCGTAATACATCAACAAATAATTTTTAGCTATGATTCTGCATTTTATCGTTTAAACCATAATTTTCCGTAAATTGTAGTTCAAGAAAAGTTTTCTCGGTTATAATGACTAGCGCATGATCAAATCCTTGAATCTCAATTCCGATTCATCAAAACTGCGCTGCGTGTTTGAAACGCGCGGCAGAAATGATACACATGGAACCTGGGTAGTGGAGAGCCAGCAAGCTTAACCTCTGCCGGCCCGGCCCCATTTCCTCAGTACGAGGCCCTTGAACATGGATAAGGAAGTATTCCATCTGTATACGCACTCCGAGCATGCGTAGACGCGTCTGCCAGCAGTTAGAACACTTAGCCTGCCCAGATCCGAATTTATGCGACATTTTCCGAACAGCCATACTCCTCGAACGAAGATCTCAGAGACCCGAATCGTGTCATCACTCTGTGTAATACCAGTGTGTTGTAATACCAGTACGACCGACTTAATTAGTGAACTATTACAAAGTCCGCTTTAACGGCGCACTGACACTGAAAAGAGGAGTGTTTTAGCTATTTAACACAATGTTACAGTCATACAGTTTTTCAATTTCTTCATTCATGTAGTTTTGGCCGTAAGTCACACTCATTCACTCTGCACTTATTAAACAACCAAACAATATATTGTTTGCGTTATCCGCAATGGCTTCGCTCCCTTTATTTCGGATAAACGGGGTTCTACTGTATTATTGTTACTGTTGTTGTTGTTATTATTATTATTGTTGTTATTGTTATTGTTGTTGTTGCTGTTACACTTTGCCTACCCTAAAATTTTGACTGCGAGCCGCCACTGAAGAACACGCCATACTATTGTGCGAGGTACTGCTGGCTAGCCCGTCTTATGGAGGGCTCCGTGTCAACGTTTTTCGGATACGCTCGACATTCTCATCAGATGTGCTTGGGCCAGTGGCGTAAATAACACCCGCGCAGACCTCGAGGTGCAGGTGCCCCCAATCTTCAGGGGCCCTCATACTGCCTTCAACAGTTTTCTTAAAAAGGACATTTTATACCCAATTCAACCAGAGAAGATCACCTAGAAGAAGCGCTGGAACATATGCAGTTCACATGACATACGGAAGTGCACCGTGTAAGCATTTCCTACCCTTTCTTGCTTGTCATAAGTTGTTCTAGTGAGCAAATATGTAATATTTTAATCTCTCCATTTTTAGTTCCTCTACGCTAAGTAGAGGAATTATTGTATTCCACCCAAAAATTCAAAGTCGAGATTTCACGGGAAATATATGTTTTGAGACCCCCTGAATCCAAAGAAAGCATTTTTAGAAAAAGTTCTGTGTGTGTGCGTGTGCGTGTGTGTGTGTCAGTCTGTGGACAGCTTAACTCAAAAACGAAAAGTTGGTTAAAAACCAAAGTTACTATTTAAGTTTAATGTCTTTCAAGCATGCGACACAAAGATTTTAAAGAAAAAAGCCCCACCCTCAACTAACCTTTACATGGAAAATTTTTCGAAAATTTTGATTTTCTCTAAATTATCTCTAACGATTTTGATTAACTAGTCATATGTTTAAGATATTTTTATGGCAAATGTAATGTATATTTTTAATTTTCCGGCTATAGCCTATGTAGTCCTGTTTATTCTTGACGACTTTTACATAACTGGTAAACCGTAAGAGATAGACCAAATCTTACTTTACCAAAAAGTGTATAACTGGATAAAACACGCAATTTATGTTAAATGACTATTTTTGTGAAGTGAACCATTTCGGAGATGTTCCTTATTATTTTTCAGAATTTTGCGATACTTATAGACGTTCTCAAGTAGGAGATCGTTATTCATTTTTTTATTTCTTGGTCTTGCAAAGGGAATGTAATTTCAAAGTCCTCATGTAAGGACCAGTATGGCTTAAAGCCTACTGTATTCCCATATTCTCCTTGTATAATCAGATAATTTCTACTATTTATCTTGTTTAACATGAAGTAGATAGAGGAATGGTTTGTGCAACAGTAGAAAGAGTCATATGAAGCACTCCTTCAGAGTACGGCGGTTGCACAGCTTCCAGTATTTCCCCTCTTTTAAGCCAATGCCCTGTTCTTCTGCTGCAGCATTCCAATATATCGCCCAGCCACATGCTTCACAAACTATTTGAAATAGCAGACACTGTCATCCATGTGGAACGGAGAGCTGATTGGGGGTAGACTGTGTAGGGTCCAGAGTAACCATACTCAATATGGTCACAAAATTATTTCTTCATCATCAATCAGGGCTCTTTCTCCCAACTAATCTTTATCTCAGGACGAGATGAATTCCACACCTATGTGCAGAAGCGATACTTTTTTGTTTTTTAACGATAAATGACAAATTTGTTCAATTTCAGAAAAAATTGGTTTGCATGCATTTGATATATGGGATTATTTTTTTCTGGAATATTGTGCTATTAGCGATAAATGAGAAATATCTACTTTTTTACAATTTTGCTGGCTGACTCATTGTCGTTGGTGTTTAAGTTTTGATTTTAATAACAATGTAAGACTTCACATCTAATTTTTACGAACTAATAACCCGGCTTCTTTTGAAATCAATTTGTAACAATATTACAAAATAAATAATATTGACATAGACAAAGAAAGCTGCTCGACAATGCAATCGGTGATCTCACAAGGTCACATTTCTGTGTTATCAAAGCCCCACAATAAACTTAAAGCACAAAGAACTTTGTGCCATTGTTCGACACACTACAGTAACAAATGGATATAGTAACAGCACTCTAAGCACTCTAAGCAAAGTGAAAAGTCCCTTCAAAATCTTTGGTTACCAGTATCAAATGCTGACACGGAGAGATTTTTCAAGTTTTTGAACAATAAGGTTACAGTCGCATTACTTACCTGTTAATTTTAATAACAATCTATGTTGATTAATGTTACTATTGTGTGTGTTCCTCTGATCTATGGGCAGCAGGGAGCAAACAAGAAGCTAAATAATTTTATTCTATCCAAACAAAATAAATCAGCACATCCTTTTCTGCAGGTCTACAGCCGATACACATTTTCCATTCCAATATAAGGGAAGTGTAGAGTGTAGAAATGCTTTTGGCATAAATAAATAATAATTACCATCTAAAGGTTATTTAATATCGGGATATGAAGTACTTAGGATAGTAAGTCACCATTGGGGTAATTGTCTCTGATGTGAGACTGCCTTTGTAGTTTACCGGGACAAATGCGAATCGGTTAGAGAATTAATTGTCATTCTGGCAGGTTGTAACAGTAGCTTGATGCCTAGAGTACCTGCCTGGTAAGCGGAGGGTCTGTGGTTCAAATCCCAGCTGTGGTATTGAATTTTTCGGTTCCGATTCTACCTCTCAAACATTGTCCACACACGGCTTGCATGTTTAAAAACACAAACAATAAGTTGTTGACATAAATAAATAACATGTTACATGCTTAACAATTTCTTCGTTGCAACATAAATGTCTGAAATAGATGTACTTCTTACGTCAAAAACAAGTGACCTCTATAGTGTGTTTATTGTTGCTATTTGGGAGCCAGTATTTCCGTTAGTCCTGCACTGTCTTAACTGCGAATATACGCTGCTCAAAGGAATTAGAGAGACACGTGTTCAACCAAAGTCAAAAATAAAATAGCGAAGCAATGTAAATTTTGAAAGCCAGACGCAAGTATTGTTTAAAACGACGATGGAAATCTTCTAAAAATGTACTAGCTTTTGTCTGAATAAATCAGCGAAGTTGAAAAATATGCGGAAGTCAAAGTGGGTACACTTTGATTTACTCACTTATGTTTTAAAAATAGGTTTAAAGTGGTAGAAATTGTTATCCACAGGACTTGGAGACGATATACAGAGACAGGTGGATGCAAGAGGCTCCCCAGACAGAAGAGTATGAAGAAGATAACAGAGATACAAGATAGATACCTTGTGATGTCAGCTTTGCACAACACAACAGCTTGGGACCAACAAAGTGACGTAAAAGCAACCTCTGGTTGTCCATTCCACAGCACGATTATGCTAAACCACATACAGCACCAAGCACCAGGAATGCCTTACAAGAATGCCAGATTCAAGTAATGGACTGGCCTACACACAGCCCATTTGAACAACTGTGGGATAAGCTAGAAAAAATCGTCGCAGGCGGCGTTCTGTGCCACAGAACCTGAGAAAGTTGCAGATACACAAGGTACTGAGAGTTCAAAAAATCATGTGAAATAAAAGTGTGTTAAAATGCGTATTATAATTTTAAACAGCTCCTCAATCTATAAACTGCAAAACGTTGAATAATATCAATACTTGTTTTGGGATATTGTTTTAAACATGTGTTCCTCTAATGTTTTTGAGCAGTCTACAATATAAAGTTGGGATATCTTTTTAGTAGATATTCGAGAAAGGTATATCACATTCATGTTGTTGTTGTTGTTACCTAATGCTGGATTTCTGACAGTGAAGTCATTAATCCTCTTGCTCTCCAATATTTTTCACTGATGGATGGGGCATTAGAACTGGCCGGGCATATTTGAAGGCGGTCTCGATCCATTTCCTCTTGCAGATCACATAGAGGACAGAGTGGTGAAGAATATATCCCAATTCTGTTTAAATGTTTTGCCAGACAATCATGTCCTGTAATCAACCTGAAGGTTGCAACTGCTGTTTTTCGAGGATACTCAGGAATTACTGTTTGAATGTTTGGTAGTTCCCATCTTTTATTCTTTGATTTTTCATAGTAATATTTTTCAATAGTTTTTTTTGAATTCAGAGTTGAATAATCTTTTAGCTGCATAAAATGGTAGGTTAACTATTGATTTCTGCACATTGCCGGTACCCTTTTTTGCAAGATAATCAGCTTTCTCATTACCACTCAGTCCACAGTGAGCTGGTATCCATTGGAAGACTAGGTGTTTTTGAAGTGCTGTTAGACGGGTAAGGATTTTCCAACATTCTATAATTGTTTGGTTTTTTGGTGACAACTTGGAAGTAATTGCTATAATTGCTGCCCTGGAATCTGAGAGAATAACTGCTTGCTGAAAATGTGAAATTCTGTACAAAAGATTTTGTAGGGCCATTCGAATTGCTTCAATTTCTCCATCAAAGTTTGTAGTTCCATAACTTAAAGATTGGTAATAGAAAAAGAGGTGACATGTGACTCCAGCACCTGCTCCATCTTGGTTTGATATCAATGATATCACATTCATGTACACACGACCAAACTTTCCTTAGAATAGGAATAGGAATTGAGTACACGAAAAGCAAAAGTGTATAAGGACGGTACTGTATACTTTATCTCAGGGAGCCTACCACCTAGGCGGCCCGGGTTCGAACCCAGGGATCCCTATGTGGTATTCGTGGTGGACGAAGCGGCGTCAGGTCGGGTTTTCCCCGGGTGCTTCGGTTTCCCCCGCCATCTCACTCTACCGGTGCTCCATCTTCATTCCATGTACCATCAGGGTCACCGCCTGCGGTGCCGTAGTAGTAAAAGCGGGCGTTAAACACTACAACAACAACTTATCTCAGGGAGTAACTGCAGTACAAAATAAAAATTACAACACAATAATGAATATCACATTGATTAAATCATATATTTGTGATCTACGACACACATATTGCCATATATTCTTAAAAAGCTGTATTTCGATAATTGAAGTTTGTTGAATTACGCACAGGATAGTCTTTGGGTATTGTATTAAAGATAGAAGATTGTCACTTGCCATTTTAGTGAGCAGTTGATTTCAATTAATGTTTTTAAATGAGGCAAGAAGAATTTGTGTAGCATTTCTGTTAGCCACGAGATAATACTATTGTCAACTCCTTGTATTAGAAGGTATTCTTGTAACGTATGTCACTATTGGGTTCTTAACTTCTGACATTTCCACATTAAACTCTGTTGTTTCTCGATTAGTGAGATGCTAAGAAAAACCAAAGATGACAATAATAAATTCATTTATTTCCATTCTTATACCGGTTGGAAGAAGTATACTATCCCATACTTTAAACTAGATACACTTCTCAATGAGAACATTGAAAAGGTTTATCATTTGTTTTCTATACTTCACACATTGTAAAAGCACCCTCGATACGCAGATACGTTGGCAACTGTTTTCTCTGTGTTGCAGTGATGGTACTTGATAAATAGTTTCGGTGCAGTTTGTACACCTTCTGCGATGTCGTCGAAGTGGACAATACAAATTTTACTATCGGTATGCAAATCCAGGAACGTCAGGGTATGTCCTTTTCTTTTCAAGTAATTCCTAAAGTCATTGTCTTAATTAAGAATAGATTACACAACACAAATGTAAGATAAAAATTAGAATATTATCGAAGCATTCAGTGACAACAAATAAAGTAAAATTGGTCTCTTTATCTAACAATTGAAGTACATGCAATAACAAACCATTTATTAAAAGCTAACAAAGGTGACTAACAGCTAAATATTATCCTACTTTTAGTTAAACATTTTCGATAAAAGTAAATAAATATAACAGTGATTCTAACAATTGTTATATCCTAGATATTAGCATGTGAAAAGCAAGGAGGAAGATATACAATTGAGCTGTTTTGTGTTGTTGGTTTTTTCCTCACTCTGTTACGATGAATTTTCAGTACATAAGTTAACGTGTACAAAACACAAATGCTGGGGTTCACTCTGTGGTCAACATTTTTGCTTCTCAACCCCAAAAGTACCGGGCTCGATTCCCGGCTTGCATGGGGATTTACTCTTTAACCACACACAAAAAATCACCATACACCACAGAGATCAGCGTTAAAAAAACTTACAGTTCACTGTTACATCATTATTTGTTTCACAAGCTAAAGCCCCTAATATGACAGTAGAGATTTAACTGACGGAACGAGGTGTTTGTGACAGAAAGTGAGGATATTAAAATATTGATAAGTACTTTTCTTTCGTCTGTTTCAGTATGATCGATAACGCGACCAAGGGTGGAAAAAGTCTATATTTTCTGCTCAAATAAATGGCCAGAGATTCTTCCTTTTACATAGAATCTCACCTGAAAGGTTATAACCTTATACTCCTTCCCCCCGGTTTCAAATAATTCAGAACATTTACTGTAACAAACAAACAAACACACACACACACACACACACACACACACACACACACACACACACACACACACACACACACACACACACACACACACACACACACATTCTGCATACATCACGGTTGTCATGGCTATCCATAACCATAAATAAATAGGTTAAGAAGATATGAATTTGAAGTTGGCCATCAAAACGTACATCTCGTCTTCAAGGGGTCGTCGAGGGCACCATTGCTTCCTGTTGCTTGTACAGACTGTACACCACCAGAGTGAAATATGTTTGAAACACTGGAAATGAAGAGAAAGCAGTTATATGTCAGAAGAAAATGTGATAATTATGTTGAAACATGTCTACAAAAAGAAGAAATTGACTTCATGACCCAATATTTTATTGAGGAAAAGTAACACAAGATTGCAACCTTAGTCACAAGTATTTTATAGCAGGCATGGGCACGTGAGGGGTGGCAGCGATTGAACTTGCCTTACTCACCCCACATTCTCTTGCAGAGTGACAAAGTTTCGAACCCGTAACCTCCCAAATGCAAGCCTCAAACTACCACGGAGGCATCTCGTTCGGTCAAATAATAATACAACACATGATGCTACTTACGCAAATATAAGACTAGAACGACTATTTGTGGTGTTGCATCACTAGAATCTCCCTTCACTCTATAGAAATTGACAGCTGCTATGGAAGTGGTTACGATATTTGCAACGGCCGACAGCATCGCTAATGTTATGTACGGTATCAGTAGAAGTGGTATTTCCTGAAAACACAGTGAATGTCTTTAAACAAATTTAATATGTAATGATAACAGGACATTACCTTGCATTACAAATTCACAAACATAGATTATATTATTCTTACTTCTGCCCTTATTACTCTAATCAAGTTAAATTTTTGGCTAAACATAGTTCTAATTATGCTATTTCTTTCTTAAACGTGTGGTACTTTAATAAACTTTTTAAGGATTTGTTGAAGGTCGTTCTGACCACACTCTTATACATAAAAATACATTATGAATATCACCTTACAACTGTGTGTACAAATATCAGATTATGAACACTCACGGTGAATCACAAATGTTTGTATCCATTAAAAACTGTAGCGTCTTGTTGATCACGTTGGGTATGTGAACTGCTTTAGGAGGATGCCGGCTTGCTGTCCGCATGTGCTGCATTATGGCTATAATCTTCGCAAAACTTAAAGACATATGGAGGCGGGGCGTACTGCGGACTCCAGCGAATCCTGCGCTTGCCCCTCCTAACAGCGCTGCCGAATGTGGTGCATGCATCTCACACAACCTTATGTACAGAACCTCTGCCGGTACACGCACTACGCTTGGCAACAGCGCTCTGCTTGAGCATTGGCCAGCGTTCACATGACTTTAACTTTTGCGAGCGGTATAGTCTATAAGGATGTGAGAATGGTTAGAGGAATATCACAGCTGGTACAGTTTGGAGCTTGGTCCTTAGTGAGAAGATAACAGTGCGTTAGTTTGAAGTATCAAATTGTCGGTCGAGTGATAATTTGATCTCTTCTTTTGAGTGTTTGGAAATGCAGAAAAGGCTTTGTGCAGTCAAGAGCGATCTTCATGAAGTTTGCTGTTGACTGATGACCATTACAGCTTCCACTTGAGCATGTTCATGTGTTCAATGAAATTGGTAACGTCTTGGTGTGGAGAGGCAATCGATGAATTACTGATGGGATGTTTAGTTGCTCCTTTTGCAGTTATATCTGCTGTTTCGTTACCTTTTATACCAATGTGAGTTCATACAAACTATACTTTTTTATCGGTCTTAGTTATATTGTGACACAAGAAATGGATTTCATTGATCGGTACGTGATATGCTCAGTTTTCTATGGCAAGTAGTAGAATCGGTGAAGATGATGTGGTGACTTTTAGTGAATTAATTAATTCTATCGGGTGTATGGGAACTAATTACATTTCTTCTAATATGCACTTCAGAGGAGCATTACAAACAAAAACAGTCTAATGGCATTTTGTTGTTTGATCATTTGATTTCGAAAAAATAAAGGTTTTTGTTCCAAACTGGACGCGTAATTCCACAAAAATAAAGAAAGATAATAGTTTACCTGTAAGATGCATAGAGTAACTTATTTTGACTTAGTTTTGGTAGTAATTATTATAGGACATCATCCAGGTTTTCGAAATAATTAATCACTTAAAAGAATTGAAGTAATACTCCGAGCAACTTTTTCAGACGTGGAGTAAGTCGACAACGTTGCGTTGAGGTTGATCAGGGAATTGACCTGATTTGTGGATGTAAACAGATCGGGCGCTTTCGCGTAATGTTTTGGGAGCTAACGCTTGTGATTGGCCTACACTCGCACAATAAACACCGAAGGACAAGGCATGCTCACAAGTTATGTGCTGAGCCAGGGAAAGTGACACCCACACAATCTTCCACGTTGTTTTCGACAAAACTAAAATGTCTCCGTAGGAAATGTGAGAGACAAAAACGTAAGATACAAAATGTGTTTCAAATAGTGAGATCTATTACTGGTTAAAATTAATGTAATGAGTTTCCTTCCAGCCTATATATGAAAAAGGTGCTTTAATGGCGAGTGCTTCACAAGAGAAGCAAGCTTCTATGAGGCAAGCTGTAAAGCATTATCTGAATCAGGATATTCTACTACGCATCCTATTCCCTTTTTGGATACTGATCCATTAGTGAAAATTTTCGTGTTAGACATATTTATCCAGTAAAGAACTCACACTTGCTTAACGATACAGGAATATGTTTGAAATTATTATTTATTTATGCCAACAAAGTTACTGTTGGTGTTTTTAAACACACAAGCCGTGTGTGAGCTTGGTTCAAATCCCAGTTGTGGCATTGCATTTTTAAGTTCCAGTTCTACCTCTTAAATATATGTTTGAAATTTCAAGTGAGATGATAGATTGGTATCAATTGGTGGACTTCATGTATGCCAGTAGGGCCTGGAGTTACCAATATAGCTGGGATGGATCATAAAGATTTTAAGTGGATTTCTTTAAAGTACTGGAGAATTCTAATATGAAACGGACTTCTGCGTCACTCTCCATCAGGCAAGCTTTGTATAGTGGAAAAATATAACTATGCATTTTATGAGATGGATGTGAGGCAATCTTTGTGGCATATGTTAGGCTTAAAAATGTTCTGCGAATATTTAAGGTGATTCATATGCTTCCCTATGAAGGTCTGGATTTAGACTAGTAACAAATGCTCTTAATGTCAGCCTTAGGGTAGGAGACTGAGTCCAGTCTTCAGTCGTGTTGTGCAAGCATCTTTTAAGGCTCTAACCTGAGGGTTCCATCAAAGTTCCTGGTCCAAAACAACACCCAGAATTTTTATGGCTGTAACGACGTTGAGTGTTCATTAAGACAGAGTTCTAGATCCCATTCAGGAAGTTGTTTTCGTTTTTTTCTTTTTTGTTATGGTGATACATTTAGTTTTACTGTTGGGGAATTTAAAAACAGTAGTAGACGACCATTCTTGGAGATCATTGACTGTTGGGTTATCAGTGTCGTTATGAACTGGTGCAGCTTTGATTGGTGCGTTAACTGTGTCGTTATGAACTGGTGCAGCTTTGATTGGTGCGTTAACTGTGTCGTTATGAACTGGTGCAGCTTTGAATGGATATAATGAGGACCATTGCAGTGCCGTATAAACGCTGCATTATGGCTTGGTGGAGCGTAAAAGATAATAAAAAACTCTAAAGAATTTTACGCATAGGAGTTATTACCTTCATCGCTCCAATAAACAACATTAGTCCCGCTAGAAGAACCAGTACTCCCACAATGGACAGAATTCCCCCCGCAGCAGCTAAACCTGAAACAAGAAAATGAATAATTTTGTTATTCTATCTGTAGGTAACAAAATAATCAAATCTACAAAATAAAGCCATTCGCTACTCTTTACCTACTGTGTACTTTCCTATGGTAAATAGAGGAAGTGTTGTATTCCATCCAAAAATGCAATATGGAGAAGTACGTGTTCTGAGATCCCTGAATTAAAAAATAAATTAAGCTGGCCCGTTTATGAATAATCTTTGTGTTGTCTCCCTGCAAGATGATCTTAAATACCAAATTTTACATTTGATAGAGTTGGTTTATAAAGTATCTCAATTTAGGTTACAACATAGGATATATGCAACTACCTGAAATACCCAGCGTTGTCACACATGCGCGATGCGTACCTACAAAAATTGTACCTGCCACATACATAGTAGGTAGAGAAAGTAATCCATTTGACCCAATAATTCCATACAGAGATTTCAGAGGAAATGCATGTTTTGGAGTCCCCTAAATACAAAAAGAACCAATTTTACTTTCTTTACTACGTATAGTAAAGTAGAGGAAGTATTGTATTTTACCCAAAAATTCGGTGTCAAGATTTCACGGGAAATATATGCTTTGAGGCCTCCTGAATCCAAAAAAAAAGCATTTTTAGAAAAAGGTCCTTGCGTGTGACTGTCAGTCGAGACAGCATAACTCAAAAACCAAAAGTCGGTTAAGAACCAAAATTGGTATTTAAGTTTAATGTCTTTTAAGAATGCGACACAAAAATTTTGAAGAAAATTGCTTCACCCTAAACTACCCTTTACATGGAACATTTTTCGAAAAGTTTTATTTTTTTGAAAATGGCTCTATCGATTTTGAATAAAATGCCATATGTTTGAGATATTTTGATGACAAGTGAAACGTATATGTTGAATTTTCTGGCTATAGCCTCTGTAGTCCTGTTTACTCTGGATGACTTTAGCATAACTGGTAAACCGTATTAGATAGAGCAAACCTTAGTGCACAAAAAATGTAGATATTGTTAAAACATACAATTTAAGTCTGATTGTTGTAGAGTGAACCATTTCAGAGATATTCCTAGTTATTTATTTAAGTTTTGGAGAACATAACTCGGTCAAATGGAACACCGCTGTTCATTTTCTTTATATGGTAACAGCGCAAAGAAAGCGGAATTTGAAAGCTTTAAAATATTTGATTATCGCTCAAAGCCTACTGTATTCCCATATTCCCGTTGCATGTGCAAGAAAACAAGCAACGTGACGTCATGAGTAGACTATCACTGTGGGAAAGGCCGAATAAATCTGAATACCTTTAGAGGCTGTTTGTAACAAGAGAGACGCAACTACGAGTTATGCTTACCAACACCCTTATTAGTTGTTGATTCAGACGACAAGAATATACCTCCAGTTGCCAAGAAGTATACACCGCAAATCTGTGAATAAAACCAGAGTAAAACAGTATAAAGCAAAATATAAATGATTTAAATAAAATGAAAATAACTAATAAGTAAACTGATATTCCTTATCTGAGTCTACTGCTACCTGTAGCCAGTAGATTTTTAGATTAAATTTTCCTTCTACTAATCTACTTATCTGTGAAAATAAATTGCTTCCTTATGCCTGTAGATGTAAATTAATACTTACAACATTAAAAACCGCTATGATGATGCTACCCGTTCTGAGCGTGCATCCAAAACAACACTGCCGTAACATTGGAAACTTCATTTTCGTTATTCCTGTTACCTTCCTAGTAAAATGAAAGAAGGACATTCATATCAACATCTCGTCAAATTAATCTGCATACTAGAACCTTTAATTTATCAACCTTACTAAGATTTGAATACATAAAAAAATATATTGGCTGCTCGACTTTTGCCGCGTCAAGTTGGATAAAACCGACGTTTCGACTACCTTATCGTGGTCGTCTTCAAAGGCAAACTACGCCGCTTACGACCACAACGAGATGTTGGCAGGCTGAGGTTCAGCCCGATGGATTTTGATGCGTACCTATCTAGGGTTTAATCGCAGATAGGAATATATTTGGAAGGATATATAAGGGTGATTTTTAATAGTTTTAGGTTATTTTGATTTAGAAGGAAGCTGTTGTGCCCCTTGACAAATGTCTCACAGGATACAGTAAGGTCTGCATTCTGATGGAAGGAAAAGTTTTAAAATGGAGTATTTTGAAATTTTAGAAGTTTTTAATTTAGAATTTTGATAGGGGGTAATTTTGGGAGTCGAACAACTCTTTGTTGGGACTATAAATGCTGCTCGGCTTTAGTTACTGATGGAGTGCTTCCTTGATTTAGGGGCATGCCCGCAAGCCATGCGGGGAACCCTGTACGGTCTAGTCGGTCTGGGTGGCTCAGTTGGTTAGACGCTGGCCTACTGATCCCAAGGTCGCGGGTTCAAACCCGGCCCAGGCCGATGGTTTTTAAGTGTGCTTAAAAACGACAGCTCCATGCCAGTAGATTTACTGGCATGTAAAAGAACTCCAGCGGGACGAAATTCCGGCACACCGGCGACGCTGATGTGATCCTAGCAATTGACAGCGTCGTTAAACAACACAATTTTTTCTGTACGGTCTAAAGCAGCGTGTTCTGGGGTCATAGTTGCCAAGAGACCTAACCAGGGCGCTTTCATGGGTTGGTAGCTTGTCGTAGAATTTTGCTGCCCGATGCCTAATTTCATCCTCCATGTATGGAAGAGATGAAGCTTCGTGAAGTAGTCTCACGGGGAAAGGTAGGGGGACAGAGAAGATGGACCGGAGTCCCCTGTACTATGCCCTTTGGAGCTGCAGGAGCCAACTGCCTGCTGCCGTGCCCCACACTTCACAGGCGTAAAGCATGAGGGGGATTACAAGAGCCCGGAAGAGGTGTAACTTGGTGGACTGGCATCTCAGACATCAGCATAGGATACAGTGAGGCAATACCCCCTGCGTCATCGCCGAGAGATCTCTGATGTGCCCGTGGATAGTTAGGCCTCTATCCAGTTTAACTCCTAGGTAGGTGATGGAGTCTCTCCACTCGATCCTTTGACCTCGAAATTGGAATGTGGAGCCCCACTCTATCACTCTTGGACGAGGCGGAGGTGTCGCTGTGTGGGGTTGAAGGCTCTGAGAATGTGTTTGTTGGTGCAGAACAGCAGCACATCGTCAGCTGACCTGGAGCTGGGATGGAAAGTCTACCAAATAGACGCTGAATAGCGTGGGGGACAGCCCAGAGCCTTCGGGGACTCCACCTCTTGTTTGCCTTAGTGTAGATGTTCTCCCCGCGACTGTGACTTTTAATGTACGGTGTCTAAGGAAGTTGTGTCTAATGTTGATCATTTGTATGAGTAGTCCCAGTAGGTTGAGTTTGAATAGGAGCCCCGTGTGCCAGGTCGTTGAAAACGCCTTTTCTACGTCCAAGGATACCGCAGTAGTGAATACGCTATCCTGGAAACCCAGGGCACCAGCCACTGCTGAGGCGTAGAGTGCCCAGGGCGACACCCGAACTGCTGTTCAGGGAATTGCGGCTGGTCAGCTTTTTATACAGGCACGCAGTTAGAACCCAGCCTTCAGCAGAAAACGGAAAGCCAAGATGTTTTTTTCGTGTCGAATCCTTGAAAGACATTAAGCCATTTACCAACTTTGGTTTTTAACCGACTTTTTGTTTTTGAGTTATGCTATCCACATATACGCACGCACTCACGGGCGAGCGCGCGCGCGCACACGAGTTATATGTGCATTACGACGAATAAAATATTTTTCATAATGAGGACAACTTTGTTACGATCCTTATCTTCATTGCATTCTACTTCCTCAGCTACAGAAGAATCAAGGGAGAAATTATCATTTATACTGTCCATGGAAACTGAATGACAATAGGAAGTAACAGCTAATTTATTAAAGTAAAGATGAATGTTTGTAGGACATTCTTTCTTTTGCCACTTGTATTTCAGTTTGTGAACAACATTGTTATATGCTGTGTATAATACATTCTTATAAGTATCAGAGTACTTTACTGGTACAAATCTTCATTAATTTAATGAATTGATTTAATGATGCTATATGTTTGCTTCTCTTGCAAAGGAAAATCATTAACACAATTATTATTTCCATTGTAGGTAAAATATTTTCATCAGTATGCTCATCTAGTGAGGAAAATGACTCCAAGGTAAGTGCTTATTCATTCCTCTACTAGAAAATTATTACATAAGTGGCATTTAATTAAACTAAGTTAACCTACTTTTGTTGATGTACACGGTTCTTCTTCGTAAAAGCAGCAGTAGAAGCCATTACCAGCAGGAAAAGTCACTAAGTTCCACCCAAAAAGCATAAAACAAAATTTCACCACTAAGTTAGGAGTAAAGGTTAGAAGACACTGCCAACATAAATACCGGCGTTCAGAAACAACCACAATGTATACGTTTCGATAAACCATAATTATTCTTGGATATAAATAGCTTCTTGCTAACATTTCTGCAAACTAATATATAGCTTCTAATCTTAAGCGAACAAGTAATGTATTACTAACTAATAAATAGGTATAATTACTAATTCTTTTGTAGCTGTATCGCGAAAATACATTGCCATGGCCTACTATTCATGGCCCACTATATCTTTCAATAAAACTGTTTCTAGCGATTATGCTACGTTGATTTTGGTAAGTGTTAAATGCATATCTTTGTCAAAAGCTTCTACATATTTGCATTGTGTCGTATAACTTTGAATCAGCATCCTTTTCAATCAATCTGCTTGGTTACTGCTGTTCATACTGAGAAACTGGCTTAGTTCAACAAAACAGCATGTGCTTGTTATATGGCTAATACAGATGAAATAACCTATACATAAACACAAGTACCTATTCCATTGCACCTGTTTTACAAATAAACTAAAATGCATATTAGTAAGCTACATCCAGAGAAATATAAAACATCCCTACTAACTAATAAAAGTATGTTATTTTTACGCATTTTCACTACTGGCTATACAAACTATTCTTGGAAAAGCTTATTAGTTTTCTCTCTAGTTCATTTTAATCTAGATACATTTTTCCATAAATAGCAATTATACATTTCGTTATAGATATAAAGGGAATGATGCTAGGCAAAAATATAAGACGTATATCTGATCTCCCATACAAATCAAGACCGCCCAAGTGGCGTGTTTACTCTCCGAAACGTAACCTCCAGTACTGGAGGTACGCACATAGTGCTTTAACTGGCATCAGTCTTCATATCAATTGATAATATAGTGAAACGCCCGACGCCTAACGGCAGCAGGGAAAGCGAAAGAAGAAGAAGAAGAAGAAGAAGAAGAAGAAGAAGAAGAAGAAGAAGAAGAAGAAGAAGAAGAAGAAGAAGTTATCATTGTCACACCTATTTTTGCATGTGAAAGTTATTTTAAGTTAAGAGTCGATTCGACGACTACACAATGCATTTGCCCAGCAAATTTCATCTTCACGAGCACAAATTCAGTAATTATAAATACACTTGAAACTACTGACTCACTGTTTGATAGAAAAACATAGGCGCACACGAATAGACTTAGAGGAGAAGCTAGCCAGCAGCTGGTAAACCGTAAGAATTATACCATATCTTACTATACAAAAATGTAGGTCTCGTTAAAATACACAATTTATGACCAAATGCATTTTTTGCAGCTGCCTGCCAGACTTGCAGAGGGTTTGGCGGACGAAAGGGTTATTAAGTTTTTAACGGAGAGTAACACGAGTTTGAGAGTTTTAAACTTTAGATATCTAAGAGGTTGAATCAGGACTGAAAAATGCAGTGCTATAGCCGGGATTTGAACCACGAGCGGCTGCTTTAACCACTAAGCTACCATGCCAACTTGCCAGTACGCCATTAAGTTCCCCAGTTGATTAGTAATCAGTAAGCATGTTGTCATAAATAAATAATAATTTAAATATCTAGTTTTTATGCTCTTTTCATATCCTTATTACTTCTTCTTCTGGCTTTCGCCACTCTGTTTTGTATATTTATGTATATTCATTTTCCTTTTTGCTAGTAATTTTATTTTTATTGAAGTTTATATCTGACTTTTGCCATGAATTATTTTTTAAGTGTGCTGATGACCATGTAGTTGAGCGCCCTTAAATCTACCTGTCTTCCTTCAGTTTTTCATTGAATACTAAAAAATGTTTTATTTTAAGGTTTAGATTTTTTCTGAGACAACCAGAGCTGCAAATAAAATTCTAGATGATTGTTCTTATATTAACATATAAATAATATCGCACTGTTTTTAGTTTTTCAAAATTCCAATTTCTTATAATGCGGGACACATTAATTAACATAATTAAAGTAAAATATAATACTTTCTCAAAAAAAAAAAAAATATTAGATATCTGCACGAAATTGCAGATAAAACAGTATTTGACAGTACTTTGAAGGTTTTAAAATAAAAACTACAAGATGTAGACATGGCATCCTTAAGGTAAAATAAGCTTAATTTGTTTTTAATATGTTTTACTGTTTTACTTGCTGAATACTAAAGATCTCTGCATTTCTGAACAGCAGCTTTCAGTTTGTATTTATCATTCTTTGTGAATGGACATTAGAAATCGGTTTTAACATACATTATTATTAAATAAATAACACAAACATACATAAAAATGAAGCATTTACGTAAGGTATTTATTTTAATGTAAATACTAATGTAAACACAGTGTTCTCGCTGGAAGCAGGAGTGCAATATGGTGGTGTTGAAGATTGTGATGCTATCACAGCTACGAATCGAGTGGCAGCACCGGAGATTCCTCGTTCGGTCTTGGTCCTTCTTCACTAATCTCTACGTAATAGCTGTATACCACCAAAATGAAATACAGCTGCAAACCTGAAAGCAATATCCTAAGTATTATTGGGAAAGTATTTGCTTATTAGAGCTGGTGCAACGAAAGCTTACCAATCTACAGGATGCGCAGAAGACTATTTTCGTAAACCTACCATTACACCTGTTGCAGGTCTCCAGTATCCAACAACGTCTCGAAATGTGCATATCACAGTGAATGAGTAGAGGGGGAGTAACAGAGGGAGCGGTAGATATAATGGAGCAAGGTAACCCGGCTTTATCCGAGTGCTACAGAAGTTTCGCGCAGCTCTCGTTGGCCAGCTTTCGTTGCGTTACACTAATATATTTGAGGATGAGAAAAACAGGTTATACTATTCATTTGTTTTGTTCACTTTTTTCAAACATTTGACATAGGCCGCCGTATAACTCAATATATGCACCAAAGCCCCCAAAGGTTCCTCAGTAAGTTTACATTCATATTCGTACCTTATTTCATATGAAATGTTTGTCATCTCTGAGTGAATGCTTTGCCATTAGAGGCAATATAAATTTAAAGGAAGAGAGAAGTACTTCAAGCTAAAATTATGACTTATCTTTTCATTGTTCAGGTAATAATAGCGGATGGGAACACTACAATGATAAGAGCTTATCGAATAAACAAGAAATGTCTAATAATATGTTGTCCCATCCCAAGCTAAGCAATTTGCCTTGCAACATGTTACAATGCATCTCTGAGTCTACGCGCATAAACCACTTGTGGTAGGTCGCGAAATAAACACTTGGTACACTGGCAGGCAATCCCTAAATCTTAGTCGGTGAAAAGAAAGTAGTTTAGTTGTACACGAAATGTTTGTAGTTTGTCTATATTGACGATAAAATCTATGGAAACGTGTAGTTCTAGAAATTAAATGGCAATTGTAAATTATTTACACTAGTATTAACAGTAGTTTGCACGCTGGCCAAACTTATTTCCAGGAATTTAATCAAATATACACGTTGAAATTAAACTACGAGTATTTAATGGTATTTTGTGGCTAAATGATTCATTTTAGTGACAAATAGAAAATACACAAGTAACGTATCTTTAAAGCTCTATCTCGCTATGCTAATTGTAGAAGTAAACGATAAATGAATCGTTACATATTGACAATCAAACATTCAATTTTATTATTACTTTCTCCACTACATGTAGGAAGTAAGGGAAGTATTGTATTGAATCTAAATTTTCCATGCCGAGATTTCACCGGAAATATATCTTGAGGTCCCCTGGGACAATGTTAGAAAAAGGTCTGTCTGTGTGTCTGTCTGTGTGTCTGTCTGTCTGTCTGTCTGCCTGTGTGTCTGTCTGTCTGTCTGTCTGCCTGCCTGCCTGTCTGTCTGTGTGTCTGTGTGTCTGTCTGTCTGTCTGTCTGCCTGCCTGCCTGTCTGTCTGTCTGTCTGCCTGTGTGTCTGTCTGTCTGTCTGTCTGCCTGCCTGCCTGCCTGCCTGTCTGTCTGTGTGTCTGTGTGCCTGTGTCTGTGAACAGCATAATTCAAAAACGAAAAGTCACTTAAAAACCAAAGTTTGCACTTAAATTTAATACCGTTCAAGCATGCGTTACGAAGATTTTGAAGAAAATTCCTTAATTAATTCCTTAATATTAATAACAATGTTCCATTTGACAGAACTGCAAGTTCTCCAAAACCTACACAAATAACAAGGCATATCTCCGAAATCGTTCACTTTACAAAAAATTATTTAGACATAACTTGTGTTTTAGCAACAACTACATTTTTTGTATAGTAAAATTGGGTCTATCTCTTATTTACCACTTATGCAAAAGCCATCCAGAGTAAATAGGGCTTCATAGGCCATAGTCAGAAAATTCAAGGTATACATTTCATTTGTCATAAAAATATCTCAAAACATATGGCATTTTAATCAAGATCGTTAGAGCCATTTACAAGAAAATCAAAATGTTCGAAACATTTTCCATGTAAAGGGTAGTTTAGGGTGGCGCAATTTTCTTCAAGATCTTGGTGTTACACTCTTGAAAGACATTAAAATTAAATAACAACTTTGGTTTGTAAATGACTTTTGGTTTTTGAGTTATGTTGTCCACAGACTGACAGACATACATACACAGGGACCTTTTCGCAAAAATGCCTCTTTTTTTTTGGATTCAAGGGACCTCAAAACATATTTTCAGTGTAATGTCGCCATCGAATTTTGGTACAATGCTTTCTCTACTTTATTATACGTAGTCGAGAAAGTAAAAAATATGTCGTGCAAAAATTAATATTGTGGACGTAATGGCTTAGCTGATGTTTACATTAAAATAATAACAATTTTTTCATGAACATATCAGTGTGTCTGCAATAAGCCCTTGCATATAAAGTGTTTAGTTTTGCTATCAGTATATCCGTCGTTTGAAAACTTAAGTGAATGTGTTTTGAGGCAAATTGTAAAATTGTTAGTGCAGAGCAAAATTCAGCCTGCTTCCTACAGAGTGGGCACGGTATTTAGGTGATATTCCCTTCGAGTATTTTAATTTTAAATCTTCTAATCCCTATCCTTTGTACTTAAAGCAATAACCCAACCACATACACCCTTTCCCTTATTCGAAATCTGCGCCAGACTCATCATGTTGGAGTGTGGAGAAGCTGGCAGGCAGTTGCTATGCAAACACAGAGAATTCATACTCACCTTCGTTGACTACAAAAATGCCAGTGATGATCCACGCTACTCCTATTGTTGTGCTGGAGCCGCCGTTAAAGAATGCAATAACGATGAAGATGTGCGTGATGAGAATGGTTACTGCGTACAATGACCCGCAGATTATCCATGGTAACACTAACGTAGGACTTTTCTGAAACATAGTGCAATCGTATTTCTACAAAGGCTCATTTTTATTCAATGCTAATTCAGATAACTAATTGCAGATATGGTACATTACATATTTCCTCACAGGTAAATGGTAATAACAAAATCTAGTAGGCTTTGAGCGACAGTAAAATGTTTTAAGAGCTAGTCACTACATGATGCTTTTGAAATTTCACTCTTTGCATAGCCAGGACATAAAAATAAATATTTCCCATTTGAGGAAAGTATACAATTGCAAAATTGAGACAAATAACAAGGAATATCTCCGAAATGGTTCACACCACAAACAAATCTTCTGTTACACTTACATAACTTTCTCTACTCTTGTAGTAACTACTCTTACAAACATCTTCTTCATGTTAGTCAAGATAAAAATTTGCAGAAATTGCCTTATTGCTTATATGTGTGTAGGTGCAAGAGAAACATGGGAACACAGCAGCCTTTGAGCGATAGTCAAATCTTTCAATCGCTATATGAAGACTTCGAAACTCCATTCTCTTTGCACGGCCAAGAGATAAAAACGTGAATAACTACCTTCCAGTTTAGAAAAGTTTAAGTATTTCAAAACTCGCACAAATAACAAGGAACTCTCCGAAATGGTTCACTATACAGAAAAATGCATTGGACATAAATTGTAGGATTTGGTGGATATGTATTGAAGCTTTCTAAATTGAACACTGCTTCAGTTGTACATAATGGGCTTATAACGTGAGTAATAAACCTTGATGCCGAAATTTACCTTGAAATTCCTGTGAAAAAGGTCACGCAGGATAAAAATACCTGTCCATTAGTTGAAATTCAAATTAATTCACCATAAAGTATACATGGTTTCGTCAGATTACAATACATAGCACAAATTTAGCTTTTATCAATTTAATTGTAATATTTCTCAATTTAAATGCATAATTAATTTAATTAGCTATTAAATCGAGTCCACAAACTCATCTATGCTATAATAAGCCTCTCTCTGTAAAGGTTCTTCAAATCTCTTTTGAAACATGCATAGTCTTTAAATTCCTTAGTCTTTAATTCTTTAAAATTTCGTGGTAATTTCTTAAAAAGCATTGTCCCCGCAATACTTTACGTCTTTTGGAAACAGGAATGTTTTATGTTCAATAACTCTTAAATTTTTTATTGTTTATATTATTGTGGAAATAAATATTTTAGAATTATTAATATTTTGGTTCACATAACACAATCTGAAGTACAAATACAAACTGTGCACAGTTAATATTTTTAATTCTTTAAAACATGGCCTACACGAATCAAGCTTACCAATATTTGTAACAGTTTTAATTTTTTTTCTGGGTCTTAAAAACTAAATGGCATTATTTACCATTTCCTCAAAATATTATACCATAGCGCAATAGACTTTCCGCATATTCAAAATATAAAATGTTTATTTTAATTGCCCTTACAGAAACATAAAATAAATTTAATTTTTCTATTAAGTTAACTATATGTGTTCCCCAATCAGCATTAAATCAGCCGATACACGATTTATTGGACAGTTAATCAACTGCGAAGGCTTGAATCTGGACTTGAAGTTGGAATCCTGCAACAGCAACACATGCGACTTAGATGGACATCTCTGTTAAAGTGTTCGAGCACTTTTCTTATGGCATATAATTCCCTATCTCCCTTGCCAATTCGCAATCAGATCCCTCCACGTGTCTACGTTAGTAACCCTCCTTATAGTATCAACAATTGAAGTGAATGTTTCATCCTTACAGTAAAAAACTTTCAGATAAATATAACGCAACGAAACCTTGCCAACGAGTCCTACGCGAAACTTTGGTACTACTTGGATATAGTCGGGTTACGTCGCTTGATTGAAGGACATACCATTTCCACTGCCCGCATTATACCTCCATTCCCACAGTATACTCATATGGACACCTCGAGATGTTGTTAGATGCTGTAGCTCGCAATGGGGGTGTTGTCACCCTGCAACGCAACGAGCGCAACTGTACGTTTACGGAAATACTCCTCTGCGCATCTTGCAGATTTCGTTGCACCAGCTCTAATATTTTGCATGCAGACTTTTTATGACAAATCGCTTCTATCGCCGAAATTTCAAGGCAGATTTCAGCATGAAGTATTTAATACTTAAGTTTGTCAAAAAATATGTGTGAACCAGAGCTACCGAAAACATTAATTACACATTTAACTTAGAACTATAAATATGGAAAAACGCCTGCAACTCGAACAGTATAAACAAAAATGTATTAGTAAGATAAATAACACGACCTGTTATTTGAGATATTGAAACATTTTACGTTAATTGGTTTACACTAATAAAGAGAATTGCTTGCTAAAAGCATTGAATTGTTTTATCAAGCAAGATATTTGTTATATTTATTGATTAGAAAAAAAGCAAAATCGTTTTTGCTTACTACACACATGGACAGTTTGTTCGTATATCATTTCCTATTATCTGTTAAACATTCGTTGTATTTACATAATATCGTATGTGCTGTTGGGCTATCCCGTACCAATGTGAGTTTGAATGTGATTTTGTTCCTTTAATACTTAAATGTATACTGATTAAGTATATCAGTGTTGCTAATCGAACACATAAAGTAATGTTTACGCAGTATAATATTCGTTAAAACTTAACGCCGCGCTTGAATAGTTCTTGAAGCTTTTAGGTCAGTAGAATAATGAAAGATCCAAATACATTTGAACCGCTAAGCAGTGTTTTTCCACTGCGAACGCCGAAATACGATAACAGCAGCTGATATACACAAAGTCATGATCATCACTGGTTTTTCTCTGCTTTGCTCAGTCAGTATTGACTTGACGCGATATCGTGCGGCTGCATTAATGCCGGTGTGCTTTATTATTTAGTCCTGTACTTAGTGACAAAGTTTATTTTAGTTTAGCAGTTGTTTTCTACTGCACACCTGATGTTTTTTGCATGGTTGTAACCGTACCGCAGTGTAGGCTGTCCGTTATACTTCACACCTGAATGTATGATCCACTTGCCTAGGTAGTGTGCGGTCAACGGCCTTGCAGAAAGCACTCGTTGCAGTGGTTTAGTCAGTTGTGGGAACATTTTAGAGTGTATGTATATAATGTAGTGAGTTTATATGAAAATGTTATTTTAGTTTTATTTGAACATCAATTTCTTAAAGGTTCATTTTCCAATATAAAAGCTCCATTTTCTCATAAACCATTTGTAATATCTCCATGAAATTGTTCTTGCATCATCTAATAGTTTCACAGTGATGTTGATCCTCAGAAAATCAGTTTCCTCAAAGGGATTATTTATTAAAAAATTCAATTTTTATGAAAAAATAGCTACATTAAAAAGTAAAAAAAAATGTACTATTTTAGCGTTTCATATGAATGAGGACCTGTATATTTAGAAAGAACCAATACTTACAGTGTAAAAAAATTCGGATGTCTATACCCAAAAGATCCTAAGAAAACAGGGCATTCATATCGCCATTTTAACATTGGTAATACAGGGTTTTACGACTCCCGTTGAGTCTCACTACTGGGGAAACGGGCGCTGCGTTCAAATTTCCCAATTCTCACCTATCCAGTCTGAATTAACCCCCCTTCATAGCGCTACTGGGCCTTTGAAGAACAAAAGGCCTCGCGTTATAAAGGTATTATAAATATTTAAAAAGTCTGTTATTTTTAACACTTACCTTAAAGGTCCCTATGAAGAGAAGAACAGCAGTTATAAAAAGAGCCGCCCCTAAAATGGCTAACACCAGATGCGTGTGGTTGAGAACTGTAACAAGCCAATAACATCAATGTATAGCCATTACATTTAGAACATGTTTTAACATCAGCAATAACAAAAACAACAATAATAATTAATAAATTGCACGTAAATTGCTTAGCCTTCACCAATTATATTGCAAGCCTTGCTGGAAATGTGGAGCCCGCCTCGATAGCGTGATGGTTAGCGTGTCTGCCTCACGTTCAAGAGGTCGCGAGTTCGAATCTCGCTTAGGGTAAGTTATCTGGGTAAGGTTTTTTCCGAGGTTTTCCCTTATCCTGAGAAGACGAATGTCGGGTAACTTAAAGTCACGTCCGACCTCGGGCTCATTTGAGCATCATTTCACCCGTTTCATTCACTCACCGTCCGATATGACGCAATGTTGGAGGATGTTAATTAAAAAAAAAAAAAAAATGTGGAAACAGCAGTTGAACAGGTTAATCTTCTGAAGGAAACTGCAGAGAAAGTTGGACTCAAAATATTGACATTGGGTCGTTTAACAATATATGGATGAGTGGAAGTCTGGTGACCTTAGATATGGCGAGAGATTGTGTGTATATGTGACCGTAATAATGGCGGCAAAATTTAAAGGAGGTCCGAGACTACAGGGCAACTAGCGACTGTGTGAGATCGAACAGCATGATAACACCGTAGTGACCAGAAGCTTGTTGAAGCTTCTCTGCTGAGTCATTGCGCACGTGCGCATGGCAAGAACTCGAAGGATGTCACGTCACGCGGGCTCCAGTATAAATAGGACAGACAGTGAGCAGTTTAGAGTTGAGTGAATGATAGAGTAGGTGCCAGTCTGTGTAGGTGTTTAAGTAGCGACTACTTAAGTACAGTTAGTTTTGGTTACGAGAGTGAATCGGTCAGCCTGTCAGTGAGTGCGTATTGTCGTCGAGTGAGTCATATGAGTGCAACACATTAGATTTTTACAATGTTATTATTTAAACACGGCTGATTTAAAATATCCTAAGGTTAATGGTTGCAATCTATTTCTCTCAGAAAATCGCCACAACGTTTGGCAAGCTAAAGAGTAAGCATAAAATTTTATAGCGTTCCCTGTGATTCATATTTTATAAATAGTTGCATATCTGAGTGAGAATCCATTGTCTTAATCATTTCAAATTCAGTTTCTATGCATGTAAGGAGGACCGTATTGCCGACTGTCATGAATCCTTTGTTAGAGCGCGTGAACGGAATAAGAGTTGTCATTGCCTTACCTTCAAGGATAGAATCCGGCGTGTTCCTTCTGTTGAGATCACGATGTACAACCGTTGGACAAAGGTACCCCAATCCCTGAAACTGCAATTTTTACCATCAGAAAGCATATTAGTGTACAGATAATATAATGATACATCTTCTTCACCTATGTTCATGGATTAAGTACATGAATTCTTAAATCCAAATGTTCTATTCCGACCAAACGTCTCACTTTTATATTGTAAAACTAGCTTATCCTTATCTTTTGTTTCCTTCATATAGCACCCCTTTAACTTCTATAGTCATATCGATGGCTTGCGAAACAAATTACTGATGAATTTAACCGCTGAAGTGTGAATATATTGATATTCTTACAGAGCTAGGACAAATATCCTTTTGCTTACAATGTGTGCACCCTGCGAGTGTGTACGGAGGTTCCTAAGAGGGGAAGGGGGTAACCTGCAACAGTAAATATCACAGTCAGGGATATAATAAATATAATTTTAAAAAAACCGATATCACAGATAAATACATGTGTATTGCCAAAAATATAATCATTGGCCGCGCCGTGGCCGAGCGGTTAGACCGTTTGGCTCTCACCAAAGCGACCCGGGTTCGATCTCAGGCGTCCGCATGTGGGATGCGGGGTGCACACGCCGACGTGGGGACCCTGCCCTCTGCTGTGCCCGATCTCCTGTGGTCTGGCCGCTCCTTTCACCTCACCCCTCCCTCCTGCGCCCAAAGGGGCGCAAGCATAAAATATCTCTGAGGTCGAAGTTCCCCTCTCTTTCTCTCCCAACTTCTACCTAGTTCTAAACATATGTTGTATTACATTCTCATTCTTCTGGTGATTTGCGAAATAGTTTAGTAATTTTCCTAATGAAAGTTTTAAGCTCAGGATGGTGTAGTTTGCAAAATGGTATACCTATATAATTTTACACATATATTCAAAGAACTCTGATTGTAGCGATGAACTTTCTTGTTCTTCTGCTTTCTTACTATCTGGTGATGCAACAAGTGATTTATATTGTTATTTTAACTATTTTAGTTGTCTTTATACTTCCGTACTTCTAAATGACAATCTACATTCTATGTTTCCTCCATTCTCTGTGAAATTAATTGCACATGTAGACCTCTCTAAAACATGCAAGTTATATCTAAATGCATTTCTTCGTGGAATGAACACTTTCGGAGATATGCCTAGTTATTTGAGTGAGTTTTACAGTACTGAAATTTTTCTCAAATGAGGATCGGTATTCACTCTATCTCTTAGCCGTGCAAAGGGAAAGGAATCTCAAAGCTTTAAAAGTTTTGACTATCGCGCAATGCTTATTCCCCTTGCATCTATAAGAAAATCAGCACTAAGAATTTCTGCAAATGTTTATCTCAACCAACATGGAGAACACAGTGAAATAAGAGTTTGTAAGAATGGTTAGTACAAGAGCAGAGAAAGTTATGTGAGTGCAACACATCAGATTTTTCTACAGACGCATTCACCGTGAAACCTGCTAACCATTGACTTGATCGTTTCCAAACTGCAAATTTAACAGCACTGATTTCTGTCCATAAGAAAGATTGGAACCTTTGGTCTATTACGATCTCAAGAGGCAATCGACGAAAAGAAACTGTAAGAGGGAGGGATAGCAGCAGAAAACTAAAGTAAAATTATTGCACTTTCCCCTGGCAATCATAAATATAAGCAATTCAGTCCCGATGAATGCTTCGTGAAAAAAAAAAAAAAAAAAAAAACCATTGCCTTGACTTCCTGGAAATGCATCAGAAGCTATTAAGCTCTTTAAAAACTGAACCAGGAAGGTACTATAATTTTTAAGATGTCAGGGATAAGCAACGAACAATTTCTGAGGAAGTATATGGCCATAATTATTTCTGCCGCAAAATTATGACTCCCATATCCAATCATCTCATTTGATCGCATCACGCAGAGTCCATTGCTTTCTCCCAGTAAAGTGCTAGTACTACTACGACGAAGATGAAGGTGACAAAGACAGATGACGAAGATTAACGACGAAGACGACAAAGACAAAGACGATAACGATTACCACCACGACTACGATCCGCATATCATCATAATCTAAATAATCATAATCACAATAATTATCTATAGAATTACAAACTACACATGTTTCAGTTCCTTAAGATTAATACTTTCTCTACTATGAACATACATTAACACACAAAGTGTTGTACTCCACTCAAAAATTCATTAAATACATGTTTTGAGGCTCCTTGAATCTCCAAGAAAGCATTTTTACTTTCTCCAGTAGGTATAGTAAGTAGGAGAAGCATTGTATTCCACCCAAAAATTCGATGTCGAGATTTCACTGGAAATGCATGTTTTGTGGTCCCCTAAATAAAAAAGTGTTTCAAAAATAGGTCCCTGTGTACCTCTGTGAAAAGCGTAATACAAAACTATAAATTAAATACTAAAGTTTGATACCTATTAAATACCACATATTCTAAGGATGCGACATAATTTCAATAAAAATCCCCCCCACTCCTTACGTAGAACTTTTGTTTTAATATTCCGATTTTATCAAAAATGGCTAACGATTTTGATTAGAATACCATATTAAGATATTCTCATGGCAAATAGAATCTATAGCTTGAATTTTCTGGTAATATTCTCAGAATTCCTGTTGATTTAGGATGACTTCTATGGAAGTGATAAACCGTAAGACATAGTCAAAATGTTACTTTTAAAAGCTATAGATTTGGTTAAAGCACACAGTTGATGTTACTCTTTTTCCTCCCTTTTCTTTTATTAAGTGAGCCATTTTCGAGATACTCCATGTTATTTGTTTAAATTTTGCAATGCTTTAACCTTTGTCAAACACGAATAAGTTGTTTCTTTCCAACTCTTGACCATGCAAAGAGAACGGAATTTCAAAAGTATGATATAGCGGCCAGCTTTAAAAGATTTTGACTGTCGCTCAAAGCTTACTGTATTGTTCCGCTTGCACCTACTAGAAAAATAGCAATAAGATAATTAAGGAAATTGAAGCTATTAACTGTGAAGCTACAAGATTCTAAAGTAAGAACAAAATTAGAAACTAAAAACTTCACTTATCTTAGTAATATTGCAAGTTCTTTGGTGCAAAGCTGACAATGTTTCGAGTTGACTCCAACCCATTCCCAAAGCTATACAAAGAAATTCATTATCATAGCTACTGATGCTCATTTTAATCACTAATCTCCGAAAACAAAAACCATAGATACTGATGCTCATTTTAATTACCAATCTCTGAAAACAAAAATCTATAAATACAATCTATAGGAGGTATTTCAAAGTTCATAACACGGTTCCTGTTTTTTAAAATAAAAATGTTTTCCCAAACCATTAAATCTATAGGTCCACTTAATTGTTTTAATAATTTAACTTCTGGATTAATTTCATGATTAAATGACCAAAAATGATCTGCCACAGCTGACTTATCAGTTTGTTTATATTTAATATTTCTAAAATGCTCCTTTATTCTGGTTTCTAATATAAACCTTATTACAATGCAAACAGCTAATTTTTTTATAATTTATAATTTGGTATTTTATCTTTTTTGAAGAGGCACTTCCAGTCCTGATCTGGATAAGAGGTTCAATATAATGTTAGTCCATTCGTTCGAAATCATATCTAAGATGAGGGGGAATAACTGACAATGTGTAATATACTAAATAAAACTTACCGCATTTAAAATAGCGACAGTGGCGCTGCCAATTTTAAGATTGCAACCACAGCAGCAATATTCCAGGACTGGAACCCGCGGCTTCATCCTGCTGGAGACATTCCAGATACAGCAACTATTGAGCAAAGAAGTTCGCCTGGAAAAACACGCATATGCTTTAAATAACTAAACATATGATAAAGGAAATAAGCATCTAAAGTCTTCCATTAATAACCACAAATGGAGGACAAATTTAAAATTGTGATTTATACAGCAAACAGGTACATTTTAAATATTTATTTTTTATAAATGTGAAGTATGTACATAATATCACCTCTTTCTTTCCATGGATGTCATAAGAATGGAATTGTGCTGACACATCTTCGACTTTTAAATTTTATGTACACATACAAATCCGCATAGAGATGTTTTTCCGACTCTCTCTCTCTCTCTCTCTCTCTCTCTCTCTGTTTACCTCAAGTAACACGAAGAAGATATAGGAATAAGAGTTTGGAAGAATGTTTAGTAGAAGAGTAGAGAAAGTCATGTGAGTGCAAGACATCAGATTTTTAAAAACAGAGTCTCTATGTGAAAACTTGAAGTTCCATGCTCTTTGCATGATCACGAAGAGAAAAGCGAAAAGCAACTTACCAGGGGAAAAAAACCTTAGGTATCTGAAAATTCAAAACAATAACAAGGGCTATCTCGGAAACGGTTAGCGCTATAAAATAGTTTATTTCGTTGGTCTAGGTGGCTCAGTTGGTTAGTCTGTGGCCTACTGGTCCGGAGGCCGTGGATTTTAACCCGACCCAGACTACTGGTTAAGTGTGCTTAAAAGTGACAGCCCCATGATAGTAGATATAACGACGTGTAAAGGAACTCCCGTGGGACGAAATTACGGCACACTTAAGGAATGTATACGATCTTGGCAATTGACAGTGTCTTTAGAGAAAAAAGTATTTATTTTAGAGATTTATTTGACATACTTTAACTATATTTTCATTTTTGCTACTTTACAGATTTCTAGTTATACAAAAATCATTTAGAATGAAGAGAATTTCACAGGCTAATTCCAGAAAATTCAAAATATGCATTTAAGTTTATTTTTCAAGCAAATATCTTAAATATATGCTGTTTTAATAAATCGTTTAGTCATTATTTGAGAAAATAAAACTAAAAAATCTTAAAAGTGGAGGATTAGTGTGTCATTCGTGTCATTGTTGAAAGATGCTGAACTTAAATTCCAAGTTCGGTATTTATACAATGTTTCGTTTTTGATTTCGATATACACTCAGCTCTAACGGACGGACATTCATTTAAAATGCTTTATTTGGACCAGAGAGACTCAAAACGTATACTTCTACGGGTAAAATCTCGACAGGGAAGCTTTGGTGGAATACAATATTTCCTCTAGACAAAAGAGGTACAAAGGCGTACCCAGGAATGATCTACAGATGTTGCTTGTTAGCCAATCATAACTATTTTTAACGTCTACGTCATGTGCAAAAAGTATTAATGAAAACAGGGACCGGATAAGGTTAATGACGTGGTTACGTTACATAATGCACTGCAACCACCCCTGTAATAGAACTGGAAACAATAGAGGGACGTGTCCGTCAACACATCTAATACATGAACACAAAAGACACTGCCAACTTTTGTACTTCATGAGCCTGGGGTTCCCAGACTTACAATTTCTGGTGTTATCTCTGCCAAGTTCTTCATAGTATATCTATGTTCGTTCCTGGACATTTTAAAGCACAGAAATACTGCATTTCACTCCACACACATGGAAAATCATCTTCGGTTTATTTAAGGGTTCGAATGCCAATTATGGTCACTGATTTTCTTGGAAAAATCTGATGTGTTGCACTCGCATGACTTTCTCTGCTCTTGTACTAACTATTCTTACTGTTGTTCCTCCATCTTCTTCATGTTAGTTGAGTTAAATATTTGCAGAAATTATCTTACTGCTAATTTTCTTGTGGGTGCAACGGGAATACGGTAGACTTTAAGCGACAGTCAAATCTTTTAAAGCTAGCCACTGTATGAAGCCTTTGAAATTACGTTCCCTTTGGACCAAGAGATCATCATCGACACCAAGGTAGGCTCAGAGAAGATCATCTGCAGCTACGTTTAGGTCTTCCAACACTACAGTTCCCTTCAGGTTTATATCCAGCAACTATTTTAGTTATTCTATAATTTACATCCCTGTAATGTGCCCAATTCTGTTTGTATGTAGATATTTTACTATTTAAGTTACCTATATAGTTTTAATTGTTCTCTGATTGTATCATTCCTCATGTGATCTAAACCGGTATATTCAGCAATGCTTCTTAAAAACTTAATTTCTGCTGTTTCCACCATTCTTTTATCCGTTCTGTTCATTGCCCAGTTTTCGGAACCATATGTCAATATCGGTACGGCCATCAGTTTATAAAATTTCAACATAGTTCCATTTCGAAATTTATTTATCAGATTACGTTTAAGCGTTCCACATATATCCTGAAATTTATATAATTTTTGTTTTATATCTCTATAATCATAAAATGAAATATCATATCCCAGATAATTAAAATGTCTTGTTCTATTGCTTTATCTTTAATTATTATTTTTGATCTTATCTGATCTTTTCCTAGAACAGCCATAGTCTTTGTTGTGTTGAAATATTTAAATCGTAGTTAACCATTATATTTTCCATCTGATGTGCTACTAATTGAAGTATATTTTCATTTTCAGCAAAGATTACTTGATCATCAACAAATAAGATTGTATTCAAATTGGTAGAATTGAGTTTAAAATTACTTCTCAGTTGGGATTGCCACTCCTCAACTGCTGCATCTATGTATATGTTAAATTTATTAATGCTAGACTAAGAGATGGAAAAAATGAATAATAACTTTCCATTTGAGAAAAGTTGAAGTATTGCAAAACTCACACAGATAACAGTGAATATCTCCTAAATGGTGCATTCCACAACAAAAAAATTATTTGGACATAACTTGTAGGTTTTAACAAAATTTACATTTTTGAACAGTAAGATTTGGTCTATCACTTACGGTTTACCAGTTATGCAAAAGTCATCAAGAGTAGACACGGCTACATAGGCTATAGCCAGAGTGGCCTAAAGGAATTTTCTTCAAAATCCTCGTCCTATCCTTGAAAGGTATTAAACTTAAATACCAACTGTGGTTTTTAACCGACTTTTCGTTTTTGGGTTATGCCGTTCACAGACACACAGACAGCCACACACAGAGACACATACAGATACACACAGCGTGCGCGGATCTTTTTCTAAAAGTGCTATTTTTTGGCTTCAGGGGCCTTAAAACATATATTTCCTGAGAAATGTCCACATCGAATTTTTGGGTGTAGTACAATACTTCTACTTTCTACACGTGGAAGAGAAAGTAAGAACACTAGTTTTCAATAAGAGTGTTATGATAGATGTCTTGTTGCAAAAGGTATAAGAAGTAT
Source organism: Tenodera sinensis (assembly GCA_030765045.1). NCBI lineage: Eukaryota > Metazoa > Arthropoda > Insecta > Mantodea > Mantidae > Tenodera > Tenodera sinensis. The sequence goes on from CM060973.1 coordinate 31,354,227, forward strand.
ATCAGTTAGGGATATAGTGTATTATTCACATGTACCTATTAGCTCTTGAAAGGAGTTCTCTGGTGTTTAAGTGAGAGGCAGAGAACGTTCACGTTCTACAACTTCCGCATGCACATTATTGTCCACTGCAATGAACAGACAATGTAGTATTCACTTCATCTAAGTAAAAGTTAGCTCTATAACGAAATAGAACCATTAATAGTAGTGACGTAGTGACAAAAATAACTTTCCATTTGCAAAAGTTGAGAGTTACATAGACATCAACCTATCCAATACTTATAACTGGCAACATAAAGTGTAGTGTTGTGTAGAAACTAAGATGAAACAAAAATGTTACTAACCTGAAGTTCCTTGTGCACACTGCTGAGTGAGTGTTGAGATAACTGTACACAGGCGTGGTGCCAGTATCTTATCAGTACAGAGGATACATTCATCGCTACAATCAATTGTTTCTACGAAGAGTAAACCTTGTAGCACGTCACGGCAATAGGCAATCTCAAAATATTCACTCGTATACCTACTGAACAACGTTGATATGTATAGCTAAGGTATTAAACGCACGAAGTAGAATGTTAAGTAAAGTAAATACACTCAGAAGTTAACTACACTTGTCAACTAAAGAATAAAAGCTGCCTCATTCATGAAGGACCAAGAACACTAAAGTACGATGTCTAAACATTCTTAGTTTCAATATATCCAGAATGTTTTCTAAAACGAACATAACAGAAAAAAATGTTAATTCTTGTCAGTGTCCAATACTGCTTATTCTGCTGCTGACATCTGTGCTCAGAATTGGAAAGTGTCTGAATGTCGAACTGTTCGTTTCCTCCCTCATTCCAACAAATCAAAGAAGTTGTATGAAGCACTGTACAATAGGGCATGAACTAATTTATGTAACAGGCTCTTGAAGGTTCGAGGAGGGTCTAAAGGTAGATCCTTGAAGTTTTGGGCGCTTACAAAGTAGATATCTTCTGAAAGTGCGACTAGCCAAACACACTGCCCAGGGATTTAACACAGCATTGAGAGGACGTAATACCATCGCCACGTAATACAAGCTCGCCATGTTCCAATTGTAAATGAGGCGTATCACACTGAAAGGGAAGTATGACACACAAAAGACTATTACAAGTGCGACGAGTATTCGGGCGCTCTTTAGGCGTTTCCTCTTCGTGCACTCTCCTCGGCTACTCTGAGGCACCATAACGACGCTCCTTCTCAGAACTACATTAGTCTTCAGAGAAAATACACCAATCACTAGCAGGGGTAGAATACAAAAACAAACAAAATCTGCATATTGAACCAATAGAGAGTTCTTTGCGCCACAAAGAGTCAAGTCATGATTGTAGTATACGTTGGCGATGTTTGGAATAGATGCACTGATGGCCATAGTCCAGAGTACAGCCTGAAGAACCGGAGTCTTGTTAAAGCGGTGAAGCAGATAATCTTCCCTGCTGCCTGGAACCGCTTTCACTGCCAAGAAACGGATGACACTCAACATAACCATGGCATACTGGCTAACTGCAGTTGCCACAGTACTCGTAGTTACGATGAAGTAACATCCGACTTTATCGTATGGCACCGGACCGTAGAAGCTGCTATACAGAATAAGGCAATAGTGCCCCAAAGTAGTCAAGTCTGCAATTACCACGTGCCGAAGAATTATATTGTGAAGACCGCTCATGGAAGGATGGACCACAGTGATCACAAGAACAGCAATATTTCCCACAATTCCTAAGATCAACATTATAGACAATGGTGGAGAAATCAAATAGTGCGTCCATAACTTTCTTTGTAGAACCATTTCGTATTCTTGTTTATTTTTCCGTATATGCTCCTCCATCATCTGTAAGTTAAAGTTAATGCAAGTTTCCATTTCGTACGATGAAGAGCTGGCATTCAATATTAATTCTATATCAGATAGCATGTGTACTATCACCTCACTTTTATTACTCATTTCCCACTTATTGATTTTCATAAGATTTAAGTAATTCAGCAGTAAATTTGCTGAACATTTGACATGGAGCTGATTTTTTGAGCATTTGTCTATCCACATCAACCCTGGCCAGTTTAAATTCTTTGGTAGTTCCCAGAAATACGCTATACAACTGAATATTCCACGTGTCGATGTATTTTCAACGTTTGACGACTCGCCGATTTCGTTCTGCAACTTGACTTTATTGAGATACAAACAACTGAAGCTTTTTTCTGGTACATTAAGCTTGGCCTGCGTAACAAAATATTTCAGAATATTTTCTGCAGCTAATGAATTATTGAGGTAAGCCTCGGCGTTGTCGTGGATTTCTCGCTTTGAAAGCTTCTCTACGACTGTTACGTTCTTGAAGAGGTTTTCTGAGCAGGGAAATGGTTTCGAGATACACTTTCCGTGCCAGCCTAACAGCGACTTGGTGTGGTTCTTCTCTTCTGGTGGCTGCGAATGGACAGCGTAGAAGCAACTGGCTCCAGCAGGAGTGGCGCCAGTTTCCCTAGTCCCCAAAAGAACATGAACGACCATGATGACCAAATTCATCTGCAACAACGAAAGATTTGCAATAATTAGTCATTTTTCCTTTCTCTAATACGTATAGTAAACAGGGGAAGTATTGTATCATATTCGGCTCAAAAATCCATGTCCAGAGTTCACCGGAAACAAATATGTTTTGAGGCCCCTGAATTCAAAACAAAAAACATTGTTAAAAAAAAGGTCAGTGTGTGTCTGTGAAGAGCATCTCTAAAAACAGTTAAAAACAAAAGTTCATATTTAAATTTAACATTTTTCAAGGATGTGACACGATGATTTTGAAGAAAATTCCACCACACTAAACAACACTTTACATGGAAACTTTTTCGAAATTTATTTTCTCAAAAATGCCTGGCTTGAACGATTTTAATTAAAATGCTTATTTTAAAGATATTTTTATGACAAATAAAATATATATTTTGAATTTTCTGTCTATAGCCCATATAGTCCCGTTTACTCTTGATGACTTTTACATAACTGGTCAAATCTTACTCTACAAAAAAATGTAGATCTTGTTGAAACCCACAAGTTATGTCCAAATGAATTATTATTATTATTATTATTATTATTATTATTATTATTATTATTATTATTATTATTATTATTATTATTATTATTATTATTATTATTATTATTATTATTATTATTATTATTATTATTATTATTATTATTATTATTTATATTATTATTGCTGAGGCTTTCACGGCCAGCATTATCAACTATGTTAAGTAGATTTTCCGGGCTTGTGGGCCGTGGTCGAGTTGGATCGCCTTCCTCCGACGTTTCACTGAAAACTGCGTCCAGCATCTTCAGGGTCAACCTCTGTTATTTTGGTCTAACTTAGCGGCTGCACATAAACTAAAGTTCACTGCAAACTTTCATATTACTTAGCAGCCGCTAAGTTAGACCAAAATAACACAGGTTGACCCTGAAGATGCTAGACGCAGTTTTCAGCGAAACGTCGGAGGAAGGCAATCCAACTCGACCACGGCCCAAAAGCCCGGAAAATCTATTTAACATAATTGTTGTTATTGTTGTTATTGTTGTATTTGTTATTATTATTAACATTATTATTATTGCTATTGTTATTATTACTATTATTATTACTATTGTTATTATTATTGTTATTATTATTATTATTAATAATAATTTCAAACTTTCACCAAAATGTATTCGATGAAATAATATATTATAGCAGAATCAATTCACATGTCCAAGGCACTTAAATGAAGGAAGGTGTGCGCATTCGCAAATTCTCTCGTTTCCATTCCGCGCTGTGACGTCAGCGGATATTCCTGCTTCACCGTGACTTACTTACTAAACCACGTGCCTTCCTCTTCCTCATCCTGTTTTCACTATCTTAATCTGTCACATTTAATTTATTCAATAATATGTGGTAAAGTATATTTTCTTGTGCATTTCCAAAGAAATTCATAACTGTGGTTAAAGATACTACTTTGAAGCAAAAAAATTTGACGTGTTGCACTCACATGACTTTCTCTGCTCTTGTACTAACTACTCTTACAAACTCTCATTCCTCTATCATCATGTTAGTCGAGATAAACATTTGTAGGGCTTATTTTATTGTATTACGGCCAGGAAATAAAAAAGTGTATAACGCCCTTTCATTTGAGAAATGTTTAAGTATTGCAAAACTCACACAAATAACAAGGAATATATCCGAAACTGTGCGCTCCACAAAAAATGCATTTGGACATAAACGTGATCTACATTTTTTTGTAGAGTAAGATTTAGCCTGTCTCTGAATTTACCAGTTATGCAAAAATCATCAAGAGTAAAGAGAACTACATGAGCTATAACCATAAAATTCAAAATATACATTTCATTTGCCATAAAAATATATTAAACATAGCTATTTTAATCGAAATCGTTGGTTATTTTTGAGAAAATCAAAATTTTAAAAAAGTTTCCACGTAAAGGATAGTTTAATTTGGAGGAATTTGCTTCAAAATCTTTGTGCCGCATCCTTGAAAGATATTTAACTTAAATACCAACTTTGGCTTTTAATCGACTTTTCGTTTTTGAGTTATGATGTTCAGACACACACACACACACACACACACACACACACACACACTCACACACACACCCACACACACACACATGTCCTGGCCATGCATAGAATAGTAAATGTCAAAGCTATCTTATAACGATTCGGCTATCGCTTAAGCCTACTGTATTTTCCTCTTGCCATTGTACCTGTAAGGAAATGTGTAATAAAACCACTTCCACAAAAGCTTATGTTGATTATCAGGAAGTAGATAAAGGAATAAGCGTTTTTAAGAATAATTTGTGCAAGAGCAAGCAGAGAAACGTATGTGAGTGTACAGATAAGATTTTCGTTTCTGTGGAACCCCCCCCCCCTCTCTCACTCTCTTGGTCATCAAACACTGACAATTCAGAGCCCTCACAAAGAGGACCTGAGGGTTTGAGTATTGCTTAAGCCTCCTAAAGTCTGTACTTACAAGGAAACTATAATAAAGACAATGTTTATCTGGATTAAGGGACCCTGATGCTTAAATTTGAATTTTCTATTTTTATAGGTATGAAATCATTACTTCGCACACTTAAGGGTGTTTAGCAATAAACTACCACACAAAGTTCCAGCAGAATCTGTTTTGAGGAATTTATTATTCAATTTATTCGCAATGAGAAAATACTTTAATATTCAAAATACTCCACGTTAATCAAAAACTAGAATATTACAATAGTTTTATTATTTTATAAACTCTAATTTCCCAACAACCACCATCAATCTCTGGCAGGAAGAAAGTAATTACTTTTATATTAATTCACTTCTTTGCTCTGATGCACGTTGTAAATATATTTTCAACTTTTGTGTATTTAATCTTTAAAGCTAAAGATTTAAGATTTTGAAACCAAAGACTGATGTTAAAGTCACATAAATGGAGTACATGCTGGAAAAATTCTAGGAGCATAACACAAAGTTTAATGTACATGGAGTTTCTCGCCAACTTTTTTGCCAAGATCAGCTTCCTGTTTTGATTTCGTCCATATCTCAGTATAATGGACTTAACTTTTTTATTGGTTTATTTATTGTCGTTCTAACAGCTAGATCTTGTCGCGACATCTTGGGGTTACATAGTATGGCGTTAAAATGTTACAACAAAGTGTTCACAAGTGAACAATAATGTAAGAGAAAACAGGAATAATTGAGGTGCATGTCAAGAGCTTATAATTCCTTATACAGATAGTTAATTTACAAATTGGACAAGTTAAACTCAGCATACACTGTAAAACCCTAACTTGGTAACTTGGTGCAGTAAGCGGGGATTGTTAAGGGTTTCAGAAATTTCACAGCAGAGGGCAGACCAGAGCACTCGTCATTAAATGTTGTGCTCAGCCATAATTTAAAATGATCCTGTGTTTCTGTATCCGGGCTGTTTGTTAAACAAACTATACTCTTTATTTTATAGACATTAATTGCTCAAAGCACGTCCATAGTGTATAGAATATAGACTCAAGCTGGAACATTGAATCACTGGAAAAGCCTAATATCACAACCGCAACTCAAACCACGGAATTATTGTTTTCCTTCCCACGTAGTTGCTAGGACCGAACCACATTAAACTCTCTTGCATGTTTCATACCTACACGGTGATTCATAAGTACGTGAGCAAACGGATGTACTGCAGTGATAAAGAACCCAACTTGAGCGTTCAACCGACTTCAACTCAAAACTGACGTCCTACATGCTTTCGGAATTATAGCACACACGTAATAAGCTATTTATATCAACTTATATTTACTTTCTCTACGGCGTGCATAGTAAGTAGAGGAAGTTTTTTATTACATCCTAAAATTCCGTACCGAGATTTCACTGGAAATGCACGTGTTGAGGACCCCTGAATCCTATCTTTCACATGGACAGTTATTCGAAAATTTTGATTTTCTCAAAAGTGGCTCCAACGATTTTGATTAAAATGCCATATTACGTTTAAAATATTGTTATGATATATATAATTTTCTATTGATCAATGCTTCACGGGTGATCAGCCGTGTTAAATTAAAGAAGGTCGAGCTTTCGGCCATTGTATACTCCATGGCCATCTTCAGGACTAAAATGATGAAAAAGTCTCCTTAGTTTTCCTGAAGTCCTGAAGATGGCCATGGAGTATACAATGGCCGAAAGCTCGACCTTCTTAAATTTAACACGGCTGATCACCCGTGAAGCATTGATCAATAACGTTCGCCGTGAAAGCTTCAAATCTTACATTGAGTTTTCTAGCCATGTTCTCAGAAATGCTCTTAATCCTGGACTTTTGCATAAGCGGCAAACCATAAAAGATAAACAAAGTGTTCCTGTAGAAAAAACACCACACAATTTATGTCAAATACATATTCTTTGTGGAGTGAACCCAGGGTTGCCAACTTTTAGAAGTAAAATTATCGTACCAGCCACTCAAAATTATAGATTTGGATTCAAAATTATCGTACATCATAAACCATATGCTACAACAATGAACATATCAGCACAACACTTATGAAAATGTAATAGTATATGGTATCCACTTACAAGATTGATGACCTCAACCAGTAACACTTTAACTTTAAGAACTTTAACACTTATGTTTCTTGCACTACTCATCTAAAACTTCATCTTCCTCAATTGTTGCAGCATTATAAAAATGTATTGCTGAGATAAACTTTTAACATCTTCTCGGTGACTTGCAGATTTTCGGACCCACCACATTCTTTCATAAGTTGAGACGACAGAATAAGTCCATTTACCGCATCTAGTGCCAATCTGTTTCTAATTTTGACTTTTATTAAGCTCAATTTAGAAAAAAAGTCTTCCATAAGAAGCATTTCTGTGGGGCAACGAAATCACTGACAATGCAAACTCCACCAGTTCTTTGAAATAACACATACGTTTAACAGCACTCCAGAAACTGCCAGGTTCAGGCATGTTCTTTATTTCACAGGGAATATCACTTATTCCTAGTTTTCTCCACTGATCATCAACTTTGTGAACAGTGCTTTCTTCATTGAGATTACCAGATCTGGGCACACTGGCAACAAGGGGATAAAGGATAGGAGGATTAGTAGGATATGTAATCGTTGTCTTAGAGGGGTGGAGACAGGCCATGAGGGCAAGAGTGGTGTTGCTATTTGTAATTATTTTTATTTCGCTGGTGTGACAAACCAGTGAAAATGATGTTTCGCCGGTATCGAACTATCAACATTCAAATTATCGTACACCCCCATAATTATCGTACGGGTTGGTAACCCTGAGTGAACCACTTCCGCGATATTCCTAGTTAGCTGTCTGAATTTTCCAATGCGTATGCTCTTCTCAAATGGGAAGTCGTCATTCATTTTCTATCTTTTGGTAAGCAAAGAGAACTGAATTTAAAACCCGCCACATAGCGAACAGCTGTGCTTAAAGCCTATATTATCTTTGTACTACAAGAAAATTAGCAATAAGAGAATTTCTGCAATTTTTTTCTCAATAAACACTAAGTAGATATAGCAATAAGCGTTTGTAAGAGTAGTTTGTACAAGAGTAGAGAAAGTCATGTGAGTGCAACACATCAGATTTTCTTTTTTCCTCCCTTTACTAAGGGATGACTCCAAGTACTTAGTCACATAAGGCTTTGGAAAAACCATTCAAAAGTTTAGCTGTGACTACAAGCTTCTTTCAAACTAAAGGAAGGATTCGAAATTTTCAAACATCAGTTGACATTTGGACTAGTGTAAACTTGCAACGTGGAATACATATTCTATAAAACAGCTTACGCTTGGAAAATATTATTTTAGATAGTCTTTGTAATATGTCCATATCTTGTAGTTTCCCAGTCATTGAAAATTACAAAGAATTCACTCTGAATGTAGACGTTTTCACAGGCTATTCACAGGAAATTCAAGACACATTTTATTCCTTTTGAATATCCTATGCCAAAAATGGGATATGTTTATGAAAACTGTTAGAGCTCCGTTAACAGAAAATAAAGAATTACGCACATCCCTTCCACTCCCCCACCCCACCCCCCCCCCAAAAAAAAACGGCAGTTTAGAATGGGAAAATGTGAAAATCTCGTCGTGTCCCTGGAAGGAAATACCAAGTCTTGTATTTATCAGAATTTTTTAGGGGTATTTAAGGGCTAATATTACCCTGGGTTTATCTCACCCAGGGCTTATTGACCCTATGGCTGTTTCAGGGGTGTACCCTCTTCAGCCGCGGGTTAGTTTTTGGGGATATTGTTATTACATTTTTAGGTTACATTATAATAGTAAGTGTGAACAATTAATACAATACAATAAAATAAAAACTAATACTAAACTTAAATTACTGGTGTTGGTATTGGTGAAATTTGTGTTGAGTTTGTTCTTAGATTGTACATTTAGTTAATATTGTTGTCTGAAAAGAGTATCAGAATCTTTTTAATGCGTTGTTTATAAACAGCATACGTACAGATATTTGTCGTACAATGCCTTTTTCGAATCTGTGGAGACGTACCTTTCCAAAGAAATCTCGATGTAAAAAAATAACGCTGCCAATTGCCAGGATCATGTCAGCACCCACGGTCTGCTGCAATTGGCTCCACAGGAATATTTTTACATCCCTTAAACCTACGGTTGTTTTTAAGCACGCATTGATCTGCACTGGGTTTGAACCGCAACCTTGGGATCAGTAGGCCAGCGCCTAACCAACGGAGCCACTCAAAACAATAATCTTTATGTATAATCATTGAATGGAATACAACACTTATTCTAATATAGATAAACGATAGAGAAAGTATTAAGACTAAGTTTTACAAGTTTTCATGAAAATTCGTAAGATACTGTTCATTGTGAAGTCATTGTTTACCCATGTAAGTACAAGAAACACTCACAACATCCGCGAAGAATCTTTAAATAATCCAGCAAATGAGAAAATGCCTATTTCTTGCCTTCTCAGAAACACCACTTTAATGATGTTGATTAAAATTGTTATGTGTTTCAGATATTAATGTTACACTTTGAATTTTCTGCGAATTGAGAATGAAGTTCTGAACGAATTTTGCATATTTGCATATATAAAAATGAATGTTTGTAGTCGGTCTGGGTGGTTCAGTTGGTTAGGTGCTGGCCTGCTGATCCCAAGGTCGCGGGTTCAAATCCGGCACAGACCGATGGTTTTAAGTGTGCTTAAAAACGACAGCTCCATGTCAGTAGATTTGCTGGCATGTAAAAGAACGAAATTCCGGCACACCGGTGACGCTGATGTGATCCTGGCAATTGACAGCGTCGTTAAACAAAATAATTGAATGTTGTGTATTTTTGATCAAAAAGGTTTCTACGCTATTCATTTTCCTAAACATATTGTATTCACATGTTTTTATCTACTTGCTTTTGTTTTACTTATGTAATAGTCTTATGTTCTCTACTCGTTCTTCAAACGCAACGCATTACATTCACACGATATTCTCCATTTGCTTTTCTTTCATGTTACACATTCGCATGTGCTTTTCTGCTCGCTCTTCATCATAAATTCATGCAGTTGTGTACGATTGAAATAGAAGTGTAACGTATTAAATTCACACAGTTTTCTCTACTCACTTTTCCTTTACGTAACACATTCATATCTCCTCTAGTCACTCTTATATAAACAATCATAAAATTTTCTATATGATTGAAATACAAATGCAAAGTAACACATCCACATGTCCTTGCCTACTCGCTCTTCAACATGCAATTCTGCATCTGGTTGAAATACGAATGCAACGTATTACATTCACACGGTTTATTCTACTCGCTTTTCTTTCTGTATATTGTGATTGTACAACATTGGTTTCGCAGTGTCTTATTCTTATTTATTTTGTTTATTTGTTACTCTTTGCTTACCTTTCATTAACTCTTTGTTTAAGTGTACTAAGTAATATTTTCTGAATGTTTCCGAAGAAAGACAAGGTTGGAAAAGTGCAAGCAAGTCTAACTTGTAAGAACAAATCATCAAACCATGGGCAAAGCTGGGTATTTCACCAATTTATGTATACATGAGAAACCCTACGGTGTAAATAAAATTTATTGTATGATAAACGTAATTGAAAGATACAATTTATGTTAAATGACTTTTATAGTGTGACAATTTTCGAAATATTCGTCGTTTAGATTTTTTTTTTCAATTTAAACCATAACTTGGCATACTGATGTGCAAAACAGGTGGGCCTTTATCCCATACAACAACACACAATAATGGGCAACTTTTTTTGCACCTTATCAAACGTTTGAACATCCGGACTCTGCCCTCCACCCACCATCTTTAAGCACACTTAAAAAAACATAGTCTGGGTTGCGAGTTCAAACCTAGCCGATGACTTTTAAGTGTACTTAAAAGCGACAGCCCTATGTCAGTAGATTTACTGGCATGTAAAAGAGCTCCTACTGGAAGAAATTCTGGCACACCGGCGGCGCTGATATGGTCCTGGCAATTGACGTATGTATGTTGCACTCCACCATATGCGCTTATAGCAAACAGAATCCGACTTGTAACAGATAGCTTTCATTTCCGCATCTTGCAAGTAACCATGTGGC